>OX463855.1:23788088-24239719 GCA_949825065.1 Odontocerum albicorne
TTGTATGATGACATTAGATTATCTAATTCTTGTGAAAGTGGAGAAGGGTAGAGAGGAAAAACATGAGATATCCCCAATAAGATACAGGTAAATACCTAGTTTTAGGTCAAGATGCATGGTGAGAAATAAATCCTGATAAATATAATATAAAAAAGTTTACATTTAATTGTATCACGTTTTTATATTGCATTACTTGTACTGAAATGCTAAAAACCGTTTACTTACCAATTGGTCAAAGATCCGGGAGCTGTCTCTAGTACGAAAGTTAACTTATCCGAATTGTTGATTCAGTCATATTGAAGAGCGTGGCCGGGAGACATGATTGTATTCGACCCCATTAATCAACAACTTTCAGGTTTGGAGCTCATTGTTAGTAATCGTGCGTTTTCGGAATAATATTGCACGTGCAGAGGTTACAATACTCGTACACGTCTAGCGCGTGTGAGTGTTGTAACCTGACGACTGTTTATATTTTTTTGGGTACTATCGAGAGTCAAACTTAATACCCCCGAGTAGAAGGCAAGCAACAACTAGACCAAACCCCGCGAGTAGAAGGCAAGCATCAATTAGACCAAACCCCGCGAGTAGAAGGCAAGCATCAACTAGACCAAACCCCGCGAGTAGAAGGCAAGTATCAATTAGACCAAACGGTCGAAACAATAATAAGAAACTTATAATTTCTGTTCCCTCTAGTTTGAACGAGAAAGGTTTTCTATTTTATATTTTATAAACATTAAAGAGTCTCCCATTGTTCTGCTGCTGCGAGCAAACAATGTCGGTAGCAGTGATAAGACTAATGAGTGTGTTTACGTTTCGCACGGGGGAGCAGCGCGCAGCACGACAAGCTGCAGCGACGTTTCGGTTGCAACGCTCCTCCCTTCTTCCGGTGCGCATCTTATCAGTAGATATCCTTTGCAGGGGAGGCTCAGTGCGAATATCATCTTGGGCATAAAAACAGAGCTGTGAAATATATATATTTTCAAAATTGTTCAGTCACTTTTGAAATAGCCTTGATCCTATTGACAAAAAATTTTGATATCCTATATACAATTGAAAATAATAAAAAAAATGAATACATTCAATACATTTTTAATTCACGAAGAAAAAAGTCACTGCAAGAAAAAAATAGAAGTTATAATAATAACCGTTATATTAGGTCCTTACATATGAAATTGGCGTTTTGTTTGGGAGGCGAGGAACATAAAGTTGATTTTTTTTTAATATAATATATTTATTTAATCAAAGTATGTACCATTGCTATCTATGCACTTTTGCCATCTCATAGGTAGTTCATCGATCCCTTTACTAAAAAAACCATTCGGACGGGAATCAATAAAATCTTTGAAGTCGGTTTGGACTGCCCCATCGGAGTTGAATTTTTTCCCTTGCAAGAAGTTATCCAAATTTCGAAAAAAATAGTAATCTGTTGGGGCAAGGTCCGGAGAGTACGGTGGATGTCTTAGACATTCCAATTGAAGCTCTTCTAATTTGGTAGCCGTCTGTTGTGCAGTGTGTGGTCTAGCGTTATCATGAAGCAGCAGTGGCCTAGAGCGATTAACCAGCCTCGGTTGTTTAGCAGCTAGCTTTTCCATCATGGTTTGCAGTTGCTGACAATAGACATCTGCCGTAATCGTCTGGCCAGATTTAAGAAAGCTGTAGTGAACGACACCAGCACTAGTCCACCAAACGCTCACAAGTAACTTTTTTGGAGTCAATTTTCGCTTGGGGCATGGTTTGGCTGGTTCGGCAGGGTTCAGCCATTGCGATGAGCGCTTCCGATTATCATACAGGATCCACTTTTCATCACAAGTAATGATTCGATTCAAAATCCCTTCATTATTGTGCCGGTTGAGTAATGCAACGCAGCAGTCAACGCGCGTTTGTTGATTTGCTTCACTCAATTCGTGAGGTACCCACCTTTCAAGCTTTTTCACCTTCCCAATTTGCTTCAAGTGGATTAAAACAGTTTTATCACTAACACCGCAGCCTGCAGCTAACTCGGACGTGGTTTGCGATGGCTCCGCTTCCACAATAGCCTTCAATTCTTCATTATCAACTTTGGTCTCCGGCCGTCCACGGGGCTTTTTCTGCAGGTCGAAATTTCCAGAACGAAAACGTTGGAACCAAAAACGCACTGTGTTTTCTTTTGCGGCACCGTCGCCATACACATCATTAATCCTTCGAGCCGTTTCTGCAGCACTGGTGCCACGGTGGAACTCGTACTCGTAAATAACGCGATATTTCAAGTTTTCCATTTTGTAAACTGAGTGACGCAAAGAAAAAAAACAATTGAGGAAAAAACAAATAAATTATAATTTTCGAAACACAAATACTTGAGTAAATAGCTGTATAAATTTTAATTTGGAATTCCTAACCAAAGAGAAGATATTTGAGATCAAAGTTGCCAGTACGGCAAAACGCCAATTTCATATGTAAGGACCTAATATTAGAAAACAATACATCATTTTACAAACAGATACAAAAAAAAACAAAGATATCGTAACGGTCACTTGTTGGTCCTGTGGCGTAGAATGGTCCACTTTCTAGTAGTGTCAATAATATTGATAGTGTCAAAGATATGTGTATGTGCAGCTTTAGGAAGACAATCTTTGTTGAGAAGTCTTTTAGTTGGTTCGAATCCTAAGTTAGAGCATCCTTGAGGAGAGTTTGCTGTGTACACGGCGTTATATAAATTATTATTTTGCTGTTATTTTTATGGGATAAATAAAATATATATGGAATACATATACATACTTTCATACCATTTCCCTGAAGGGGTAGGCAAAGAGGACAGAGTGCCAGACTTACCCATCTCGACACATATCCTTCGCCTCTTCTACTTTCATACACATTCCCATTCAACTCCTACGATTTCCCTTACTTTTTACCTTTTCTGCTTTCAAAATATCATTCAGTTATTCCAACTATATTTTCCTTGTTTTTCCTCTATCACGCCTTCCACTCACATTTGCACTATATATTTGTTTTAATAGTCTTTTTTTATTCATTCGTTCCACTTGCCCAAACCATCTCAGCGTGCTATTGTTCATCGTTAACACAACGTCCTTAAGTTCCCACTCATCTCATATCACTTCATTCTGTATACTGTAACACATTATCACCCCATGTATTCTTCTTAGTGCACGCATTTCTACAACATTCATTTGAAATATAATAAGATTGAATATAACACTAGAATGAAGTGTCAATGGGTAGGACACTTAGCCAGAATGTCAGATTCCCGATGGACAACCGAAATAATCCAATGGTACCCACGAGGCATAAAGAGGCCCAGAAGAAGACCGAAGGTACGCTCGATAGATGAAATCAGGAAGCATGGCAGCATCACATGGCACCAACGAGCAAAAAACCGAACTATTTGGAGTCAACTTGGGGAGACCTTCATCCAGTATTGGATCGACTCTGGTTGACTATGATGATGATGATGATGACAGCACTTAATAAACAACATTGATCATATGAATATATATATGTCCTAAATCATATTTGGGAAGAAATCAAAAACATTCGAAGAATTGTAAATTGGTAGAAAACCTTAAATGTGTAAAATCTAGCACAGTTAGCGCCTGCTTTCTGTATCTAAATTTACATCTTTAGCAGAACAACAATCTACCTGTAAGCCGAAAAAAATATTTATTTTTATGAAATCCTTTCAACAATTTTTTTATTTCACCTTTCAATTTCTTGATATCGTCTTAATAACTATATTTATTGTATTAATAGAAATAATTTCAAAATTAAATGATAAACGATAAACTAATAGAGAGCCATTAAGATATATTACAGTGATAATGAAAATTTCAAGCGCTTTCCATGCATACAGGGTTTTAAAACAAATGTCTTGGAAAAATTCACAATGACATACTTACGGCTATGATACTTAGACGTTCATTTAACTGTTAATTCACAAACTACAACTGAAACAATGGGCAATAAAACAGGCAATGTTAGAAATTTCACTCGGGGATTGATAACGAATTGTATAGGTCAGAAGAAACAACAAAGTCATCTGTATTGTACAATGTGTGGTTAAGCTGGCACAATAGATTGACGCAACGATATATCGGGGACGAAATCGAAGAAGTCTACGAACTAAAGACGGTTTCCAGACTGATCATTGAAATTTGTGAACTAGATTGATCGTTGAAAATTTAAAGCAAAAATAACTAAAGAACCAAATGAACTAGAGCGATACAATATTTTCGCGACGCGAATCTTACAATATTTATTTGATCAGTGTTTTTGAATAGGCATTGATTGACATTAAGTTTTTCAATATATATATGCTTGGTGTATAAAATTTTCTTGAGTAATTTTTTTTAATTATATTTAATTTTTATATTGTATATTCATAATTTTACAAATATTTTAAATGGAATTTACTTTTATGGATAATTTTGACACTAAATAATTTCAATAATATCAGATCATATAATAAATGCTTAGCATTTAAAACCAAAATGAAAATTTCCTTATTGCAGAGCCAAGAGAACTGACAGTATTGTGGATATAGTAGGAATATGATGAGCGTTGGAGGCGATGGGTAGTGTGAGGGAAACCACGAGTGATTACTTTGTTTATTGTGACTAGGTAGTCTTCTGTTTACTGTGCCTACGTATTCTTCAGCTTTGGTCTTCCAAGAACACCGCGAAATTCTGACATTAATATTTGCGTAGATAGTCATTCTTTCGCCATTCATTCTCTCCACATATATGTTGTAAACCATCTTAACGTGTCTTCCATCACCTTACTAACGGTACTCACTTAATACATACATACCATCACGTCATATTTACCTGTCGGGGTACGTAGGAGACGGAGCGCCATACTTTAACATCCTTAACCTCTTCTACATCCCTATAATTTCTCATACAACTTCTACGATTTCTCTAACTTTCTACGTTTCCTTCTTTCAGAATATCATTCATTTGACCCAACTATACTTTGCTAGGTCTTCATATGGTATATATCTGTTTTGTTAGTCTTTCCTCAATCATTCATTCCACAAGCCCAAACCATCTCAGAGTTCTGAAATTCGGCAACATCCATGGCTTGGCATCCATCCGTTGGCCCTTCATCCATGTGTTTATTCATATTTTTCCATCCTACTTTTTTATACATTGATACTCCATATTTTTAAGAGTGCATGCATCTCAAAAGCATAAATCTTATTTTTATCCTTTTTTATGCCAGGACCAATATTCACTTCTATACGTTAACATGATCTTCGGCCCCATTTTTAGAAACATTTTGGTAAATCACAGTTTGTTATTGTACGTGCTAGAAATATTGTCACTCGTGGAGAGTCAACAACACACGTAAACATTGAGTGATGACTGAGAATGATTATGATAAAAAATAAGGCGGAATTAAGTTAAAATAGACTTAACGGCCCCATCGTTCCTGAAGCTGATCCATTTCGTCCCGGAACGTTATCTTTAGCACCGGTTTATCGCAGAATACCACACTATCGTTCAAGTTACGCTCCTTCATCTTGAACAGCGTTTCTTAACATTTTCAACGCGTAAACTATAAAGGCTTCGTGAACCACAAAGTGTTTTTATATTAAATAATTTTATCGCGCAGCATTCTTTAGAGACGCCGTTGTATAATATTCATCGTACTGACTTATTTTTAGTCACAATCGTAAACCTACGTATGGAAACCAATCGTATGCAACGGAATGTATATTGTAGTGCATATATTATCGTGCAGTATATACTTTCTTAAAAATATAAGTAATAAAAATAATATTAAATACAATGTGTGAAATCATAGCAGCTGAAAATATCAAACCTTTATTTCTTGGTGTCCCGAATTGAGGTCGATCACAAGTTAAGAAATGTTAATCTAATAATATGTTGTCGTTGCAGACGGTCAAATTGAAAATTGTATAAGTTATTTATTTCTTCTTTTCAATGTATCGATACGACATTTTGTTCTCGTCAAAAATATATGAATTTATTTATTGTGGTAAGAATTAGACATTACAGTCTATAAAGATCTATCGTGTCAAATCCAATTTAGAGGAAAAGAGAGAGTGGAAAACTAAGAAGTTTTGGACACTTAATTTATATGTATGAATGGAAAATTAAGTGTGAGTAGGTAGGTGAGATATGTTGAACTTTCAACTTGCGCATGTAGAGCTCTCTTTGATATGAATTTTGTAATGGTGGCTTCTTTTCAGAGAGTGGTCTATACTCATCTGCATAAAATAGAAACAATTCGTTCTGACAAGTTTTTTGGCGATCAAAATCTTGGTGGAAATTTTAATCTGTATACTCTTGTAAGTACCTCCTTTCTTCCACAACCCCCGTGATGAAAGATGCGTGTCTTACCGACTAGACTTCGACTATCGTCAAAGCATTGCCCTCGTAACCATGCTAAATCAGTCTAACTGAAGAGAGCCTCGAGATAAATACATTCCTTTACGCAGTGTCGTTTGCGGGGTAGGCAGAGATAACAGATCTTTAAACTTTTATATCCAAGCACACAACTTTCGCCTCCTCCACATTCATAAATCTCGTCATGCACAATCTTCTATTATTCATACTTCTCATTTTATTTTCTTTCAAAATCTGGTTCAGCCACATTTGCCTAGGCCTACTACCTCTTCCAAGCATATCTTACACAATTTGACTTGTATACTCGCATAGTCATTCTTTCATCATTCATTCTCTCCACATATCCTAACTATCTTCAAGCTGCTTTCTTCATATTATTTAAAACATTCATTTTATCCACGCATTCAGTTATGATGTCTCCATTCCACCTTATTTCAAACATTGACACTCCACAAATTTTCCTTAGTGCATGCATCTCCCTCGAAATAGGAGGTAAAAATACGTGTCACGCTGGTAAATTGAATAATTGGAATTAAAAATTAATGCATAGAAAATACTTTTTCATAATTTTTTTTTCGAAGCGTAAAATAAAATTATTTTTACCTATATTTAACATTTCAACCTTCTCTGAGATGATTATTCGGTATTGATTTTTCAACTTACATCACGATATTGTTAATTGTTTTATTTCATTTCTATATTGATGAAAGCCATAATGAGCGTGCAGGGTGTGATGGTGAACCTTTTTTACGTCAAAAATGTAATTTTGTACATTATTGTGATATTTTGAAAGAAAGAAATGTTAAGCCAGATAAGTCGTATAAGTATTATGAGAAGGTGTTTGAATGTAGAAGAGGAGAAAGCTATGTGTCGCGATAGTAAAGTGTAGCGCTCTCTACTATCTATTCTGACAGGAAGACGGCTTTATGGTATGTATGTATTATGGTAGTTTTTGGAGAGACTTATAGACTCTCTTGGAATTTGAATATCAACGTTTATATTAAGTCGTATTGTAATAACTTATCCGAAAAGTAGTTTAATATTTCTTAGACAAATGTACAAATTTGTCGTTGCTCGATTCATTTCAAACATATTGAATGTACTCGTATGTTATGTTATTATGAAAGTTACAATTTCAATGCTTTTCTTTGGTCACTGTTTACTCAAATTGTCTCAGCGGTTTTATTGCGTGCTTTTGTAGATAATTAACATTCAGCTGATATATTTGTCAGTCGAAGTAGATTCGATCTCCGTGGCCTGGTTAGTAAGACGGTTGTATTCCATACTGGGGTTTGTGGATTCTATTTCCATTGCTTTCCAATTTTTTACAAGTACTCTTCTATTTTTCTCACTAAGGGCTTATTTATTACCTTTCTGGTTGGTTGAATAAATAAATAAATAAAGGTTTATTGAAAACAAAATATCATGTACATACATATACATTAGGGTGTCCCTTATTTTGTCAAAAACAAAAATGTTGCGACTTTTTTGCTCTCACCACCTAAATATTTCTTATTTGGTTAGTTTATTCAAAAACAAATTTTTATCTCAATAGGATGACGTTAATCCGTGCTAAGTTGAGCGCAAAATTTGAATGTTATTAATTATAGGTTTATTAGTTCTAAGTCAGTGTAAAAATTATTGATGAATGTATAATATCAATTTTTTTATATAATTTAAATAAAGAATAAGTACTTAAAACCATAGTGCACTCTAAAGAGTAAAAATGTATTCAATTACTGACTTAGAACTAAAAAACCTATAATTCCAAACATTCAAATTTGGCGCTCAAGTCGGCACGGGTTAACGTCATCCTATTGTAATAATTTAGGGGGTGGAAAAAAAATGTTTTTTTTTTTTAACAAAATAAGGGACACTAATAAATAAATCCTAAAATTACACATTATATGTTAAGACAACGGATAAGAAAATAAACATGAGAGAGGTATCATAACTCATCCCACTAATATAGGCCGAGCTCGGCCTCGAGGACCCCATGTATTTTTCAGTCTACACCCTTATACATGTAAATTAAGATATAAAAGAAATGCTATAAAAACAATTATAAACTCAATAAATGTGTATGAGGATGGAAAATATTGCCACATATTATTAAATACACTAGGTTGTATAGCGTTTGACGAAAATGTAATGCTCTACAAAAGTTTTTGGTCTATAAAGTATGAAAATGGCCTGCCTTTTTAATAGTTCTCAAACATAAAGTTATCGACAGTAATTAGTTAAGGATATGTTGGAAGTAAAAGCTAAAGTGGAAATCGGCACACAATGGTTGATGTATAGGTATACAAGAAATATGTATACAGTTCACCTCAATTGCAGAGTTGGACATTACATAGTTCTACTTCATCTCTTATTTCGTTCAGATTTCATATTTTCTTACCGCGCTTCTTTCTTGTTAGATTGCATAGATAATTATTTGATTCCACATTTCTATTCAGTCATTGAGAGGGCTACAGTTAAAATTCTTTTGTTTGGTGATACGGACATGCCGAAGAGCGATGGAAGGCAGTATTGTTTTCGGCTTCGTTAATCGATAATAATAATAAAATTATAATTTATATAGCTCCGTTTAGAGAGCTGACTCTCCTCAACGACGCAATATATAGCTCCGTTTAGAGAGCTGACTCTTCTCAACGGCGCAATATACCATATAGCTCCGTTTAGAGAGCTGACTCTCCTCAACGGCGCAATATATAGCTCCGTTTAGAGAGCTAACTCTTCTCAACGGCGCAATATACCATATAACTCCGTTTAGAGAGCTGACTCTCCTCAACGGCGCAATAACTTGGGATTCAGCCCCACTTTTTTTGACATATTAAAAATATTACATAATAAAAATATATATGTTAAGTGTAAACAGTACAGGTAGTGGCCGCGGCCATTAGATTGATTTTTCCTCATTTGTACAATATGTATTTATAAAAACATATTTGGTAAGAAAGTCGCAGAAAATTTACTAAGGGAAGACAAAGAAACCTTTATAGATATTATGATATGTGATATTAAAACTACATTCAGCTTTAGGTGGTATGTATTGTATGTGTGTAGTACTCGCATTCATATATTGTACGATCATTAACTTTGATGACATTTTTCAAACAGGTTATCTTCTAGTTCTTCCTTAAGCTGCACTCGCCACCCACGTCTCTTACACTGCGAGGCAGACAAAGATAAATTCAATTGAATTAATACTCGATCGATCTAATAAAAAACGAACTCTAACTAAATATTTTAAAGATCATCAAATCATTAAATATTACGCAAGAATAATTAGCTGTTGTAACAACAAAAAAAATACATTAAAATGTCGAAAAATACAATGTTATCGACCAAAACTAATAAAAAAATAGACTTTATTTCGGGATCATAATATTACCGCACGCTGAGTGATAACAAAACCTGGTGGGCTAACTTCTAACCAGATTGGAACTATTATTTTGGTATATTCGAAATTTGAACTCAAACCCTCGGGCTGACGACAAGCGTCATACCAACTAGGCTACGCTGCACATCGTGGTTAAGTGAGCTGGAAGGTTGGAAAATAAATCGTTCCAACTGATCTCTAGCTTTGTTCATGTTTCGTATCTCGCTACCTTGCATCCTGTCTGCCAGAATTTCTTCTATTTGCAACCTTCTGTAGTTAGCGCTTGCAACTGATTGTCTAACCACCGAATCACCTCGCTCAGAAACCGCTGGCTGGTGCTGTGAAGAGTTAGTGCTAATCACGAGCACTTGCCGTCATGTTGTCCTTATATTTATTGCCCTCGTATGACACGCGAGAGGGTTGTAAAACCTGGAAACTTACGACTGGGTCATAATTCATGCGTAAAACGGCATTATTGTTAAGTCGCTCCTTATCGTTCGGCGTGAGTTACGACCTTTCTGTTAACGACTTTATTACCATCCGATAAATATGTCAATAATTGTTGTCAGTCGACTGCCTTTTTTATTTACCACACCTCGGTTTGACGGGAGGACATGTGTCACTGCGTGGATAATTAAATCAAACAACTGGGTGTTTGGTGTTCTATGATAAGGACAACTCTTCCTCTTCATGGAAAGCACGTTGTGGAGATAATTTTGACATTTGACAGTCAGATTTTATGATCAATTCAACTGTATATATAATATGTATCATATATATCATGTAGGTATCAGTGTTAATGGTTGATATCGTGAAACGATAAATATTAGACAAATTTACTTGTTTTCGTAATAGTACACGAATAACATAGAACAAAGTGATCTAAGTAAGATAAATGCTACAGAAATCAGAGCGTTGTGCACAATGCGTGAAAAAACAAATGATTTATCCAACTTTCTTAGCAAATATGTTTTCTTAACATATGTAGATGCGAGTAAGCTTCTTATCTAATGCCAACATCCACCATCTTCCTATTCTCATACTCAACTTATCTAATGCCAACATCCACCATCTTCCTATTCTCATACTCAACTTATCTAATGCCAACATCCACCATCTTCCTATTCTCATACTCAACTTATCTAATGCCAACATCCACCATCTTCCTATTCTCATACTCAACTTATCTAATGCCAACATCCACCATCTTCCTATTCTCATACTCAACTTATCTAATGCCAACATCCACCATCTTCCTATTCTCATACTCAACTTATCTAATGCCAACATCCACCATCTTCCTATTCTCATACTCAACTTATCTAATGCCAACATCCACCATCTTCCTATTCTCATACTCAACTTATCTAATGCCAACATCCACCATCTTCCTATTCTCATACTCAACTTATCATATACACAAGTATATTTATTTTGTAATACTTTTAATCGGTCAAAAATAGTGGGTTCGAACCCTGAGTTAAACTGCCCTTGAGGAGAGTCTGCTCTCTAAACGACACTATATAAATTGTCCTTTCATTATTATTATGACCAATTAAGGAATCAGGAAATAATGTGGCTCGAAAGAAGATGTAGGGCTTAACACAAAGAAATAAGTATAGAGGTGGTTTGGCCACATAAAAACAATGAATAATAAAATATTTATAAAATTATCATAGTATAAAAGGTACGAGAAGTTTTGAAAGACCTAGAAAAATGTGGTACAACCAAATTAATTAAAATCTAAAAAATAGAAGTGGGAAAAGTCTTTATCACAGGATAGTGTACATGACGAGGTATATGGATGTCCCAGAAGGGAAATAAGTGTACCAGAATAGAATAAAGTGGAGATGGGTTCTCTATTCCTACCTCAACAGCGATGTAGCGTGATAGTAATGGTGACACAAATAATACAAAATCTATGGTAAATATATTTGCCAACAGTGCAGTGATTTAAGTGAATGGTAATGACTTGGAACACATCCAAAAGTAGGTCTTCTTAGGATAACTTATCGCATCCGAAAACTACAATGTAAAACAGATAAGCAGAAGAAACAAATTATCTCTGAGTTCGATTAACCAATAAAGTCAAAATAACCTTGCCTTAAGTAAAACGTTTTTAATCAGTATACCAGTGTTACCAGTTCTTTCATTTAACTTATTCAACAAATTCTTTAAAATATAGTCACAATCCAATGTACGAGTATTAACAATACGAAATAAAAACGATATTTCGCAGTTATACTAACATATCAAAGTGAATTGAATACCCTCATAGACTTTTTATTATCGTATATTATTCATCATCATCATCATCCTTTTCGTTTTATTATTAGTTCACTATTGAATATAGGATTCTCCGTCAGTTCTCCAATATCAAGTTTATGTACATCATCCATTCAGTACGTTTAATATCATATTTTACGCATTTCATTTCCTCTCAGGTACTACTCAATGACTCAATATATCTAATAAGTGTCCACACATTCCAAAAATACACCATGCTCAACTCCTTTTTACGGTCTCAATCGAGCTTTATTTGCGCGTGAATTCGTTCATTACGTGTACAGTATCTCTTCGTAAACATAGAATGGGGTGGAATTTTGCCTAGGCCGGTTAGGACTCGTATTTCTTTAGCGCACGTAAAACGGTAATTTTCAACTAAAAAAACATCTTCTTTTAGGGATGATTCAACCAGAAGATCAACAATCCAGCGAAATCGAATAAAGTAGAACTAAATTTGAGTCAGAAATAAGGTAAGTGAAAAGAAAATGTTTCTTCGATTCTTGTTATTAACAATTATTATTTTAACAAAACAAGACGAAAATTCATTCCCTATCTTCGAGCGCAAAATTCCTCGAAGAATCTTAGTAGTCAAAGAAGATGGAGAACGGCGTAGATACTTAAACCATGAACTCTATTTATTTATGACGAGCTAAATATCCCTGAATTTGTTAAAATTTTAAGATGTTGTTAACTGGGACATGTCGAGCTCATGGGCTATCTACAACCTGTCAAGCGGCTGTTCGACAACATACCTGAAGAATGTAGGAAGATAAGCATACTTAAGATCAGAAGGAATGAAAATTTTTCGTTTTGCTGGTAGGACCCGCCATGACAACCTTACCCAGAATTCTAATTTTCCTTAGTCCACCACTGAAACTAGAATGTATCTCTCTAAACTTTTGTGTGAAAAAAATTAATATAAATAAAGAAGCATTAGTAAAATGTTACTAATATAAGGATTGTGATAGCGTAGGTAGTTATTATGTATTCAAAATAAATATTTTGCAATAAGAACATTTAAAAATCAAAGATAAGAATATTAAATATATAGACACATTTCCTCCAGATATCTAAAACTACCTAATACTCAGTAAATTTTTTTAAAGCTTTTAATGTCGACAAACACTTAAATCGATAGCAACTAAAAATAAAATTAATACTGCTGATAATTTCTGTAAGTTATTTGTGCGCATAAATTATTCTTTTCTTAAGGCCGTGGGCACGACACCATTTTACATCAAGAGAATTATGGATTTTTACCATACATTTCTCCCATAGAAGAATCATCGAATTTAAATACTCACAAGGTACACAAAAAATCTAATGTCGAAATTCTACATTTCGTTTCTCTATTGTCACTTATCAGTCTGAAAGTTATGTTATTTTCTATTTATAATCAAGTCAGCAGATTAAACCTGCCATTAATCTTGGAACTTTGATATCTTTGTAATCAGAACTTTGGATTTGATCTGTCAAGGGTATGTTTTCGTTGAAGTGCAACATCTTGCATACGATAAACGTATGCACGCACAACCGTCTTTCATCCCTAAGACGACTGGTAATCATACTCGATCACAAGAGATTAATTCCTATAGTTATGATCGAGTGATAAAGTATTTTTTGAATTACTAATAAAACGTAATATTTGTTTTGTTGAAATTTTTCGAATTTCTAATAAAAAATGAGATCGGAAATAAAAGAGCTTCACTGTTTATATAATTGTATAGTATTGCCCTTTCGGTGTATAGGTACAACATAACCTGATGGGTTTATTGCAATATGGTAATGTCTTATAACTAATCAGAAAGAAGTTTGAAAGAACTAAAGTAAAAACAAAATTATAAGCTCTTTAAAAAAATGGTACCAACGAGAATAGAATTTACAACCTTTGGACTGGAAGACAGGCGTCTTATAAACCAGTTCACTACAATCGTCATTTAAAATTTAAACACTTACTTGCCATAAAAGGAAAAAAATGTATTTTGTGGAAATTTTAAATTTGGTTTCTCTATTGTCATATATTATCAGTTAAAACGTTAGGTATTTTTTAGTATTTTTATGGCATAATGTAATTTTTTCCCATATTCAGGTACAAGCAAGCTCGTGAGTAAAAGCGCTATACTGATTATATAATCGCAAATGTATAAGGGTTGAACAAATCGAATGCCAGTATTTTACACTACGTACTTCAATTTTGTTGGCGGATAGCATACAAAAACAAAGTCTGTTCTTAAAAATGTATAATTTTGTAAGCATTTATCGTGTCTTACACGCTTTAACCAATTTGTCTTTAACACTTTATTATAACTCATGTAGACTTTCAAAAGCTTTAATGCTAATTAGTTTTTTTGCAAATTAATTATGAAATTTCTACAGTGATTTATTTTAAGCTGCTCTGTAACTCCTGGGCATGTGTAATTTTTTGACGTTTAGTTAATATGATCGATTTCACCAATATACCAGTGGAGTCCATAATAAGTTTGCACTTCTTAAGGTGTTAATATAAATATGCGTGGTTTTTGGTCTGATAACTTAAAATATTAGTAGTGTTTCTTTGTAAATGAATGAATACCGTCAATAAGTATCAACTTAGATTTTTATTTATCCCTTCTCATAAATGTTTATTTATTATTATTTTTTATCATTTATTATTATTTTTTTAATGCTAATTAGATTCATATGTAAATTTAAACGTAACTTAAAATATTACTAGTTTCTCTTTGTACTTAACAAAGAGAAACTAATGAATGCTGTCAATAAGTATCAACTTAGGTTTTTCTTTTTTGCTTCTTCTCGTCAATTTTTATTATTATTATTTTAATGCTTATTAGATTCTTCACGTGTAAGTTTAAACACAACTTAAAATATTACTAGTGTCTCTTTGCAAATAAATGAATACTATCAATAAGCATCAACTTAGATTTTTATTTTTAGCTTCTCATTATTTTTTATTATTATCATTTATTATTATTATTTTAACGCTAATTAGATTCTTCATATGTAAGTTTAAAATTTGCTCAAGTATCGCTGCATTGCATGTACGAGTATGTATATTATATTAATGTACGAGTATGTGTATTAATTTTATTGGTATGCACAATATATTAACTTTTAAATCGGGTATAAAAATATATAGTATTATATAACATTTAATGGTCATTTGTGTACTACACGTTGCTGCTTCTTATCTTTGAAATACGTGTTGAAGGGCGTGGCTTGGGAACAATATTAGAGCATAATTATGTCTTCAACCCTGTTAATCAAACCTTCAGGCTAAGTATCAGTGGAATATGCATTTACGTTGCTGTCCAACGATGTACGTGTTGCTAATATTATCGCAAGTTGAGAGGTAATAACATAGTAACCTCCTACACGAACTATTAACTAGACAAGGACGATTTTGTTGATTAGTGTCGGTAATCAAACCAGAAACCCCCGTGTGGAAGAGAAGCTTTTTATCAACCAGGTCAAGGAGGTCGTCTGTAAAATATTTAAATATCGTTCTCCAAAGCGCAAACTATATTATCTCAGTTTTTGGTAAAAAAAAACCTTCTTATTATTGTATATTCGAAAGCAGCCAGCATATAATATTTATCTTTTGTTAAATACAGTATGATCTGGCGAGCTTAGTGCAATATGGCGATCTCTTCCAACCAATCAGAAAAATGTATAGAGGTCTCAACTGAATACCAGACTTGAACCATTTATTTAAAAAATATAAACCAACGGGAATTGAACCTCCCCCTTCCCGCCCCCTGGTTGCAAGACAAGCGTCTTACCAACTAGGTCACAGAGTTCTACCATAAAAGGAAACCTTTCGAATCACATTACTTTTCATTTATGAAAAATAAAAGCTTTGGCACCTTATTCGTTATGTTGGGCAAGCTGAGGAAATGTATCTTGGAATTCACTTAGAGTACTTAGAGTACTATATGTATGACGAAGTGTATGGGTATTGAAAGAAGAGTACCAGAAATTATTAGAGCGAATGGTGGGTTAGACAACGTATTTTAACCGGACCATTTCTAATAATGCAAAATTGGGTCATAAAAGTATCTTGATCTCAACGTTAGGATATGCAAGCAAAACTTGGAGTTGGCAAAAAATTGTCGAAAATAAAATAAATGCGGTAAAATGAGAGCATTATGTACAACGCGTGGGAAAACAATGTGGGACAGAATAACGATATTAGGAAGGAATAAAAATTGAAATAAGAAGCAGCGCTTTACATTAATAAATAATTATTGAGATGGTTCGGTCATGTAGAAATAATGAATGGTGAAAGATTTATTAAAGGAATCTAAGGTATAAAAGGTACGAGAAGTTAGGGAAGGTCTAGAGAAACATCAAACTCTGAAAGAGTAAAAAGCCTTTATAAAAGGAGACTATGTATGATGAACTGTATGGACATAGTGGAAGCGAGAAATACTCGTATGTGTCAAGATAAAATGAAGTGGAGATATGTTCATTTCCAGCCCCAACAGGGGTACGTTATGTTGATTTTGATGATTCAGTTGGTAAAAGGACAGGGGTTTAAACTACATATGATAATCTTTAAAAAAAAATTTCTTTATAATAAGGTTTTGAATATTTCAAAACAAAAGATTAAATTCGCTTAAACTGAGATTTTATATTTTGCGCTTAGCTTATTGCTTCATGAATTTCGAAAATAATCTATGAAACAAAAGCTGGCTTGGCTCGGGGAAAAAAATTCGTAAAGTAATATTTTAACACGATTTATTTATGTGAAACTAAAATTACAAAAAATCTAAGTTAATAAATATATTCCTTTCCATAAGTTAAATTATTGGTACTATTTTATGCATGAAATTGGTTACTCAATTCAAGAGCGATGTAGCTTTTGCGATGCGAAATGTACAATTGATCCGTCGTACGTTTTCGGGGGTTTTAATATTAGTTATATATAAGTAACATACACTATAATGAATTATATTTTTAGGAATAACATATTGTTCACTCTGAAATATATTAACAATGCAAATATTGCCAATTTGGGCTTGTGCATTAGCAGTTTTGACACGAGGACAGAATACAAGTTTATGACGTTCGTTTTCCTAAGTATGGGCACTTTGTTGAACAAATGTTCCATTAAGGCAGATATTTTAGGTGACGTTAACAGTTTGTCTACCTTATCATTAGCCACTCTGTAACATATGTCACAATTTTATTATATTTGTCGAACAAACAATTGAACATTTAGCTCCATACAATATGTATATTGTGCCTCCGGTTTACGTAACTCGGTGGTCGAGATTTGTGTGTCGTTTTAAAACATTTCGTAAAAACAAAATATTAATTAACTAAAAAATTACAAAAAATAAATTAAAAAGCGTTCAATCTAATTAGATAAACTATTTTGAACAATTTATTTTAAGGTATTTTGAACATAAAGTATTGCGTGCCTGTTTATGAGTGTTTGATTATAAACTCATTTTTCTGTTTAAATATATTTGGGATTAGCATACTTTAGCGAAATTAATACCATTATTAATGATCGTATAAATGTATGCTAAATATCTGAGAAAATAAAAGAAAAATAGTTTTATGCCGATAAAACATTTAATATGCGCAGTCGAGGGTCATCAATAAGCCAGAAGCCGTTAGCGAATGGTCCGAATGAAAATTTGCATATTCCGCTTGCTATTTTTTGTCGTTCAGAATTAGCACAATTGTGAAAATTTATTTAACGGCCAGATGTACGGCAAGATGTCTAATTTTTTTGGATATATTCTAATATGGTGCTGAGATATTGGCTCTTTTGGATAATGAATGTGGGCAGATGAATGCGTTATGCATGCGTTTTTGGAGATGAACAAAATAGCACAAATGGTAATCGAATTGATAAATGTTCGAGATATCTGATAAAAGTGAAATATATTTAATTATCCTCTTAAATATGCTTTCCACTACTATCTTTTATATGTGCATTAAACGATACATAAATATAAGCTTAAAAGCCAAAAAAAATGGTAATGAGAACAAATAACTTTTTCTAATAGGTAGCCCACCTAAAAATGAAGAATCGTATTATTTTAAAGAGATTCAGTCTTTCTTCAAACTTGACTCAATACAATAAATGTGCACTCGATTTCAGATTAAAGGGTGTATAAGAATATGAATGTTTATGATTAAAGAATACGACCACTTCGTCACAGGCCTTGCGTAATGGAGCGGTTCACTTTATCCTAAAAATGGAAAGTTTTTAGCATTGCTATATACTTGAGTACAAGTATATAACAACGGGTACAACATAACCGTACAGTAAGTAGTACGGTTCGCCTTTTCATCAAAACGATGTAAATTTAAAATGATATATTGTGAAAAGTAAAAATAAAATAGTAAAAAAATGCTTTAAAGCTGGTCAAAATGATATATTTTTATTTAAATACTTTTATCGCCGATACATTATCATCCTACCATCCATACGAGTTTCTTGCGACACTTTATTATTTCATGTGCTACGAATATATTGAAATATTCATTTTTTTAACAAATTTAATTTCATCTTTTACGCCCTTTTAGAAGCGCTACATGGTTTCCATATTTTTCCTGAAGGCATTATTAGATTTTGTGGTACTTGTGTCTTCAGAAATTTCGTTTATCAATTTGGTCACAAAGTATTTACTGGTCCTGGTGATATAGAAGGTTGTGTGTCTTGGTACGATGATTTTGTGATATGATGCTGTCTTTTTTGCTTTTGAAGTTGGATTTTTTTAAGAACTTGGAAAAAAAGAAATATGAAGGCAAGTAAAGTTTCATAATTATCGTGTTTGAAGAAGAATCGGGAACGATGGATAGTTAAGTACACTACATTAACCGGACAAATTTATGACTTACGTACTCGTAGAGTACGTTGTAATCCCCGCCTTCTTGAAAAATATTTGCTTTACATGATATAAAGATCGTGAAATAACCAGCCATTATAGTAAAAATTAATGTTTCTATTGAAGTGAAAAAAATATTTTGTGAAATTTGAAATTACGAAACAAGTTTTAGAAGATTCATTCATAATCGTTTAATTAAAAACATTCCACACACGTGCGGTGTAGACGTAGATGAATCTCGGATGTTATTAGTTAAACATTTACTCTAGACTTAAATAAACTTGACGAATACTTTGAGAAAAGAGGGGAAAAACGAGCGTGGAGAGTGATGCAAATATAATAATGATCTAGCAATGAGATGAAACCTTTATTTGATGAGAGTAACGTGTGATGAAATTATGACGACCTCCTTGACTAACTCGGGGGTTGCCGTTCAATTCCTGTTGGTTTCCAGATTTTTTAAAAAAGGATTCCACTTTGATTTTCACTCAAGTCCTATTTTATGTCTCTCTGTTTAGTTGGAGATATTATTACTACATGGTAATGAGTTTGTCAGGTTGTATCGTATACAAAGTGTAATATAATAATATTAAATAAACACTTCTTTCAGTTTTAATTAGACATATTATTTTCAAAATACAACTTAACCTTGATGAACTTAGTCAAGTATGTAGGTAAGGATTATATGAAATATCTGGTAATTAAATATCCTGATACTGAATGGAAGATAAATAAAAGATATATCTGTATGTTATACTCATATAAAGTTAAATCTGAAATCATTAGGAAATTATTAAAAATATTAACAGTCTTATTTGAAAAAGAGAAATATTAACATAAGCTTGAAACTCTAATTTTCAGTTAATTTGATGACTTCCATGACTTAGATGGTAAGACGATGGACTTCCGTGCGGAGGTTTTGAATTCAATTCCCGATAGAGGAAAAAAAAGGTCCTGTCTGGTAAAAAAGTTCGTCTGCTTACTACAATGTTCACGTGCGCTAGACGTACGCGAGTGCTTTTGAATTTTCACGTACCATGGAGAGAACTGCGAGTTCCTTGCTTACTCTAGTGGTTCTTAAACCCAATGGTTCAAATAATAGTTGCTTCCGACAATTCGGACTGTTATAATATAAACACTACAGTAATATAAAAATATTATGAAAGAACATAAACACGTCTGTGGATAATTGACAATATTTTTAACTTAGGTAGACAGTGCATCTACTTTAATTAAATACCATATTCATCAAATTCGTTTGGTGTGAAATGTTTTAGTATTTGTTTTTAAATATTTATATGACAAAAGGGTTTAAGATACAGTATTCAATAAAAAATATACGAAAAAGCATTAATTTAAGTTAACATTAAATTTTAAGATCGCAGGATGAATATGAAACAGAGTGTAGTTCAGGGATAACGAGAGTATCGGGTAGCTTTACCTTTTGTGAAACTGCAGCTCTTCAGATCTTTCCAATCCAAATGTCGCGCATCTCAAATTTAATTTATTTTCGATGTTTTTCAATAATCTTTACTATGAGCTTTGCGATTGTTAGATTGAACTTCTTTTGTTGGATTGAAAACTGAAATAATATGTGAAAACTATTTAACGTTTATTTTTCTTAATTATTGCATTATATTATTGTAATATTTTAGGATTTATCAACTCGTTGGTTTTTTAGTTCGGTAAAGGTTATTAAAATTACTGTAGAATTCACATTTTTTTTTGGTATTATAAACCATGCAGATATTATATTGGTTTAACATGACAACAGTTACTGGCAAGTACGATATTTCGCAACCATTAACCAGTTGGCAACAATAACGCTCTACATGTTTTTTTAATTATACAGTACAACTATGGTAGTCCTGGGTAAACTTGTTGGGTAAAATCTGTAAAGGTGTTTTTTATACCCATTTTATATTTCTATTGTGATAATATTACTCGGCCAATTCAGCCAAACCAATTTTCTTTCCATATTTTATATATCATATTTTAAAAATTTTCTTTTATGCCCCCTGATTCAACATACATGGAGAATACATCAAGAGAAGAATATTAGGAATGGGAAAGTGGTTTCGTCATACGAGGTCGTAAAATTCGCCGACGATACAACGTTATAGTCAACGACGAATATGAAATGCCTGAGTTGCTCAATATAGTTGAAATAGAGAGCCGCCAACTAGGAATAAAAATAAACAAAAATCCTTATCATGGACAAATTCGATCCTCTGACAAGAAACGACTTGTTAAGGGATCAATAAACAGTCAACGAGTTACTATATCTAAATGCTCTTATTTCGAGGAGTGGAGGATTTCAAGCAGAGATCCGAAGACGAATTAGAATGAAAAAATCAAATATGACAAGTCTGAAAGTCTAAGCTTAGAAGAACTAAAACTCTAGTTAAATTTCTAGTATTCTTCATAGCAGTGTATGGAGCTGAAACATGGACGTTGAGGAGGAAACAAGATACATGTCTTCGAGATGTGGTGTTGGAGGCGGTTGTTTCGTATCCCATGGATTACAATACTTACCAATATCTCTGTTATACAAGAATTGCAGAATCGACAACATACAAGTAAAATGTTGACAAAAAGAATGATGAAAGTCTGGAGGAGCAGGTGATCATGAGAACAGTCTAGGCACAACGGGTAAGAGGAAAGTGTCATATGAGACGGACGAATGAAATAAAGGAGTAAACAAGATCCTCTAAGCATTCCATTCAACATGTCCTAGGACTAGGAGGGATGGAGATACGAGTATGTGGACTACGGTGACCAGCATTGAGCACGCTATGAAAAATAATATAAATTTTAAGTTTCTAAAAAACCTCCCGTCTCTAACTTTTTCGAGAAGTTTCCAGCTAAGGTTTATTATGAAGTCAGCATACTTTAATATTTTGAACTTTCCTACATAGCTGGCATGTAATTGAAACTGAAAAACCTAGTCTCAACTCGTAGACTTTTCCCTCTCCTTATGACTAGAGATATATATATATATATATATATATATATATATATATATATATATATATATATATATATATATATATATATATATATATATATATATATATATATATATATATATATATATATATATATATATATATATATATATATATATATATATATATATATATATATATATATATATATATATATATATATATATATATATATATATATATATATATATATATATATATATATATATATATATATATATATAATATACTCCATTGTTTACGATCTCAAAACCATTCTGTATTAATTTTCTTATAAAAGGTTTATACGACATTTAAATTTACAAATTGTAACGTGAAAAGAGTTGAGAGTATCTGAAATGACAAGTAACTTTTGTCAGTGTATAGTACTAATTTTGGAATTACTTAGATATTTAGGTTATTTTTTATAGCCCACCTGATAAACAGTGAGGTACTCTAACACTTATCATGTATTTTGGTGACGGTGTATTTTTTTAATAAAACATTTTTTATGGTTTTTGTGTGACATATTCATGACTACCACCCCAAATTACGCTGTAAAATCTACCAGTGACGTGCATTGTTATAAAAATATTAAGTAATAAAGATGTAAATGAATATTTCATGTCTCAAAAAGTATAGACGTATATGATTGTTTTTTTTAATACTTAGATTCTTGAAAGTTTTCAGAATTTCTACATTAATTAACCGTCTCATCTTTCGTATTAATATTATCTTTAGTTAACAATATTGAATTTTCTTACTCAAATTCTAGCCACAATGATTCCATTGTAGCTGTCTACTTCCTACCTCAGATGTACTTCTGGATAGCTTAAGTAACTCGAACTATTTTGCTGAATATATCGACCGAAATCTGCATATCCATGACGACGATCGTGACATTAAGTCACTGGTAATTAATTAATGATCGTCTTGTTAATTTTAGAGTTTCTTCATTAGATCTCAGTTTTTACTTTCTTGCAGCCTGTTTTGGGCATACATGTCTTTCATAGTAGTCGGTTTTCGAAACTCAGTAACGTTTGTTGGTTGTAAGGTTCTCCCAAAACCTGCTGAGTTGGAAGGTCCTTTCCTGACATGCCAAACTGAGAATATTCAAATCGATCATCTTACCCGTAGTAACATGTTGATCAGAATCGTGAGACATGACACTCCAAGACCAACAAAAGTTACTGAGCTTCGATAACCAATTCCAGCTCCAGTCAAGATACCACTACTTCATTGCTTGCATATGTTGAAAATCCAATTAAAGACTTTTATTTGTTCGATTAGAAGGAGGTGGAACTAATACATATGGGTAGTTTACATGTTCCAGTTCAATTTAAGGCTATGTTTAGTTTTTCAGGCTATATTTCAATACAATATTTTTTTTCTATAAATCAAAAGAAATTTCTTTATTATTTTTTGTACATAGTTATACTGATACACCTGGTAGGCTTATTGCTACACAACAATTTCTTCTGACCAACCAGCTTATTTTGAATACATAATAATCTTTTTAAACTGTGACGAGATCTTTTAAAAAAGTATATTTGAATTCAAGTAAAAAAATACTAATCTCTGAATGCGTACAAGGATTAGGAAGGGAGACAGAGGGATGAAATGGTTTTCTGAATAATGTAATCTTTTTTCAATTCTCTCTTGAACGTGATCTAATAACTCCTGGAAATTCGCTCTAATAACTCTTGGAAACACTACTCATGAATATGATGAAAAAAAAAATCAAAACTGAATCCATATATTTTGTAGTCAATCTAATGCATATGCAGCATATTTGAAAATGTAAAAATGATTTTTTGTTGAAAACCAAATTTCACTACTCATGAATATGATGAAAAATTCAAAACTGAAACCACATATTTTGTAGTCAATGTAATACTCGTATGTACTCATACATATATTTTGTAGTCAATGTCAATGTAATACTCGTATGTACTCATACATATATTTTGTAGTCAATTTCAATGTAATACTCGTATGTACTCATACATATATTTTGTAGTCAATGTCAATGTAATACTCGTATGTACTCATACATATATTTTGTAGTCAATGTCAATGTAATACTCGTATGTACTCATACATATATTTTGTAGTCAATGTCAATGTAATACTCGTATGTACTCATACATATATTTTGTAGTCAATGTAATACTCGTATGTACTCCTACATATATTTTGTAGTCAATGTCAATGTAATACTCGTATGTACTCATACATATTTTTTGAAGTCAACCACATATTTTGTAGTCAGTGTAATACTCGTATGTACTCATACATATATCATGCAGCATATCTGGAAATATTGTTAAAATGATTTTTTGTTAAAAACAAAATTTCACTACTCAGGAATATGATGAAAAAATCAAAACTGAAGCCACAGATTTTATAGTCAATCTAATATGTACTCATATACGAGTATGTATACATAACATATATCATGCAGCATATTTGAAAATGTAAAAATGATTTTTTGTTCAAAAACCAAATTTCACTTCTTAGGAATATGATGAAAAAATCAAAACTGAAGCCACAGATTTTATAGTCAATCTAGTGGGATATTGTAAAATTGAAAAAGCTTGTCTGTCCGAGTTAAAGTTACTATGAAGTTCATACGAAATATTTTATATTATAGCTCAGGCACGAAGTAAGGAACGTTTTTTTAATATTCGTGAGTGATCACAGCCAAAGCTTTACGATGCAAGTTTATCAAAACATGAATAGTAAAAAATATTTATTTGAATAATGAAGTTTTTAAGGCTGCTTAGTGGTCGAGTATCTCGTGTTTTATATACATTTTTTCATTCCCATTTTTCTCGCGAAATAAATTAAAACAGTTTATTTGTATACGAAACATAACTTTAAAGTTGCATCTTTTTGTTTCCAAGTTTACTAATTTGAAAAATAGCTTGAATAGGAAGTTACTCATAAATTTCTTCTGGAATTAACTTTTGATGAGGCAACTCTAAATGGCGCTTTATAAATTACGTTTTTATTTATACAAAGTGAATGGAAAATAATATTGACGAAATACTGAAAACAATTTTCCTTAAATTTGTACAACGTCCATGGCCTAGATCTGTGGTCTCCAAACTTTTTTGACCGCGTACCCCTAAGACAGAAGAAATTTATAGTGCAAAATATATATAGGGGTTCGTACTATATTTTTTTATACATATACATACCTAAAAATGTCATGAATTGTCAGTTTTAAATTAAATATTGTCAATTGCTGTCAATTTCTCGTCTATTTGATGTTTATGATCGTGTAATTTAAAAATACAAGTTAGTATTTGTTAATCTTGAATAAATTTTCTTATTTTTTCTGTCACTAGTCATACCCCCAAGTATCGACTCGCGTACCCCATTTTGGAGACCACTGGCCTAGATGATCTAAGTCTGGTTCAGTAAGTCGATATTTTTTTGCTATCTTTCTTGTATTGTATTTAACTTTCGTTTTATAAAGTACAACCTGACTGGTTTATTGCCGCATAGCGATTTCTTCCAACCAGCCAGAAAGATGTTTTTAGAGGTTTTAGGTGAAAACCAGACCAATGATTTTTTGCTGGACGCTGTTGTTAAACATGTGTAAGTAACATCCATGATTTAGTCACTCTATCTCATCGGTGAGCGACTTCTTCTTTTCCTTTCTGGTACAAAGGTTCAATTAATGGGGCGAAGATAATGTTGTTAAACATGTGTAAGTAACATCCATGATTTAGTCACTCTATCCCATCGGTGAGCGACTTCTTCTTTTCCTTTCTGGTACAAAGGTTCAATTAATGGGGCGAAGATAATGTTGTTAAACATGTGTAAGTAACATCCATGATTTAGTCACTCTATCCCATCGGTGAGCGACTTCTTCTTTTCCTTTCTGGTACAAAGGTTCAATTAATGGGGCGAAGATAATGTTGTTAAACATGTGTAAGTAACATCCATGATTTAGTCACTCTATCTCATCGGTGAGCGACTTCTTCTTTTCCTTTCTGGTACAAAAGTTCAATTAATGGGGCGAAGATAATGTTGTTAAACATGTGTAAGTAACACCCATGATTTAGTCACTCTATCTCATCGGTGAGCGACTTCTTCTTTTCCTTTCTGGTACAAAGGTTCAATTAATGGGGCGAAGATAATGTTGTTAAACATGTGTAAGTAACATCCATGATTTAGTCACTCTATCTCATCGGTGAGCGACTTCTTCTTTTCCTTTCTGGTACAAAGGTTCAATTAATGGGGCGAAGATAATGTTGTTAAACATGTGTAAGTAACATCCATGATTTAGTCACTCTATCTCATCGGTGAGCGACTTCTTCTTTTCCTTTCTGGTACAAAGGTTCAATTAATGGAGCGAAGATAATGTTGACTAAACTTGGCCACGTTCTTTAACATGTCCTCATTAACAATGTGGTTAGGCTGAAAAGAACCATAAAATAAATATATATTTTTTATATTTGAACTAACCATTTTGTTTTATTTAACTGTACATGTTTGATTCCAATTTTATTTTTAAAATGTAACTTGATACCACAGAATAGTTTTACATACGAGTATTAAATCTATGTCAATATTTTTTTCTGATAAAATACACTTGAATGTAATATTTTACTCAATTTTTTGCTTACGTTAATTTGAGTTATACTTATATTTTAATTTAATATCTTAAAGTAATCATCATCATTACGGCAGGCCCCTATTGAGATAGGCAGAGAAAACAGATTTCCACACGCACATATTTATCGCTTCTACCACGTCATTCACCTCGACATGCATATTCTCCTATCATAAAGACTATTCACTCCTCTTTCTGTCAGAATTTGATTTATTTGGACGTACCAAGTTTTTCTAGATCTACTTAAACTAACTGTACTTTTAAAAGTAACTGTATATAATATTTTTTTATTATCTTATCACTTTCTACGAGGTCGAACGATCTTTATGCATTTTTTCCTTATGTCCTTATTCTGTCATATATTGTTTTTACATATTTTTATTTTTAAACTTCATTATTTCTTGCTATATTTATGAGTGTTATAATTTCAAAAGTGATGAATTTTATTTATGACTATAATGACGCCAAAGAACACTCTTTATCAAAAGTAAAAAAAGAAAGATAACCATTTAAGGTATTATACTAAGTATAATAAATCTCAGGTAATAAATAAAGTTTTATGTTTAATAAACTTATTTATAATAAACATTTTTTTTTATTCTTGCAAGAAGTATAAGACATGGATAACAAATATTTTAGATTCCAAATATTGTATAATACGAGTATAACATATACTCGTACACTCCATGCTCCTATCGTAGATTTCAAATATTTTTAATTAAGTCTTGCTTTAAATCATTGTATTATAATTTAAGCACTTAAACTTGTTTTGAATCATCTCAAGTAACTAACAAACCTTAAGTATGTTTTTATACGGTCTCATATGTTTTAATGCGGATACGTATTGAAATACCTTCTTTACATACTCGTACATCTAAAAGTAACTACGTAATTTATTCAACGTATTATTGTGAGTTATGCTGTAGGAACTTAAGATGAACAAAATATTACAAGGACAAAAATGTTGAAAAACTATTTTGTTTCTAACGTAGCAAACTATGTACAGTGCCCGGCGGTAAGTAATACACATCGTTTGTAGAGCGTCGTCTCTGTCGCACGATGCACTAACCGCGTCGTGATTACCGGACAGTTAGCGCATCGTGCGACAGAGACGATTCTCTACAAACGATGTGTATTACTTACCGCCGGGCACTTGTAATATGTTGTTCGGAAAGGGGTATCATATTTTTCAGATAGATGTCGTTAGGACAAAATTTTCGATGTTAACTTCATTCCAATCGTGCTGAATGTTTATTATTATGAAAGGTATCTATCAGTCTATCGGTAATTACTCACCCGAATTGTTTAAGTGGTTTTGAGTTATCATATGGAAGATGGACTATACTGAAATGTTTTTTTTCGGTCCTTGATGCTTTTTTTACTAACAGCAAAAGAAAACCTACAGTGACGATGCTGTAATCGATCGTGTGTTCCAAGCGTGTTTTAAAATAATTTGTAATGGGAACTCGAAGATTTTGCCCAGCCTAGAAGGCCTATTACCACTAATGGTCACCAAATTAAGGCTTTAATTGGGAATTACTAGCTTTCTACAACATGAGAGGTTGCTGAGATTCAGAAAATATCAAAAATCACCGTCCACGAGCATGTGATGCAATTTTGTGTTTGAATTTGATCTGAAAATATGAAATTATTGTTATTATTAACTTAAATTTCTGCACAAAGCATTATCACCAGGATGAATCGTCACAACAACAAAACACTCTGGACTTGAATATTTAAAATACGCCATATATTGTAACATATTAGGAATATCAGGGTTGAAATCCTTGAATTGGCCCTGCTATCCACGTACATAGTCTTTACCTCACCGTTCACACATTTTGTCAAGTATGCTCTTCTGTTTATCAGCCTTCTTACCTTTTCTTCTGTTAAAACATCGACTCCTATCTCCATCCATTTTTTCTTTGGTATACCTTTTTTGCTTTACATTAATTTCAGGCATTAAATTAAGTAGATATGGTCAAACAATCTTACATTTTTATGGTTTCCATTACAATTTTTGTTTCCTGTTATACGAAAATAGTTCATGCTGTACATCAATAATGCTTTAAATCTCAATTACGTATTATTCCGACATACATAGTTTTTTTTTATACTTGAAAACAGAAGCAAAAGTGAATGAAAACTCGGTTAAAAATGTTGACGATGTCAATACAACAAAATAGGTTTGTCGAACATCAAAAATAAATCAGCGCATTTTTTCACTCACATTGATTCAGTGGTGGTAACAACTGACTGAATATAATTTAAAAAAAACGTGGAATGTGAACGAGAAAAAATACTGAAGATAGGCGAATAAATATTGTAGGTTAAATAAGGAAATGTACAAAGTTAGAGAAATCGTAGAAGGAAATGTACAAAATATGAGGTCTGTGGATGAATAAGAGGTGCAGGATTTGTGTTGAGATAGAAAAGTTTAGTGCTCGGTTCTCTCCGCTTACCCCGACAGGGAAACTACATGATAATGTATATGTACTCGTACATTGATTCGGTTGTTGTTAATTTTTTAATACATTTTGAATCTTATAGAAAATAGAGAAATAATAATAAAGAAAATCAGGTTGCCGCCAGTGGGGTGGTCTGATTAAGGATCTATGCAAATGTCTTGTTTGCTGATACATTAGGCTTTTTCACCAGCCCCTGATGGGACTTGACAAGATGGAAATAATAATGGAATCAATTTCGGACGCCCACCGATAAAATACAAATGGATATCAATTGATAAAAACCGTCAGTTCACTGTAGGTATTATGAAAGTTTAATTTTCAGAGGAACATTAATGAAACATATTGACTAGACTCCCTCGATACCTTATGTTTCCGGAAATTTTCAGCTGTTGTAAGATTTGGTAGTTAATATATAATAAGCAAGAAATTGAAAATACTAATAATTTTTTTTTCTCAGTAATCCTTAGTTTTAATATTTTACTATCGACAAATTTTCGATATCTTCATTTTGTCGTATGCGTCATGGTCACTATCGTACAAAATCTCACATATCTAAAATTCATCTTTTGACTTATTGTTTATTCGACAGTGATCTGAAGGAGAAGAGCTTGAATCAGGACTTTTTTCAACGGCTATTCTTGTGGTTATTTTTCAATTTTTTTTGCTTGTAGTATATATTTATAGTTTTATTAAAAAATATGAATCTTGAAAAAAAAAACGCAAAAAGATATATAATATGTTACTTCGCGGAGATGTGGTGCTGGCGACGTATTTTATGTGTAGCTTGGAGACCAAATATGGCATATTAATCATGTCATATCTTGTTGCGTAAAAGGCAAAGAGTTTCAGTACATGCATCTTGTTAACTAGCAACAGTTCCACACCATTTAACTTTATCTGCTGCTGTTTTTTCTCAGTTGTGTTGAGTATTAATATTTTTAAGCGTCTCATGCAGGACGTTCTCATATCTCTCGTACTGACCACCGTGCTTCATTTGGCCTTCCGTCAGCTCCCCAAAATGGTCATTTATTGGGAGTCTATACTCAAGCGTACGAGCCACGCGTCCAGACCAACGCAGGCGTACATATCATACAACACCAGAATCTCGATGCTACAGGAATTTCATCTTTTGAAAACTTTATCATTTGATACTCTATGATACCGTTGAATCTTCATTATTATATTTGCCTTAGGTGCCTCTGCTGACATACATCACATAGAGTGTGAATATTGCTTTATAGACTGTCGTTATGGGTTTCGATGTTAGATCGATGTGAGTGTTATGCTTTTATATATCAGGACTGATATATAAAGAGCGTAACAAACAAAAAGTAGGAAGATTAAAAAGTTAAAACATACATTTGTTCAATATCTCTGGGAGACAGATTTAAGTATTTTTATTTTCTTTTCATAGATGTATAACCGGCATCTTAGCGGTTAGCATATTTTTTACTAAGATGTACTCGTATTTTGAAAAAAAATGTTTATCGATTAATGAGGAATTCTTCCGCGAACGACAAATCTACCTCCACGATTACTATTTTTCGCGTCTATAACTTCTATCTATAGAATATTGATAGAAATTTAGACGCGAATCGAATTATAAAACGTGATTATTCCTCAAAGATATTTTACTGCTGTTGTGAGGGCGGTAATTCCAAAAATCTATTTCCTTTTTTACGTAATACGTTTCGAATATTTTAAGTAAAAACTTCAAGATTATCCTATTTTGTGAAGTGATAATTCGCAATCAAAGTTGAAAAAAGTTCTTGAAAATCATTTTAAAATGTTAAATTAAAAATTCCTTTTCTGTATTTTTCTCTTAGAAGTATTATCATACATAACATTTCTATAATATAATGGAATGCAAAAGATAAGATTGATTGATGGACACATTAAAAGTCGAATTTTGAAATTTCTAATTTGAGTAAACAGTTAATGATGGAATAAATTAGAAAGTTTCTACTTCATAATATATTCTCATATATTGTTAAAAAATCGCATTAAAAGGAGATATTGAGTTCTTTCAAATTTATTGTATGAGATGCGAGTGTGACCTCAAGGTGAATTTAGCAGTTTTTTACATTTAGGCGCCGGAAATGTTATCTTCTTCGTTTTCCGTATAATGTATGTGTCGGTGCCTCTGGTCTAATGGTTAATCTTCTTACTATTAAATGATACGGCTTCCCCAGTTTAGCTTTTAGGTGTTATTCAGTGCACACGTATATTTTCTTACGCTATTTATATCATTATTATGCATTAAAATAGTCGAATTATACTTGAATTCTGTTATTTTGAGTAGTTGAATTAAGTTATGGTTATTGAAAGAGGAAGTAAAAGTGAGTATGAAATAATAGTTAAAGAAGAAAAAAATTATATTTGGAAGCATGTTCAAATGGGATGGCCGAATGAAGTGCGATATACTGAAGGCGATAGCAGGTAATGGAGTGAATGATAGGTCAAGGAATTGAGTTACCGACCGGACCATTTGAAGAGATGCAAAGGTTGGTTATAATAGAATATTTATACCGATATTAGGATATTCAAGCAAAACTTGGACGTGGCAAAAACTGACGAAAGTAAGATAAATTCTGTAAAAATGAGACAATTATGTAGAATTTGGGGAAAAACAACGTATGACTGAATAAGGAATGAGGAGATTAGGAAATATCATAATGTGAATTTAAAGAGATGCAATGCTCAAGTTGAAGAAGCATTGAGACAGTTCAACCACGTATAAAGAATGAGTGAAGGATTTACAAAAAAAATCTATACGGGTAGTTTAAAAGCCACAAGAAATTTAGGAAGACAGAAGAACACGGTAAAAACGAAAGATGCATCTTCTTATACGTTCATTATATTTCTTTTGCTCCTTACTTTTCCTTCTTTCAAAACTTTTTCACTTGGTTTATTAGTATATTTTTTTATAGAAAATCACAACCGTTGATTTGTGAAATATATTTGTAACATAATTTATTTTATGAAAATATGTATTCTGTTAAGATTTATAAATCTGATTCCCATCTACCGTTCTTTAATTTTTCTTATTTTTCGAGATAGGTTAAACACAGGACTTCCCATTTTTCTTTACTATTTTATTGCATTATAAATCATTGCGATTGATTGAAGAGTTGTCATTTTCTCCACTATTAATTGTTTGCGGTTCAGTGTAAATAGAAGAAAACTACACTGTCTACAAATATTATTAAACGTTTTAAATATATGACTGTATAGTGCCAAATATGTCTTGATAGGATGGCAAAAAAATCTAGTTTTGTTGTATATAGTACAATCTGGGTGTTATTGTTACGCGACAAACTCTTTCAACTAGCCAGAAATATGCTTAACACATTGCTTAATATTTTTTTTTATAATTACTGTGCTGTTAAAAAATAAACTATAATTTATTGCTATATAACACTTCCAAACTTTATCAGTACCGTAAGGCTACACTGTTTTTTAATTTCCCCAAAAGAAATTGGAAATAGAACGACGATAGATATTTCTAGCACCCAGCAAAAATGTACGAGTATATGAACGCCTATAGGCGTTTACAGCACTGCACGTGTTAAGCGGTCTTAGCCAGACTGGAATCCTTTCAAAATAAAATTAGGTTCCAACTGGACTCGAATTCACAACCCCTGAATTTGAGCACAGGCTATTTATTTACTTGCTAGAGTAAGTAGGTGTCTAGTATTTCGGTAAAGAGGTATTGTGTATTGTTGGATAATTATTTAAAAAGGACTCAACCCTCATTTTGCCATAATTTTTATTTTCATTTTAATTTACAGTGCCTGACGGCCTCCGTGGCTTAGTTGATAAGACGCTTGTCTCCTGGCCCATTACCGTTGGAACCTAGATTTTTTTTAAAAAGGATTGAGGTCTGGTTTTCAATTAAGGCTTTTTTAACATCTTCCTGGTTGGTTGGAAGATATTGCCACATGACAATAATCCAGCTAGGTTATACTGCACACTACGTACAATACAATTTAATTATTTGTAAGATCACTAAATGTTTTTAAACAGAAGACAAGTTAGCTTTCTACAGTGTGTTGTATGTACATAGACATCTCTGGTCTTCCCGCGTCATTAAAACTCTCATAAATATGACAAGCGTACGGACATATTTTGCCCAAGTAATTAGCCCTACTGACATAAGAAAGGATACTCGGGAGATATTTATGTAACACATATGTCATCGGAAATCATCTCTTTTAAACGTTTCCCCTAAAGATTTACCAGATGTAATATGTAGCTTTGAAAGAAAAACAAATTTGACATGTACAAAGAAAAGATAATTACATATTAACTTTATTGTTAGCTGAGTGAAACTCGGTAACAGTTATAGGATTTAAGACTATTTTCAATCAAAGTGAAAAGCGTTGAATTATTCAAATACAGTTAAACTTTACTTCAAAATAATCGTTTAGCGTAAAACCATCCTTAAGTAAATTATATTCACTTAATGTTTGTAGTTTTTTTTATCTTATTACGAAAAAACTTAATTTATCAAAACATAAATGTAATTTTGTTAATCATTGCATTGTACTATGCGTATCCAGAAAGTAAGTGTACTGAGGCTCTCACGACTGGATGGATTTTATTTTCGACATGTTGGCTACACTTCCGTGTAGCCAACATGTCGAAAATGACCCTTCCCCTCCGCAACGAGACCGGTTCGAGGTCAGTACGTTGAGAAGTGTCGACGCGACAACACGTTTCGTGAAAAATGTCAATTCAATCTCCCGCCAAGTGCGAAATACGGGGCGTCATCCGTTATCTCGTTTGGAAGGGAAAACCTCCGGTTGAGGTTTATAATGAGGTGAAAACTGTATATGGTGATAAAGCTATGAATCGTACGAGTGTGTACAAGTGGTGTCGCGAGTTTAAAAACGGTCACGTCACACCTCTTCACCCTCCGCCAAAAAGTTCAAAACCACAATTTCAGCCAAGAAAATCATGGCATCAGTGTTTTGGGACTGTCAAGGCATAATTTTAATTGAATATATGCCTCAAGGGGAAACCATCAACTCTGCAAGATACTGTAAGACCCTAAAAAAATTGCGGAGGGTGATTCAGAACAAGAGGAGAGGCATGCTGACAAAGGGAGTCTGCCTGCTGCGCGACAATGCCAGACCACACACGGCCAACGCCACGAAGGAACTGCTCGCCTCGTTTAAATGGGATGTCCTGAACCATCCCGCGCATTCCCCTGACCTAGCACCTTCAGATTACTATCTCTTTACCTCCCTGAAGCTGCACATGGGTGGAAAAAGGTTTTCAACCGACGAGGAGGTAAAGGAGGAGGTGGAGAAGTGGACGGAGGGGCTGGCGGGAAACTACTTCGAGGAAGGCATCAAAAAGTTGATATCCCGCTTCACCACCTGCATTGAGAGGAATGGCGACTATGTCAAAAAATAGCTTACATATGTACTACGGTAACCACGTAATTTTTTTGTTTAAATAAAAAAAATTGTAACCTACAAAAATTCAGTACACTTACTTTCTGGATATGCCTCGTATTACACTTTCGTTGTATACAGTACAACCCGATGAGGTTATTATCGTATGGCAGTCTTCCCCAACCAACCAGAAAAGGTCGTACGCATGCCTTAAGTGAAAAACAGACAAGAGTAATAATAATTTACAATAAACTGTTTTGAAAAAGTTTACATACATACCTTATCGCTTGTCTCATGTGGGATAGAAAAATGGAACAGATCTCCATACTATTCTATCCAAGCACATAATTTTCGTCTCCGCCACATTTATATATCTCGTTATGCTCAATCTTTTATCAAAATCTCGTCCACTTGATCCAGCCACGTTTTACTCAGTCCCCTTTTTCGATACACCCCCGAACTTCTTACTTGTATGATATACTTGATCAGACTTTCATTCTCTTTATATTTCAAATCATCTTTACGCTCTTTTCTTTATCTTACTTGAAAGATCCATTGACTTAACAAGCATAATTTGAAGTATTGTATTGAATTATACTTTCATTGTATACATTACAACTTAGCGGGTTTATTTTTATGTGATAATTTCTTCAAACTAACCAAAACTATGTTAACATAATAAGACTTTAAATGAAAACCAGATTGGAAATATAAATTTTTGAAATAAATGGGGTTCCAAATTTAATTGAATCCGTAACCCCTGGATTGGAAGACATGCGTCTTCTCAAATAGGCCACGGAGGTCGTCTAGTATATACCATATGGTAGGTTAATAGATATTATGTTTAACGATGATACGTAATTATGCAAAAAGGACTCGACTCACATTTAACCTTTTTAATAGCTAAAAAAACGTAGCATTTAAACATGAAATACCCATTTAAAGGGCTGGTATTATTTGCACATACTGGTTTATCTATGCTTTTCGACATTTGTTATAATGTTTTTGGTTTAGTATTTTAAAGTACAAAGAAAATAATCCATAGATAGTAAGTACAAAGAAAATAATCCATACGTAGCAACTGAAACCATTTTTAACCTTCTTATTTCTTAAATATTTTACATCGTTGTGCATTTGACTTTGGTTAAAATATAATTATTAAAATTATTATAATTAGTTACGAGTTAGGTTGAAGTGAAATTATACAATAATTGCACTTGAAAAAAATAAACCCTTGTCACTCATTTTTTTCTACACAACCTCCTTCCTTCGTCCACTATTTAACTCGGTCGCCACACATTTAAAAGAAAATGTAAAAAAAAGATCAAGACGAAAGCAAAATTCGAAAACAAAACAAAACTTATTGAAATAAAAGTTTGAAAGAATCACAGCAGGAGATCAAGATAACAGAAGACCAGAAGAGGCGAGGAAGGAGACTTGCGGAGAATGTCCGTGGATGGATCAGATATCATTCAGGGTGCCACATGACCGAGAAAGGAAGATGTTTGAGCTCATGCGACACATGTTGGGTTTTTGAAATGAATACTTTATCAGTGGTGTATCATGAGGTACATACTATATGTTGCATCAGTTTTTAGATTTTGTATAAGACTATGGGTTTTTATTTATCTCTAACATTCCTTTTTTATTTGTGTAATGCTGTATATTCTCTGTACAGTCCTGATGAAAAGTGATAGTATATTCACATTTACTCTTTAGCATATATTAGACTCTTTTATTAACTCCCTTGATATGTCGTATAAAGTAGCAGTCATGCTGTATATTTGACGCTCATTTTCGATATATGCATATTCATATTGCACAAATGTTAAATAGCTGATTAAAAAAAAAGAACTTAATGGCGCTAGTTATGGTAGTAATATACATCTGATAAAATTAGATCATTATGTAGAATGTGTGGAAAACAATGTATGACAGAATAAGAAATTAAATTAGAAAATAATTCCGATTGATAGAAGATGCAGTGCTTACGATGAATAAAGGAGCATGAGATGATTTAGCCACGTACAAAAAAATAATGATTTACAAAAACAAATATTTATAAATAGTATATAAGGTAGGAAAAGTTTGAATACACCTAGAAAAATGTGCTACGATTTAATGAATCAAATTTTGAAAGGAAGAACTGTGAAAAGTTTCCATTAACGGGCTGTATGAATGTAGAAAACGCGAAAGATGTGTGCCAGGATAGAATGCAGTTGAGATCTAGTCTCTTTGCCAATTCCAATAGGGACAAAGCTTGATGGGGATTATGATGATTAATAGCGCAAGAAAAATCAACTATCGAAAATAAATTTCATTGGGTGTATTTGTAAAATCACAAAAAAAAAACTTAAAAATCCGTGTTATAAAATGAAACATCGAAGAACTAATTGCTAACAATATTTTCTTCTAAAAACATTAATCTTAGTTAATCGACATACTGTGTATATTTACCATTTGCTTTTATGTTTTTTTGCTCTTATTTAAGAACAGTAGTTTACGTACCGTCTTTGTATAAAATTAAAAATCAAAAGAAAATATTCTTTTCATTTGCCCTTTTAACACAGCCTTACGCTGTTGATGTTATATGTTGCGCCACTGAAGATAATTTCTTGCTATATTGGAGGATATGAGAATAAGTACATTGGATGGCAAACAAAATTTTGAAAATATTTCGTTTACGGAAACAAATGGAAATATTTTTTTCTTGAGAATTTATTTGATTTCTATTGTATTGTAGTTGCAGTGATTTATTGCATTTATTAAAAAAAATAGATTTTCAAAACTTCATGAAAAAAACGTCTTATATACTCGTACAATAATCGAAGGTTGAAAAATACCTATGACGCTCCCGATTGAGTCTTTTTACGTGGTAGGAGAATTTCCCAACTTGACCCTGTACCTTTTGATAGCATGTGATTTTCCTCGTTTCATATACGAGTCCTGTGACACCTAAATCAATGTTTATTTATATTATTTTGTTTTTGTTCTCAATAAAAGCAAATAGTATTATTTTAATCAAATGGTTTATTATTTAAAGAAATATTTAAATAAACTGAATAAAAAACATTCATAATTTTTTTTCAATACCCTATAATGCATAATTTTCTCTCTTTTTAATGTTCAAACACTTTTTGAATAAAATAGAAATTAATAAAAATACCTTTGGAATGAGTATTGTAGTTTTTTAGGAAATTTTAGGAATTTAAGACATAATTAGATTATTTAGAAGTGTCCTAACAAATGATCGCAGCCGCCGCCTTCCTATTCTAACATTCAAAATTTGTTTGTAATAGTTTTATTCTTTCAATAAAAGTAGGTTTTTTTTTCGAATATCGAGCTCCCTTGAGGACAGTCTACTCTACAAACGGCACTTTGTAAATTACCTTATAATAGTTATTATACTCTTAAAATTTAGAATACGAATAGTAGTGATTAGGGATGAATGTGAATTTATGACTGGTGTATTAATTAAGATGAAGAAGAGCAGTCTGTGATGGTCATGTAGAAAGAATGAACGAAGAAAGTGTAAGAAAACGAATTACAAAAGAAAATATAGTTAGATCAAGTGAAGTTTTGGGAGAAGGAAATGTAAAAAGTCAGATAAATCTTAGGAGTTGTATGTGAAGGCGTAATATGGATGTAAGGTAGGCGAAAGATGTGTGTCGTGGTAGAAAAGTCTGGCACTCTCTCCACTCTGCCTGCTTCAACGTGGAAATGGCGTGATGGTTTGTATATATTTATATTTCGTAAGAATTATACTAGCCCTGATACCTGAGGTAAATTATATTAAAATGTTGTCCGTAAGGTAGTTTCGAATTTCTCGGATTTTGAAATGTATAGTATGTTATATATTAACATATTATGAAAGGCAATAGATGCATTATGACTGTTTATTAAACATATTATTATGAAAGGTAATAGATGCATCATGATTGATAATCAAACATCTATTGAACCAATAATAATGAAAAATTTACTAATAATCCAATCAATATGGTGTCGATTCTAATTAAATCCACCCCATAATCGCTACTCAAAATTAAAAAACTCTTGATATAGTAATAATGAAAAACTGACTGACAATCTCATGAATATATCATCTTTTCATTATTATTGTTATTATTCCCGAAAATAATAACAACAATAATGAAATTTGTCTGATATTCATTGAAACCAGATGTATAAAGCTTTTTAAGTGATGCGTGTCAAAGTGTAATTTTAGCTGTCACTCAAATGAAATTAAATACCTTCACGGCAATTATTACATTATACCATAGTTCACCTTTCATAATTCTAAAGTTAAAACATATTATTTTTTCCTCAGCTGTTCTAGGTGAAATGCTAGGTTAAACCTTAAATTGAACATATGTCTATTTTTTTAAATACCGGTTACGTCTATCTTAGTACTACTATACATGACACAATTTAATTTATATATCTGACAAGAGCTCATATCACATATTATTTCCTGACATTGTTATTCTTTGGTAAGTGTAGAAGAACAAAATGATTCGTTTATTTAATTTGAAGATTGTTTCAAAATATTTATCAGCATCCCGCCTTATCCCTATTGGGTTAGGCAGTGAGAACAGATATTCTATTTTGGCACGCCTTTTTTTACTTCTTTCATAATATATACAGATCCTCGTCATACATTTGCTCCTATTGTAAAGGTTTTTCAATTATTCCTCTTTCAGAATTTGATTAATTTTATCGTGCTACGTTTTTCTAGGTCTTCCTAAATTTCTTATACCTTCTTTACTTCTAGTATAGATTAATTTTATAAATATTTCATCGTTTATTCTTTCTCCGTGGCCGAACCAACTCAATCATCCTTTCATCATTATATTGTATTGTATTACACTTTTTATGTATACAGTACAACCTGGCGGGCTTATTGCAATGTGGCAACTTCTTCTAACCAACTAGAAATATGTTTATAAGGCCTTAAATGAAAACCAGACTGGGATCCTTTTTTTAAATCTGGGTTCCAGCGGGGACCGAACCCGTAACCTCCGGGTCGAGAGACTAGCTTCTTACCAACTAGGCCACAGGGATCGTCTTAAGCACTGTATATACTTTCAATCCGTTTTTTCCCTAATGTTTTCATTCCTTACTTTGTTATACATTGTTTCTCCACAAATTCTACGTAACGATTTATTTTTTATGACGTTTATCATATTCTCATAATTTTTGAAATTATTTATATTAATTAATTTGAAAGGGTTATTTTGGAGGGCAAAATTGCTCTATTTTACCTACAATAATCTCATAACTAAAATATGTTTATTTATGCTTATTTTTACCAGAATTTTTGTTTATTTGTTTAAAATAATAAATTTTGTGTTCAAAGTAAACCTGGCGAGATTATTGCTATACAACAATTTATTCCAGCCAACAAGCATATCTTTTTCTGTCGAGCTGTTTTAATCCATGATAGATTTTACAAAAAAAAACGATTATTTAAATTTAAGGAAAATAGTGACTGATACCGAAAAAAGGTAGGAATAGAGGAATGAAATTTGTTCAAGGATAATGAAAGCTTATTAAATATCTTTTATATAAACTTTGTGCAAAGATACATAATTTTATGCAAAGATATATCACATATACCTAAATCACATATCTTTTACTTCTACATCCCTTACTTCAAGAGCTTACATATTCTAATAGTTTAGGTAAAGTTTGTTACTGTTTGTATTAATCTTGGATGGTTTTTAATTACCCCCCCCCCTCACCGCGGATCGAAGTAAAAGTATTTACGTAAGTAAATTTAGTTTTTTTTACCTCTAGGTCAGCAATGTCCATGAAAATAAATAGAAAAGAAAGACCGTTGAGTCGCCTTTTTTGCCCTCCGGTTCTGGTCACCAAGAGGGCAAAAAAGTCAAAAGCAGACAGATGATCTAAAATAATGATTAGCCTTGGTTAAGCTCATTTTGTGATCTATTTATATGCTTTCAACATGTTAATCGGTCTTCAACGGCAGTAATTTCACCAGGATGTGCCGTCAGAAACGACAATCGCGTAACTAATTCTGATTCGTTTACCAATCTGTGACAACCAACCGAGTAACAGAAGTGGACTTTAAGTGAGGCCAGTCTGAGTTGATCAATGCCGAGTTATGGGTATGTCCCCGAGTATTTTGTTCTCTAGATTCCAAACAAGTCCTAAATATTTTTTTGTCTTTTAACCAGTGACGGGTATTGGCGATAGAAATATCGACTTGACACTTAACATAACATCTGCATTTTTTGGCGTTTGTTGAATTCTTTGTCGATTGTGTTTCAAAGAATGCGATTGACTTGAACATAAGGGGGTAAATATTTTTTCGATTGTGAATATTTGAAGACAAAAATATCGCGTAGTTAAACAATTAAGGGGTTTCTAATAAATTAAACGATTTGTGATTGTTTAATAAGAAACATAATATCGATGTGCAAAGAATAAACTAGATCGATTAAGTTTTGGTGATTTTAAGATTTTTCGTAAATTATATACGAGTACGTATATTAAAAAAATGCTTCTTTTTATAGGCAAACCTCATTTCACCAAAAACTAAAAGCATGTTTTGCATGTTTCATTTGATATGAAAATAATTATGAATTGTACGATGAATGTTTACACTTTTTACTTACACTCAATGTAATAGCTTGTTCGGAAAGTAGATTCGTTTTTCTCTACTAGATGTCGGTAGAACAACATTTTCGTAGCTAACTTCATTCCAACGAGCTGAATGTATATTGTTATGAAAGATTATAATTTGGCGCTAATTGTATGATCAGTTTTTAGGTATAATTTAGAAAAATGGAAAAGGGTTGTTTTTGAAGTGTTAAGTGCTTTTTTAATACCGCAAAAAGAAATGCGAACTAAACAAAAAAAAGAAATTTACAGTGTATGAAGACGATGCCAAAAGTGGCAGTGTGTGTCAAACGTGGTTAAAAATAATCCGTAATGATGATATGGTAGTCAAAGATGGTGTCAGCTCCGGAAAGTCGACTACCACTAATGATAGTATCAAGGTTTTGATTGAGAATAACCTGCGTTCTACGACACGAGAGATTACTGAGATACTGAAAATAACGAAAACCACCGTCCACGAGCATTTGCTGCAATTTTGGGTTTGAGTTTGACCTAAAAATACGAAATTACTTTCTGGACTATATAATGTTTATTTTTGGTAATATTTTTAATCTTCCGATAAAAGTGGGCTAGATTCTCCAGTTAAAGTACCCTTGAGGAAAGTCTGTCTGCAAACTGCGCTATATAAGTTGACCTTTTATTGTTATTATTAAAATGAAATAAAAATGAAAATTGACAAAATACCCAATGTGAAATAAGAATCAATAATAAAAAAATAATGAAGTATTGTTTTAGCGTGTTTCAAGTTACTTATTAATATTGGATTTTGTATAATGCCTTTATTTCTGTTCCTTTCAGACAAGTGGTAGGGATATATTTAAGGAATGGTTTTTTTTCGTGTAAAAGTATATTATTTTTAAAAATATAAATAAAAAAATATGAAAATAATAATTCAGGTCACGCAATATTTTAGTTTCAGAAAGTTTAGAGAAAACAGGAAAAAAACTTGTCACGTGTGACAGAAGAAAATATCATTTCTTTCAAAAAAATTATCGAAATGTCATTCAGTTTAATTGGCGAGACGTTACAAAAATATATATAAAATATATTGTTAAAAGTGACTGTTACAAGACGGCGTCAGACGATCTTCATTTGTTTTTCCGTTTTTATTTTTGTTTTTTCTTTCATCGTCGATTTTTGTCACATTCCTCTCGTGGTGACGCAAATAGCAACGGATTGTCCTGACATCTCGCACATCACGCGTCGACTCTGATTTTAGAGTATTTCTCCCACATACTTCAATCTGGATGGACGGACAGAAAAAGTAACAAAAAATAGTCCCCTTTTGGTGGATCCCTGTGACTTTAACACATTATCTCATCGGGGACAAAGGTCCATTGTATCAAAGAGATTTTTGGTTTCTCCTCGAGCTTTTATGTAAAATATTTGTTATTTAACTTGAATTCAGTTTGTAACCCATGCAGAGGTATTTTTGTCTAATTTCAAAGCCGCATTTTGAAGATGATGTTTCGGTAGAGATCTTTTCTAAAAATATTGGTTTATTTTATTTATGTACATATTTCAAAAGTCGTATTCAATAGTTTAGATAATATTTCTGTGTATTGTTGTTCTAACTTATTCAGCAAAATTATTTACTTCAAAACGAGGGGTTATTCAAATTATTTGGGATATGTAAAATGTTCACGCGAGCATTGTCAAATCGGTGTAAATCTCATAAATAGACAATTTTCTATGTCACGTATTAATTTGTTTTCTAATATGACCTGTAACATTTGTAAAGATCAATGATGTTTGATACTTGAATACTATTGTCGATGTAAAATGACGTGTAGGAAATCAATTTTGGTATTTCATAGCTATGCTATATAAATAAGATTAGTTCTTAAGATATAAAGATATAGGTATAGCATTTGGCAAATGTTCGTTTTATAGATAAATTTATTAAATAAAAAAAATGATGTGCTATGAATTATAGCGCCTTGAAAAGAGTCTGCTTTCTTAATGGCGCTACAAAAATTGTTCCTCCTTCTTCCAATTGACAATACTACATTACGTTTGCGTTTATGTTTCTTTATTGTAGAACTGTCGCAACTTTGGTGCGCAATCTTTTTTCCCCTTTGACCCCCTATTTGCGGTACAATGCTTATGCAACCTCCACGTAAATGAAAAAAAAACAGAAATACAATTTTTCGGTTTATTTATTCAGATGGAGTAACATAAAACAGTTTATTACAATAAGTGTGAAATTTGAGGCTGAATATTCGAAATAATCAATTTTAAATTGGGTTCCATCGCTAAAATGGCTATGCTCGTCCCTCATACATCCAGAATCCGCTTCTATATTCAATCTAGAACAATATATCCTTTTTTTATAGTCAAAGTCAATAATGTAGTTTTGCACAAATACGTCGAGGCTAATGTAAATAATGTTTTAATAGTTTTTTTCTGGATAAAATAGAGCATTTATTTCATGCTCTGACGGTTCATGGCTATTTTTTTTATGTTAAGGTTAAATACATTTTTGCAATTACCTACACCAGGCTGGACTCCGTAAGATCCTGTATAAGTACGTACAATTACCTACACCAGGCTGGACTCCGTAAGATCCTGTATAAGTACGTACAATTACCTACACCAGGCTGGACTCCGTAAGATCCTGTATAAGTACGTACAATTACCTACACCAGGCTGGACTCCGTAAGATCCTGTATAAGTACGTACAATTACCTACACCAGGCTGGACTCCGTAAGATCCTGTATAAGTACGTACATTCTATGAACATTCTTATACAACTTAGTTTACTTAGCAGCGGAACGTAATTATTTTATTTCTTCCTAATATTTTAAATGAGGTCATTTCATTCATTCATAAATATGGTGTTTCTTAACATAGCTGCATCGGTGATCTGCAAATGTTGAAAAGTGTGAACAAGAGACAACATTGTTTTTGTCCCCATCAATCGGGCTTGCAGGTATTTTTAAGAACCACCAGATTAGGCACGAAACTCGCTTTTCGTCATCGTATATGTTTGGAATATTTGCTCACACTTTTTAGTGCATGTGAGCTTTTTTTTGCCAAGCGATCTCTTTTACTAGACTAGGACCATTTTAAATTTTGTATTTTTTTGTGCCCCATTGGAAATCGAACTCAAAATCCACTGGTGCAATTCGCGCATCTTACCGACTAAACCATAATGGGAATGTACTCGTAAATTATAATATTCATTTCAGTCTGATTAAACTGTAGGAGTATACACATAATAACAAGTATTAAGTCAGTATCAATGTGCATTTCCTTTAAGCCTCGTAAAATTAGTACATTTAGTGTTATTTTGTTTTTATCTTTCTTTAATGTTTGAGCTATTTTAGGCAAAACTATTAAGAGAGAAGAATATGTGTTTAAATTAGTATATACAACTCTCAAAACCAAGCTGGTTATTAGAAAACTCGAAGAATCGTGTAGCATACAACATTTCATACCCTGCTTGTTCTAAATGAAATACCCTATTTGTTCTTAATCATTAAGTAACCCTTAAAAAGAGGGCAAAACTTTAGTATATTTCTTAAAGAAAAAATAGTTGTTCAAATCAAAATCAATATATCCGCATTGTTAATCCTCGCATGTTGAAAAGCGTGACCGCGATAAAATATTGCTTTTAGCCACATTTATCGAGTCTTCGTGTTTAGAACAACTCGAATAGAGGAATGTATGTGACTTACAGTTTATTGCCGTACGTGTTAGTAGTACTACCGCACACAGTAGAGTAAAAATAATATTGTCGATGAACTAAACCAGAATAAGACTTTAATTTTTGTGTACCATTCGGAAACAAACCGAAAAACTAAGGGCGGAAGACTAACGTCTTATCAAGTAGGTAAAGAGGTCATCCATCGTCTTTAGTATTCTTTTCATTTGTGAGCTTAGTAAGCCATGAAACGAAAACTCATCGAAAAATTTATTCCACTTCGATTATATTATTAACAAAATAATAATTCATATTGTCAATTTATAAATATTAGCAAAATCTCATCAATCATCTCAAATTATAACAAGATTCAAAAAAGTAGTCGAAAACTCAACCACCGACTTGACATCCGACTGACTTCTGTTGAATTATGCTGACGTATGACCATCAATTACTGAACTGTGGGGGACTGGATCTAACGTCACTGTGCCATCCTTCAAATCTCGGCACACATCTGGGCCAACCTTACAAAATATACCGCCCGACTGTGAAAACTGATAATACCAACCCTCATAAAAAAGGAAAATAAAATACTTTGTCCATGGTGATTTTATGGACACCATTGGTCTAATAAAATTAGTGTACTTGTTTTGCGTATCCGGTTTGATTCCCAGCAGATAACAGACTGCTTTTTTTACTATCCACAATGAAACATTCATAATTTACATTGTTTTTATCGAAAAGTGAACAGTTGAGTACAAGTACATAACATTGCAAAAACTTTCTTCTTTGCAGATACGGAAAACCAATTCACTAGACAAAGACTATGACAACGTAGTCTCATTTATTAATGACAAATTTCATATATTTGTTATAAATACTAAAACACGTAACCGAACCATTCTAATCCTTACACATACATAAATCTCAAGCTATTATATGCATAATTAATTTACTATTTATGCTTTATTGTTGTACTCATACGCTTAAAATATGTTACACATTTTAAGAACGCTCTTGGAGGACCTATTCTTAGTAATTAAAAATGACAATACATATTTTGTTCAATCACTAAATGAAAAATGAAGGTGGTTTACAGCCGCTCCTCGAAATAGCAGTCTTTATGCACCGCACATATTGCACCTAAGGTTTCTACGGCCCTGTGTCCATTGTCAATTCAGAAGCTAAAAAAATATGACAAGTTGTAGAAAAAGCAACGTTATTAATTCCTCCTGAAAAACATCACTTCAAAACTGTTACGCTTTTCCTATGAGCGCGCTTAACTTGTGCATCATATTTTGAGGGTAATTTTTTCTGGAGTCTCATGTTTCAGGGTACAAGTTTTTTTTAAATGATTTGAATTTATTGTGGACCTATGCTCGTGAGGCCAACGCCCTATTGACGCTCAGTCATTCCTTGGATCATTAATGATGTTAACTGTTTTGATAATTTGTTTGGTGAACCTGTGAACGATTATGATCGTCTTCAGATGATGGATTCTCTTTTTTTCTTCTTTGTCACTTTCATCATTGAAAGAATCTCAGCATTATGGCTCATTGTTGGGCATATTTGTATCTTTATTTATTACTTTTTGGAATATTTGATTAATGTTGATTTGGAAATGTATACGGGCTAAATTTTTATAGTGTTGGCATGTTAAACGACTTCATTCAAATATGTGACAAATGATTCGGTTCAGATAAAGAATGCTAACACGTCTCAAATTATTTTTGTCATCTTGAAAAATAACTGAATATTTGGGCGTTTATATATAAAATTATATTGTATATCGATCATTAATTTTGTTTCCGGCTTTTATTTATTTTAGGAAGTAAAAATGTGTAAAATGAATATAAAAAATCCAATGAGAAAATGTTGTATCTTGGAAGCATGCCCACAACTGATGACCGCGCGAAGTGTTTTACCTATTGATATAAGGGTAACAACAGGCAATATAGTAAATTGTGGATTACGAGTACACTATGTATTTTTAACTGATTGGAGTAACTTAAGAGATGCAAAGCTGGCTGCTCAAACGAAACCTTGGTTCAGATAGTAAAATGTACAAAAAAACTGATGATTGCGCGAAGTGCGATATTGATATAAGAGTAGCACCAGGCAATATAGAGTAAATGGTGGATTACACAATGTTTTTTAACTGATTGGAGTAATTCTGGCTGGCTGGCTGCTCAAACTTTTTTGTAATTCTGGCTGGCTGCTCAAACCAAAAAAATTGCATATTTTAATATCTGAAACCTTGGTTCAGATATTAAAATATGCAAAAAAAAACATAGGCGTGACGAGAAAATATGTAAATTAGGTAAATGTTGTAGAAATAAGAGTGTTGCTTAGAATGTGTGGAAAACAATGAATAACAGGATAAAACTAGGATATTAGGAAAAATGCGAATTAAAATAAGATGCGAAGAAAGGAGCAATCAGAAAGTGTGGTCACGTATAAATAATGAATAATGAAAAATTCACAAAAATAGTTCATGCAAGTAGTATAGAAGATATGACAAAAATATAGAAAAACGTGAATTGACCAAATTAAAATAAATTTCGAAAGAGAAAAAGTGAATAATAGCCTTTTTGATGGAATAGTTTACATGATGAGTATATGTGACAGAAGTGAAAGATTTTTGCAAGGGTAGAATAAACTGTCGATCAGTTCTCTCAGCACATTCCAATATGGACATGGCGTGATGGTTCCGATGATGAATCTTTTGAGACTGGAAATATCTTAAGCAGATTTATGTAAAGTTTGTTCATATGTACGAGTATAACATGATCATATTTACATACTTTATTGTTTATTATTAAGTAATTATTGTTTTGTATTACACTTTCATTGTATATGTGTATAATACAACCTATTATGTGACATCAGAAATGTGTTGAGTACCAATGGGAATCAAACTCGTGACCTCCGGGTCGGAAGACTTACTAACTAGACCACTGAGATCGGCATTCATGCTCAAGCAAAACTATTTAACAGGTAATATTTGTATTTCCTCATTACATCCAGACTAAAAAATCATTTCATGCATGCTCGAACTTGACGAGGTTGCGTTTTCTCAAATATCTTACTAACATACCATTACGCCGTTTCTCTACAAGGTTATGCGAAGAGGACAGAGCACCATACTTTCTTATCACAACATATTTCGCCTGTTTCACATTCATACACTTTCTCATACAAATCCTACGATTTCTCTTCTTTGTTTTCTCCTTCTTTCAAAATAATCTAATATTTAAATTTCGTGATTAATATTCAGAACTGCTTATGCTTCAAACTTTAAGTGAGGTAATGAAACCACGTGACTCCCTCGTTTGAAGAAGTGAATGCAAATTCGTACGAAATTTAACTTAACATATTGATTTCTTTCGTAGAAATAGTTAAGGTTTAATATTTAGTGTATAGGCTAGACTATTAATTCGAGTCTAGGTCTTATATTACGAGCCAGTTAACGGACATCAAATCTCACCAAGTGCGTGTCATAAATGATAGCGATTTGATTTATATCATGCATTTGAGCTTAACTGCTAACATAGCAAGAAGAAAAAAAAGCACTGAGATCTGAGAAGTTTTAATTTTAGACAGTTATACCAAAGGAAGTTGGGTCTCGAGAGAGAGGATAGCTCGACGTGAAAACAAACCATGCAGTAAAAAAGAAGACATAATAAATTGAATAGAGACGGGAAATAGTTTTATGGACAAAGAAATTTATTTCAAGTGTGCTCTATCATAAATGGTAAGTCATTTGATTCTTGTAGATGTTTCGTGCATAGAATGATATAATACAAAACATCAATATGTTGGTTAAGTACCAAAGATGAAATAAAAACAAGTTAAATCTAGTAAGTACTAAGTAGTCACTGAGTGTAATAGTGTGGATGTTGTACCCAGTAATCGTGTTAATGTTTTTAATTCCGCCCATTCATCATAGAGCGCGAGATTTCTATCTGCAGAGATACGCTCGAGTCTAATCATGTGTGATTATCCGGATAACGGCATGATTATTCCACCAATTTGCTTGACAAGGAATTTCCTGTTGGATTTGCTCGGAATATTTAGCTGCCGGAATATATTTTTGACAGCTGTTTCATGTTCTGAATACAGTATTTTTCAAACTTCTTTTTCATTTTGAGAAACTGCATTCATTTGTTGCATCAAACAACATAAAATTGGTTTTAATTACGTCCATATGTGTAATAATATAGGTGTTGTCATATTTACATTTAATAGATATTTTTTAATTAATATCATAGTAGGAACATTTTACTCGCTAAAATATTATTTGAAAGCTGTCACTTCTGATATGATTATGAAACATAAAATATCAATGGCAAATAAGGTATTTATAACAAGAACATATATTAATTGTTGGACAGAAAAATGTAAACATTAAAACTAAAAAGCAGTTTACTATAAGTGAGAATACTAGATTTTTCTCTCATTTAAAATATAAACACTCAATTATTACATTCGCACACCACCCATCATTTTATAGTGTTGTTGTGTAAATAAGTTTTCTGTCTATAAGATATATTCTGTTCTGAGTTTCGTTTTATTCAAATTCTACATTAGTTAAGATTTCAAGTCTCATTCCGGAAATAGATTTAACTCATTATTTTGTTATAAATAACCTTAAAATGTTAGTTTTTAAAATTGTTTCTGAATAACAGTTTCTGTGAAATTTGTTGATAATGTGATAATTTTTCGTTCATGCCGTATGTGTAACAAATAACAGTTATTGGTGTGAGAGAAATACTAATTTTTTCTCGTAATTTGAAATACTATTTTTTCTCTTAATTTGATTCACAAGCTTCGTTCAATCATTCAACGAGGTTATGATTTCGCAACTGATACTTTTTCTCGTAATTTGGTCCACATTTAGAGAAATGCTACTTTTTCTCTTAATTTGGTCCTCGAGATTCGTTCGATCATTCAACGAGATTATAATTTAAAATATTCATCTCTAGCTCAAGTTATTTTTAACGTAGGTTTAGCTGGACTGGGGAACAGTTTCTGAGAGGGGACATGATCAACTTACCTGTAAGAGTATCGTGGCAGAGCTGCAGCCCCGTCCATACAGCTGAACTGGGGAACAGTTACTGAGAGGACACAGGAGAGACTTACCTGTAAGAGTATCGTGGCAAAGCTGCAATCCCGTCCGTAAAGGACAAGATGAAGATAACAGCGATCTCCATGTTCTAATTGGTAAGACGTCCGATTTCCAACCTTGGAGCTATGGATCGGGTTTCCGTTGGTACCCTTTTGGAAGAAGGGCTCCAGATTGAATTTCAGTTAAATCCCCTTAAACATTTGATTAACTGGAAGAAATTTCCACACGGAAATAAACCTACAACATTGTATTGTTAACAACAATTGAATATAACATTTTCATGGGTCATCATAACTACAGAGAAATACATATATAACATTATGACCTCCAAAAAAATTTAAAAAATAATATTTTAGTATCGACATTCTTTACAAAAAAACAGAAAGGAATATTATGATATGTGTATACTTATAGCATTAAACACATGAAAAAAAAAATAAAAACAAAATATTTATAAATGTCACCAGACTGAGAAAGAGTAATAAAATAGGAATTATGGAGAAATAAATACATGTGTATATCATCATGGAAGTGAGATGTAATCATTTTTAAGTCACTGTTAGAAGGAAGCTAACAACATGTGTACCATATACCGGCAATATGGTTCGCTTATCCGTATTTTTTATGCAAAATGTATTTTTTTTAATACAATTCATTAAAATAAATTATCATTGACATGTTTAGTTGTACTCTAATGGTGATTTGCTGAAAATTATCTCCTAGAAAGAAACATTACCTAACCCGAAATAGTTTTAGCTATAAAAAAGTCCGGCACAAAATAAAGAAATTAGAAGGAATTTAAATTTCTCGCGGCACTTGATTGCCCGGGTGTTGAGGAGGTATTTGTTTAAAAATTTAGGGTTTGTTTTGAGAAAGAAGATTAACGTTTCGGGTATGAAAAAGCACGTCCTCGAAGTTAAAAGTAAATACTAATTGACATCTGTTCGAAGACAGGAGTTATGAACCGTTATTTATACAAGTGTAGTAAAAAAATCTAATCCATAAATAACCACTTTCGAAACACGAACGAAGGTTAGCTTTTTATAAACACGTTGAAATTTAATACAATTCTTACGACTATTAAATGGATGCTCGACATATTTGTATTTTCGGTATTATGAGTGTAATAATTGCATATATCATTGTTTTTCCTCTACAATTAGTAAATTTCAGCGTCATTCTAATAATGGACTTGCACTACGCTCAAGCAGAGATTGTTAACTTTCCCAGTTCCTCTCCTTTATTTTTTAACGCCGTACTTCACTTCCATGCAGAGACTCTGGAACCAATTACCAACTAATGTTACACTCTCTCTGACATTGGCATATTTTAAAACATGATAACTACTTATGTAAGAGTTATACCATTTTAATTACACCATCACCGTGGAGAATGTGGCGTACAATCTGTCCATGCGCGTATTAACTTATACAGGCTGGAAACTTTTGAACCAAAGTGGTATCTCACATTTTTTGCTGTTATTAATATTTAACAAATCAATAAAATTTGCGACTAAGTAATTTCCTTTACTTATTTTCTGGTTCGTTTGAAGATATTGCCACGTGGTAATAATCCAGCCAGATTGTTATACAATGAAGTGTTAAATAAATAAAATATTTATATTGGGGATTTTTCAATAGACAACTAAATAAATTATTTTCTTTACTAACTTATTTACAAATTGTGTAAAAATTATAATGTTTTATTTCATTATAAATGCAAAAGCCCCGCCCCACTGGTTTATTTACTTATATATATTATATTATATAAAGGAGAAAATAAAATAAATTTTAACATATTAGAAATTAAAAATTTTAGTATAAAAAATATAGGTATAATTAGTACTTTATATTGATCAGCTTATTTGCCAGTTAGTACTGAGATTAATATATTCGATTCCAATGTTTGTTTTTGTATATCCAAATACTTATTTAAAATACTTTTTTCGTTCGTAATCTATTAAAAGTTACTTGAGGAGCTAAATTCAATTGTGGAGTCGCGGTTTTATTTATTCTTTATATTCGGATACACATTTGTATGAACTGCTATATTTTCCATCTAAAAATCTATGATTCGAATCTAAGCTAAACTGTATAAGTATGATTTTGACGACCTTCGTAGCCTAGTGATAAAATTCATGACTTCTATCTGGCGGTATCGGGTTTGATTCCCGATGGTACAATATTCGCACGCGCAGAAGGATTGGGTTGCCAACACGTTCAATTACGAACTACAAAGTTCGTGCCTGCTCAATACTGAAGCCGAAGACAATATTGTTTCTTAGCCACACTATTCAATATGTCCGAAACACCAATTCGGATATATTGAGAGACATCATGTGGAAAAAAGTATAATTTTGATTAGCACCTATTTTAATTCGATTTTATGCTTAATTTCGTATAAACGGGTGGTTGAAATTATTATGAACAGTCAAACTTCCAAGTTTGTCACCACTGAAATTCTTCTTAAGATTGTGTTTTTCAAATTAAAAATGGCGTTTTGGTTCAAATCAGTCCTTATGCAGTTTAGGGCGTTGCAGTCAAAGATGCGACTAACTTCTCTCACTACAGTGGCGGATCAACTGGGGCGTGAGGGGCTTTTTTTATTAAGCACTTTATTTAAGCAGAAAGTATAATTTGATATAAAATGGCTGTCATTTAATGTGACATATTGAAGTGAATAATATACAGGAACAATTCCAGCAAAAGAGTTTCCATGAATATGCCATCGATTCCCTAATACTGCGGATTAAGTAATCATAATAAAACTTCTACATATAATACTATTGCATTTCACATATATTTAGAATTATTTATATATAATTTAGTTGACTTATTTTTATATATTTTTAACTTTATAACAGTCGACAATTTATATGATATTCATAAAAGCATTTTTTTGTTTCTAAAGATCCCAAACATCGTTCAATATGTTGTAACATATACTTGAATAAGATAACAAATAAATAAATAATCGTTAATATCCTTAGTTAGAAAAACCCAAGTATCGTTAAAATTATACATCATCTATGGTACTTGCCTTCTCACTTTGTAAAATTAATATTTAGTGACAAAAGATCACTCTAAAGATGCCTATGTTTTAATGCAACGTTTTTTAATAACTTGAACTAAATAACGCTCTTGTATATCTTCAAATCATCAACCTGTATACCAATCAAGATGAAGTTTCAAGTTATAGAAACAACCACTCTAAAAGACTGACCGAGGGAGTCCTTCACGTTAACCCGATATATTTGAACAATATGGTTATCCTCAGTGTAGCACCCAAATTTCAACTTAAATCAGTCAGAAATTATCCAATGAAGGAGCAAGGCTTCCTACCATTGGACCAATACTCTAAACAGCTATTTACCACTATACCTCAGTGTAGCACGTCTCGCGGAGAGCAATTTCTTAAGTCCGTCATGTACTGCGGCGTCAGATCATTTAAAGTTTTTAGCCATGGCCATGGCCAGCTTAAACTACACCCTTTAACTTCATCAATATTCAGTCGATTTTTTTCATAAAATAATCATAATAATAAATATCTCTGGCCCCTAATGTTGCAGAGCGGACGACGCCAATGCTGAGAGTCCCATGTTAATATTTGTGATGTTGATTAATGTGGCAGGAAACATGTGGGACTTAGATTAGGAAAAAATCTTATTTCAGTGGGGTGTAAATGGGAACTGAGAAAAACGTTTTTTTTAACATTTCTAAATATATTCCTGTCAGCGAAGGATTATGAGATGTCTAAGTTTTGTCGATAAAAATATTTAGTTCTTATGTGATTTGTTTGAATATTTTAAATATTATGCAAAAAATATGCTCTGAACTAATGAAATGAAAACCCTTAGAGCCATTGAGCCATTGATCATTATTGTGGGATGAATATTTTTGGTCTTTCTGGAGTGATGATGTGTGAGGAGTTGAATTTCGCCAGATGTTTCCAGTTGTAGTTGAGTGTCACCGTTTGTCAGGTTGATGAGAGCGTGCAACGGGGTTTTGTTTTTGTGTAATCAAAAATCGGAAAGAAGTGTCGATTTATTTTTCTCATGCTAAATATCCTCAGTGAGATACAGGCAAAAGCCTAGTTTACTGGGGATTCGACAAATGAAAGGCAACAAACCCAAATCCATTAAAATTGTTTGTCCAAATCAAATTATCTGTTGTTTTTCTCAAATTGTGTACATTTCTTGTCATGTGTAATAATAAAATAAATAAAATAAAATTGTATGTAAAATATTTAGAAACTCCCGTATCCGAGAAATCTGTTAAGTAAAAGATGATGCAGATTTCGGAGAAGATAAGAATATGGTGTTATCCATCCTTTACACATGGTATTGCCATGTGTAAAGGATGGATACAAGTAGCCTGAGTGAATGTGATGGAATACAAGTAGCCTGAACGAGTGGACTTGTTCTTGCTAAATAATTAGATGTAAGAATGGTTATCTAGTTTTACGTAGTATGTAGGTGTTAATTATTCCTAAGAATTCATATATTAAGATTATAAAAAATAAAAATAAAATGACATGTAGAAAAATAAGATTAAGTAAGTTCATAAATTATAATATACTAATAAGATTAGTTGAGATATAAATTTGTGTATAGGTATAGCCTTGACAAATATTTGTACCATATATTACTTTATTTAATAAAAAAAAGGAAAGGATGGATAACACAAGAGCTCACTAGATGGTATACATGAAAAATCTTCTGGTTTCCGAGGAATATGTCCAAAAAGATTTAAAGATAACTGTGAGGCAACATCTCAAGAGAGGCAGTCCTGAAGATAACATACTTCAGGCCTAACTTAAGATAAAGAAGAAGAATATTATTATTATTATTTACTTCTAGTTCCAATAGATGTTAGTAGTTAATATTGTATTACACTGATCGATGGATCTGGGATAGTTAGATAGTTTCCTGTCATTCATCTAAGTTCTATCAAAATAAGCGTATATCAGATATACGAGGCAGATTCTGCCTATATCTTATCTTACTGGGAAAGATAGCAGCTAAATGTCATTATTTAAAATTTTCTTAGAAGCCAAGATGCAAATGCATTTTATCTAGTTTCGGTGGTCCACGAAATGGTTATATATATATATTTTTTCATCAACGGTACACTGTACTAGTACATACAAAAAATATTTGAAAAATACGAAAGTGCTTCAATTACGATTTTGACAAAATAACCTTGACATTAAGAAAAGGAAAAAATAGAATAATAATACAACAAAACCTAATAAAAATATTTAAACGCAATAAAAAAATGAAAATAATACATAAGTAAGCAAGTGCATGAGTCAAAATGATTACAAAAGTATAAAAAATTAACATTATACACAGTTTACCACACGATACGGGGCCATCTCAAGTCAGCTGCCCGCACATCCCCACACCAATTTGACATTAATGCGAAAATAATATAATTTAAAATTTGATCAATCTGCAATGAGTCTATTTTTATAGCTTAACAGTCTAGTAAAATAAATCGGCGATCTAAGCAATCTGAGCAAATATATTTTCCAAAAGATGCATTTTATACGAGTGTGTAAGAATATTTCGTTCGTATTGTATTTTCATTTTATATAGATACAACCTTGCGGTTGTATCTATTGCAATCAACGAGAAAGATGTTAAAAGGGGTCTAAATGAGAACTAGACAAAAAAATATATATATCAACGAGGATCGAACTCGCAAACTCCGGGTTGGGAGATAGTCGTCTTACCAACCAAACTACGAAAATCGTCATACATTCTTGAAAATATCGACGTAAGAATGAACAACAGATTTTTTTATTTTAATGATTTTAAGTTCACTCACCTACATTTTAAAAGTACTCGTAATTTAGTCATGTACTCACTAAATAATATATATTTATATTCGATTTTTTATTTGTATTAAATTCGTGAACAATACACATAATAGAAATAAAAGTGAGATATCATCAATTCAATGAGATAGGAAGGGATGTTGGAGAGGAAAGGACAATCGGGAATAGTTTCACATATATTAGAGAATGAAAAGCACCTATCAAGCTACATAATCTGCTTGATTGTTGCTGCACCTATCAAGCAACATAATGTGCTTAATTGTTGCTGCACATAATTCTTGAACAATACCATACACATAATATCTATGTTACAAATGAAAGTGAGATATGTTATCATCAATTAAATGAGGTAGGAAGAGATGGTGGAGAGGAAAGGACAATCGGGAATAACTTCACATGGATTAGAGAACGAAAACCACTTATCAAGCTACATAATCTGTTTGATTGTTGCTGCACCTATGAAGTAAAGTAGGATATGTGAAAAACAATGTTTGATAGAATATGGAATGAGGACATTAAAAAAGAATGTGGATTGAAAAAGGTGAATGAGGATGAATGAAGGAGAATCGAAATGCTTCATAAGAACATATTAATGAAAGATTTGCAAAAACATTCTATATATTGAAGGTACCAAAGGCGAATAGTATTAAAAGTACGAAAAGTTTGGGAAGATCTAGAAAAACGTGGTGTGAGCAAGTTCTTTATGCATTCATCGACATCATCGCCAATACGCCATGACCCTTTTGGGATATTATTGTCCTAGTACATGCGTAGACATAATGTACAATAGAAAAATTATTGACAACATTAGGAAATAGTACATTTTGAAAAAAGAAGCATTGAGATGGTTCAGCTACGTAGAAATAATGAATGACGAAAGATTTACAAAATAATCTATTCATATTAAGTATGAAAAGTTTGGGAAGACCTAGAAAAACGTGGCAAGAAAAATCAATTAAATTCTGAAAGAGAGAAGAGTGAATAGCCTTTATAATAAGATAATTCATATTAACTGTTGCATGGACGAGGCAGAAACGTGAGAGAACAGAATAAAGTGGAGATCAGTTCTTTCTGCCTATCTCAATAGGGACATGGCATTTGGTTATGATGATGACTGTTACCTATGTTTCTAACACTCTTGCGATAGCTATACACAAAAGGTGTTGAAGTAAAAGTGTATTACATTATTGCATTACTTTTTCCTTGCATACAGTAAAATTTGATGGATTTATAACCATTTTGTACTCTCTTCCAATCGAATAGAAATATGTTGGATAAGCCTTTAGTGAAAATCAGACAGGAGCTCTTTAAAAAATAACTGCATGCCAACGGGAGTCGAACCCGCAAATCCTGGGTTGGAATATAAGCGTCTTACAAATAAGTTTACTGAGGTCGTCAGCATGTGTCAAAAATATAGCATAATATAAAATAATTATACTAGCATCGTTTAGTGACTTAAACCTCTCGAATAACTCTTCAGTTGCCTTATAAATTTAGTTTTTGTATTAAAAACAATTTGAAAAATAGTGATGAACAATATCATATATACTATATCTTTAAATCCGTTTTTACTTTGGTTTACACGAGTGTGAGAGACTAAACCTCGAGTGTCGGGGGTCAGGTTTGGGATACTGCGATGCGATGCGATGACCCGAGAGGGGCCCATCATCCTGGCAGGATTAAACAAGATGGATGATCGTGTAACAAGTATAAAATATATAAAAATCAAAGTGGAAGCCTGGAGTGTTAAACCTTTTCAAATGTTTAATTTTATGATATTTTTTAACACGAATCGTGTATGCAAGATCCTGGATCCTACACAAGAAACATTTATTTTTATTTGAAGTTTATCTTATGTTCTTTATAAAGTCTTGAATAGTCTCGTGGACTCATCGATGACTTTGGAATCATGTGTTTCCTCTCAGAAGATCTATTTCTGTATCTTTAAAATTTCACAAATAACGCTAGGGGTAACCGACAAATTACAAAAAAAATACCGCTAAAACGTCACCTTTCAAATGACATTGTATTTGTGTCGTGAAGTTGGTCACGGGTCGATAAAGCGATGATACGGCACCAAGCGAAGAAAACGGAACGAATATATGTCACAATCCACAATATACGAGTATAAATATAATGAAAGCGAAAGTCGTATATTATGGTGCATATGTGTGTAATAAAATATAGATAAAATGAAATTTCCAAGTGTTAAACATGCAATGATGAATGTAAAAAACAAAAATGCAATGATGAATTTAAGGAACAAATTTAAGAGAGCAAATCATGTTTCTTTGGTACCTATACTCTAATTCGAATATTGAGTCTTATTAAGATTTCTAAAGACCACTTGACTTCCAGCTCAAGGATTTCAGGTTTTATCTTTTCCAATGTACATTTTGAGGCGTTTAAGGCCTTTGCATACTCGTGCTTAGTAGCTACCTAATATTATTTCTAGAAACATTGGAGTGATGTGTGATAGCTATTAACGTAACCCTAATTTTTTTATACATTAAGTTAATTCGAATTTGAACATTTCAGACGTGACGCCCTCCGCGACCCAGTTGATAATACGCCTGTCTTCAAACCCGGAAGTGATAGGCTCGATTCCCGTTTGTAACCGATTCTTTTCAAAAATAATTATATTCTGGATTTCACTTAAGACCTCTTAAAATATTTTTCCTTGATTGAAAGAGATTTCCACATGCCCGTAAACCCATCAGGTTGTACTGTATACAACGAAAATATAAATCAATACAAAATTTAATTTTATTCAAAGAAGAAAATATCCCGCGGGTTGCGGACTCGGTTCTTTTTGGCACCCGATTTAAAAAAAAAAGTTCAATATTTCACTTTAGGCTTCTATAACATATTTTTGGTTCGTAGAAAGAGATTGCCACATGTCAATAAACCCGTCCGGTTGTACTGTGTACAATGGAAGTTTAAATACAATACAAAACTTAATTTTAATCAAAGAAGGATATTATAACATTCAACTTTCAAAATTAAGGAGGTAGGGTTTCTCTTTCGGAATAAAGCTACAATATATGAAAAATAACATGAGTCAATAGCGTCTAACGGGCCAAGGAAAAATACATTGTACTTGTCACGCCATGATGTCATTCCTAAATATTTATTTCAATAATACGAAATTGCCCATAAATTTCGGTATTGATATGTATATTAAGTATAATATAAGAAAAATAGCCATTTTCCGACCTTAAAAACTTGTTTTGAACAACTTTTTAATATGAGAATACTAATTCGGTAAGGATCGCTTGATCAAAAATGTATAGACGTACACAAATAGGTATGTGAAAAAAATATGCTATTCACAAAATTATACGTTGATGTCGTTAGGACAAAATTTTCGTTGCTTATTTGATTTCAAACGTGCTGAAAATATTATTTGTATAAAAGGTAATAATTTAGCGCATTTTTCGGCAGATATTTACCTAAATTTCTTGAGCAGTTTTTTTACGTTAGTTGATACTTTTTTACTATGAAAAAGGAAAATATGCGATAAAAACCAAAAAATATACGTTAAGTATGGCAATTATGCATTAAGATCTTGTGCGTCAAATATGGTTTAAAAAACTAGTAATTGTGATACGAGACTCAAAAATGGTGTACGGGAGGTCGATTACTACTGATGACGGCCAAATCAAGACGTTGATTGAGAACACTCGGTGTTCTACGACATGAGAGATTGCTAAGGCACTGAAAATATTGAAAACCACTATCCACTAGCATTTAGTGCTATTTTACGTTAGAATTTGACCTAAGAATACGAAAAGTATTTTTTAGATTAAATCGCAGGAGCTGTATGAGAAGACGTACGAGTATATAGAAGAGGCGAATAATGTGTTTTGAGATAGAACATTTCGGCGCTCTATTTTCTCTGCCTAACTATCAGGGAAAAAGCGTTATGGTATGTACTTATGTATTGTTTCGTAACTATACTCATAATTTTGTATTTTAGTTGCCATTGAAGGATATTTTTTTTCGAGTCGAGTCTTATTTTTTTTTTGTTTTTAATTTGTTTTGGATTTTTTTTACTTTGAGTGTCACTTAATTATACATAATTATTTTAAAACTGCATTTAAAAATATAATTTTTTTAAGATGATTTTATATTTTGTTTGATAAATGTTAATGTAATATATAAAGGACGTTTAAATAAATAAAAGTAAACATTTTGTTAGAGCTATTTTAGAATAAAATTATTTCACATATTTATTAACAAATGCACCGTGATATTTTTTTAAAGTAGAATGAATTCTATCTGTATGTGGTTTGATTCTTGAGAAATGTTAGAAATTGACATTTGAACGGCAAGCGAAGTGGACGCAATCTGAATTTATAAATTTATGTACTGTATCGACAGGTACGTCGTGCGTTTCTGTGCAATGTGAGGTGTACACGCAGTTTGCTTCTTAGATAGAGCGTTGCTGATTAAATATTTTCCATAAGGTAACATGTCTTTGACATTTTTAGATCGTTTTCGATATCATGGCCCGGTGAAAGCTTCTCCATTCCTCTACATTTTCATATTAGAGGACAGTGATTAAGGGTGTTCCAGTTAATTATTATTAACTTGATCTGGATAAAGATTCAAAAATATTCTTGTGCGTTATCACTTCACGCTTTCACTAACTATAAAACCAAAGCGTTCTTCTTCAACGGGACATGAGATAAAAAAAAATTAATACGTCATATAGTGAGGGCAGACAATATCTTTTTTCCATGTATTTAGTAGTTCACCCAAGGCAGCGGAATAAAATAAATATTTTTCTTATAATATATATTATGGAAAATGAATGTTATAAAGACTCAGGTCTGTCACCTATTCTTTTGACACTCAGGAGTGTCACCTTTGGACAGTTTGTTATTGGTCAATTTAGTGACGCCGCGCTTATAAAAAATAAAGAAGACATCGATCTTCTAATATACTCGTATATATCGCTGCATAGCGTTCTCCTATATAACAGTGTGAGTGGTGGTGGAATCAAACTGAATTAAACTGTTGTAAAGACTCTTTGGGTTGAGTTTTCAAATATTTAATCCAGCTCTATATAGGACATTCATACACACAAATCATCACGCCGTATCCTGATCGTCAGACTTTCAAATTGTTTACAACTCTTAAGCTTCATCTACATTCATACACCTTTTCATACAACACGTACAATTTCTCTGATAGCTTATATTTTCTTCTTCCAAAATGTAATTCACTAGATTGATCCATACTTTCTTTGATCTATCTCTATCACGTTTTCCACTAACATTAATTTGCACTGCTCTATTTATTTTATTGTTATTATCACTATTACTTCATTTTTTCGTTCTACATTCCCAAACTTTTTAAATTTACTGCATCTTGATACATCAGCTTTAAGTCCACATACATCCCTTATAGTTTAATTCCGTACTTTTTCACTATCGAGGACCGTTGGGCTAATCATCCTGCCTATTTTGAGTTATATGTGACACGTAAACAACCATGTTATAAAATCCAAATAAGCTCAGGATTTTTATATCGCAAACTGAAATTACGTCAATCCATGTGATCAATAAAAAATGTTGAAGCGTAACTTAGTAATTAAATTATTGGAGGTTTTTGTTTGTTTTTTTTTTACAGTTTAAGGTATAACTTTGGTATAAATGATCTGTTTATATAATTTTGCATTATACATAATATGTAAAATTTACCTTAAATTGAGCAAGTTTCACAAAAAAATGGATTTTTTAAATACATGCTCAGGAAGGAGAACGAAGTAGCACGTGTGTTTTATATGGCAAACTGAAATAATGTCATTTGACATGGTCAATAACGTAAGAAATTATTAAGTTTCATAATGTTTAATTTAAACATAGTAATTATTGGAGTGTTTCATTTGGTTTTTTGACAGTTAAAGGTATAATTTCGGTGTAATGATCTGTTTCTAACATTAAGCATTATACATCGTGTATAAAATTTTCCTTGAATTTAGCAAGGTTCACAGAAAATTGTAAGTCTTAAAATTTACTGAAGACGATAGCTTTGAACAAGGGATAGAAAATATTTGAATGAGATCAATTAATGTTTTGGTGATATATGTTATGTGATATTTTATTTCTAAATAACAAAATTCAAAAGCGCTATAATTTGAACAACCCCCAAAAAAATATTGACAAAAAACTTATAAGGTCAAAAAAACTTGTTAAATATTTGATTTTTTTTTCTTTGTAGCGGAGAATTTGATTTACACAAATAGGCAGCACGAGCTCTAAAGACGGTCCTTAATTTCGATTCGTACAATTTTTTCTAGACTTTTTTCAATTTGTCAACGTGATTTTCAGTAGACTTGATTTATTTTAACAAGCAAATGTTTTCATAAAACTGAACATCAATAACGACAAGTCCTCAGATCAAATTTATGTCTCCCATGGTCCACGAGGACTTGTAACCATTTTTCACAATTGTATATAGTATATCTACTAGTTAAATATTTCTAATATGAAGATTTTAGAATGTAAACGCCGTATACTGGTTTTGTATTAAATTTTAGATCACGACATCAAAAAAACATACCGATAATCGGTTAGGATTGTCAGATATAATTATTTTTTTACTGGACATATTTTTTATATCTAAGTATTTATTTTTTCTATCTATCATTTGATTTCTTGTTGTGAAATACACTGATCCAGACATGTAGCCATGTACCTATTTAGAATTAGAGCAAAGATTTGAAAACTTTTTTAAAATTATTTCTGTATTAAATAATTCAAAATTATAATTAAAGGACAAATTAGATAAATTGTTTTATTTAGGTTATCTCACCTCTAGGACATTTAAATTTTGTTATTTCTTCAGAGCCTCCATAGTCTAGTTGACAAGATGCATGTCCTTCGACCCGCGGGCTGTGGGCTCGATTCCTGTTGGAGCCCAGATTGTTTAAAAAATAATTCCAGTCTTCTAGGACATTTAAATTTTGTTATTTCTTCACACGAGAGCCTCCATAGTCTAGTTGACAAGATGCATGTCCTTCGACCCGCGGGCTGTGGGCTCGATTCCTGTTGGAGCCCAGATTGTTTAAAAAATAATTCCAGTCTATATATATCTCTGATCGGTTGAAAGCTTATCACATGGCAATAATGGCCAGCTAAGTTGATATTTCTTCTCACGACGACTTCCATGGTCTACTTGGTAAGTTACCTGTCTCCCAGCCTGTGTGATGGGGACTCGATTCAGATTTGTCGAAAATAATTCCAGTGTTGTTATCTATAACATCTTTCTGATTGGTTGAAAGCTTGTCACATGGCAATAAACCCGCTAAGTTGTACTCTATACAACAAAAGTATAATACAATACTGGTTGAAAGTAAATTACAGAGTTTTTATAACAAGGTTTATAAAAGGTTGCAAGAATTTTTTTTTCTATTTTCAACAGGTGTGTCCTTAACTAGGCTGAGTATTTAATCCAAGAATTCTAATAATGTCCAAATCTTATTTTCTATTTGGAAAATGTAAATTTCCCACCTTCAGCTTCAAACTTTGTAAAGCAATTATATGATTGGTATATAGAAAGTGTCACATGCCAATCAACCCGTTAAATTAACTATACAATGAAGTATTAAATAAATAAGTATGTTCAAGAGGCTTTAATTTAACAGCAGACAAAATACTTAATTAAAATAAAATTGGTATCAACGGAAATCAAACCTGCAGCCCCAGGGCTGGAAGGCAGGCATTCTTATCAAGTAAGCCACGTAAGTTGGAGGTGAAGAATGCATAGGTATGTACGAGTATTTGATACTAATTTAAAAACTTTATTTACATCAATTGGGTACCAGCGAGAATCAAACCCGCAACCCCAGGACTGGAAGACAAACATTCTTATCAACTAAGCCACGGAGATTGAAGGTGTATATACGTGTATTTAATATTATTATATATAAGGTATAAATTCAAATAAATTTTCTAATTTTTGCAAGCATGAAAACTAGTATATGAAATATAATAAAACTTCTATATTCAACAGGTGTCATGTGGGTGGGTTGGCCATTGAGAATAAAAAAGTACTTAAATTTTGATACACACCATATTTCATACCCAACCCAATTAGGATTATTACTTGGAGCCCTGACCACAAAAGGATTGTTTTCAATAAGAAAGAAAAAAAATAAGTTAATTTTTTTGACAGCCATTAAACATTTCTTTATCCCCGATGATACCCTGGCACAAATGTGTTTCTGAGTTTGATGGTATTTTTAGGGGCACCATGAAATATGGCCCAAGGTGGACCCCTGCTGGGGCAAGCTGTGGACCACCGAGAGGGGACGGACAGACGGACAGCATTGTCGGAAAGCTTCGGTTTTGAACTTCCAAGAAGGTTTCGTGAAGCGGTAATGTTTAAATATTTCAATACTGTTTGCAGGTTCGTGTGCACACTCATGCGCGTTGGTGCGCGCAATAATAATAAACAAAATAAACGTTGAAGTCGATAATTGTTATTATTTTTCCGTCATACAATCTTAACTTAGATTGTTGATGACGGAAGGGAAAGATTTTGTAACCAATTAAGTTAAGGTAAGTCGCTAAAGAGAGACAGTGACTTAAAAAAATTCTCGAGATTTTTCTGTCAGTTCTATTGAATTAACATCCTATGTCATAACGGCGTTAATTGTTGGGTACTGTTGACTATCATGAAGGCTTATATAACATGCTAATGTGATATTGGATTTGGAGATCCAGCATCACTCCGCGATTATTCTTTTCAGTATGGGTCAGCCTGTGAAGAACGGTGACATCCGCCTTGACCCTTTGCCAGGGACGACCTCTCGCATAATTCTTAAAATCTGTCTAAAGGCAACAACGATGTTCGATATCCCCCGTGAGAAGACATACTTTTATTTTTTCTTAAAGATCGATATATGTTAACTTTAATAAAAAAGAGGTTAGTAGGTATATGATGAACGGGTGAGTGACAAACTAATTGAACAAATTAACAATGCAAACATGAGTGGCTGTTGGTGTAAAGGAAGACCGAGAATAGTATGATTGAACCAAGTGAATGAAGTTTTAAAAGAAGGAAAGGTAAGGAGTAAGAGAAACAGGATGAACAGTATGAGAAGATCGTTCGATGTGCAGGAGGCATAGGAACTATATTGTGATATGAAGGTTTATCGCTCTGTATTCTCTGATTACCTGAACAGGGAAAAGGCGTGACGGTATGTATGTATCATTAATACTAACGAAGACAAATTTGTGTTGAGTGATATATATATATAGGAATAGAAATGTCCTGAAAATAATATACGACCAAGTGAAACAGATTCAATGTCAATACTTGTCAAATGTTGTCATGACTGACGGCCTTTGTGGAGGTAAGCTAACACTTTAACTGATAAAACTAATAAGACTTTAGCCACACTTGCTGCGTGTATAAGGTCATGTGTTAAGTTAATAAATTGGCTCAAGAAAACTACCGTACTATTATATTCTCTATTGAAATTTCAGGCGTGGCATTAACGCCTTAATTCTATAAATTTTTATTTTTAAAGTTTTCTTATTTCGGAGGGGCTGTCTCTCGTTGAGGTTGGGCAACATCATTATTATCTTGACTTCATTAACTGCAGCTTGGAACAACTCTGTTGTACTTTGTCCGAACTAATAACTCAGATTCTTGATCCAAAATACTTGATTTCTAACTCTACTTTATCTTTCCTCGAATGATCAGTTAACACGACTGATTCAGTTATTGCACATTTAACGGTTTTAATTTCGGGTCTCTGCACATACTTTAACATTTGTTATATGATCCGTTAATGGTATCTATACCTTAAAATCTTCAACTCCATGTTTTTTTAATACTAAACAAAGTAATCTATGGTACAAATATTCGTCAAGGCTATACCTATATACAAATGAATGGTTGAAGTAAAATAGACACTAAGTACCAAAAAAAAAAAAAAAAACTAAGTATGCAGTTTCGTTCTATATGTCATATAGAACGAAACTGCATACTATTTTTTTGTTTTTTTTTGGTACTTAGTGCCTATTTTACTTCAACCATTTAAATGTATTACTTAACTAATCTTATTTATACGAGTATATTATCATTTATGAACTTACTTAATCTTATTTTCCTACATGCCATTTTATTTTTATTTTTTATAATCTTAATATATGAATTCTCAGAAATAATTAACTCCTACATACTACTTATATCTAGATAACAATTCTTACCACTAATTATTTAGCAAGAACAAGTCCACTCGTTCAGGCTACTTGTATTACATCACATTCACTCAGACCTTGGTCGTCCCAGTTAATACTGTAGGTGGACTAGTCAGGCAACATATAATGCTTCGGGAGCATGTGCTTATAACGGAAGGGTAGATCGGATTTACTCTCGTAGATACCTCTTAGTTAAGTGTATATCTCAATTTAAAAAAATTGTATTATTGAGAAAAAAATATCTACACGTAAGAACATTTCAGTAATGTCGATTAGTCTGACAGACACCCGTTCATCAAAGAGTCAATTAAGTCTAAGGAAAGGTAAATTTATTTGTGATATACTTGAAACTGTAACTGTCAATATTTGTGGCTTAGTTGGTAAGACTCTTTACCTGAAAGTCCTCCTGAAAGTACTCCTGAACGTTTTAATTTATCAGATGTTTGGCTATATGAACATTCCTGAATCTGTGTACAATATTCCGTGACATTTGTAGCTTAATTTTTTATTGGTTTAAATCGACAACAGTATATTTTTCATAATTTTAACGTTTTTTTGTTCTTGCTACAGTCATATAATACTTCCGTAATATTGAATAAATTGGCGATCTTTATTTTTGTTTAATGTTTGCTTTTTCAAGTGATATTTCAATTTGATAGATCTTTTTCTGCCTTGGAGTGTTGATATATATATGGGCGTATGCAGCTTCAGAAAGAACTAGAAGGCAATCCTTTTTGGGAAGTCTTATAAGAAATGTATGATTATATATGAACACACTATACTCCACCTAAAGCCGAATATGTCACTATCACATATTGGAAAATCTACAAATGCTCTTTTGTATTTAGTCTTCCATGCAAGTTTCTAATCTAATGACCGCAGCCACCAGCTTTTAATATTTCAATAATAATGGGTTGGAATCCCGATTTACTGCGCCCTTTGGGTTGGTCTGCTCTCTAAACGGTGCTAAATATATAATGGCGCCATATATTTTTATTATTTTTATAGGCGCTATATATTTTTAATAAAGTCGCTATATATTTTATTGTTTTTATAAGGTTTCGGGTTCGATTCTCGATGGGGCCAAAAATCAATAAAGAGTCCTAGTCTGATATAGTTGACATTTAATAACAATAATCACGCACACTAGAGCTGTGCGAATTTAGTTGAGTCATCACGAATTAAGTTTTGTTAGGATTTCCGTGTCTTCTCTAGTGGTTCTAAGTATAAAGGCTCATTTAACGGGGCTGAAGACAATGTTGTTTCCCTACCACGCTCTTCAGTATGTCCGCATCGCCAATTCGAACATGGTGAAGGACGCGACTGAATGGATGAATTACAACTGATAAAATATTTAGTAAAACATGTTGGATCATTCATAAAGAAAATTAATAAATATGATATTTTGAAAAGTATTTGACATTGGGATTCAAAAGGTTACAGGTTGACTTACTAAAAGTTATAACCACATGAGTACCTTTTCCTTTTTTCGTATCACAGGATATTTTTTTATGAATTTCCTTGGGAGTTTATAATATATCGAGCGTATGGCTTAAGCCTAATTTATAAAAATAGTCTTTAATTTAACAACATTTCTTTATATTTATATTATTTATAGTTAAGGCATTAACATTGTGAAGGTTTAAAAAAAATTGTAATTTGTTTTATTAAACACTGTTTATTCCGCTTTTTGTAACGGTATAACCCTACCGGTTTCAAGGCTTTCATCTCACCATCAGGGGAGCACAAACAAGACTTGTGCTCCCCTTATGATGAGGGGAAAGTCTTGAAACCGGTAGGGGTATACCGTTACAAAAAGTGGAATAAATAGTGTTTGATAAAACAAATTACAACATTTCTTTACTTATGGTTTCATCGGTAGATCCAATCAAGCGCTATTTTCTTGGTATCTATTGAACATTTTCAGTGGTTTACAAATTCCTGGGTCAGTGCTTCTTAATGTTTTGAATATTGTAAATTATATATCAGTGAATGAGATACTGAGAAATGCCAGGATGTTTAGTATCCATTTTGTATTTGTTTAATTATGAAAGGCTTATTTAAAGAAATACAAGGATATTTAGCATTTATTTTGTATTTAATTTTATAGGAATAAATTAAGAAAGACTAACACAACGGATATATAGTGCAAATGTGATATGAAAGCATTGAGTGGAATATCAAGGAAAGTAAAGTTGGATCAAGTGAGTGATATTCTGAAAGTAGGAAACGTAGAAACTCAACGAAATCGTAGAAGTTGCAATAGAAGGTGCATGAATGTAGAAGAGGCTAAGGATGTGTTCAGACAGGTAATTATGGCGTTTTGTCCTCTCTACCTACCCCGATAGGGAAATGGCGTGATGGTATGTATGTATGTAAGTAACTTCGTATGTCTACTTCTAAAATACTAATTCATGAATATAATAAATAGACAACTTTATAATTGCTAAGTACACAATCAAGAGTGCAGTTCTCTACAAAAATCTACAAACAAAAACCAAAAAAGCTAGGGTAAGAATGAAAAAAACAGTAAGGTTTTAATTTGTGTCTCTACAAAAAAAATAAGCTAGGGTAAGAATGAAAAAAAAAACTGATTTTAATTTGTGTCTGTGGTCTCCTCAATCAGTTAGTTTAGTTGTAGGAAACATATGATTCCTACAACTAAACTAGTTTTGATGATTTTTTTGTCATGATCTGATGTATTTCTTATGTAAGTATTTTAGAAGCCAAATATGCATTGCAATCATATGCTATTTCATTAATCAATTATTTGTTTATATAATTTTCACCCTTGTAAATGTGCTGTGTGAGGCTGAGGCCAGATTAGTTTTGTCATTTGACGTTTAAGCTTACCTCCATAAAAGCAATCAGACATGACAACATTTGACAGTTACCTAATTTTTTTCTGAATTTAATGCTTCAATTCTACACATGAAATTATAAGAAGTTTTTTTTTTAAGAATATACATGACCGAAGTCATAGATATCCTTATGCCCTCGAATACTAGGCGGAAAAAGTGCCAGTGTTGTTCGAGGGAAGTAGCACAGCGCGGGGTTCGAACCGATGACCTTCCGCACGGAAGTCCAGCGGGTTACCGCACGGTCGGCAATGCACCTCTAATGAACTCTTGAATCAAAGATTAATTATTTAATATAAAGAATTAAATTACTTGATTATTTTACTAATTACACATGTTTCTACCTCCTATTTCGATGCCCTCTTAGGCACAATGATCCGGTTTGTGTCGAGAGCAATGCTTAGGTTCAAATGGTGTCATTTTCTACTGGAAGTTTGTGTGGTCTATGGATCGAATTTTTTTTAATGACGCGAGTTTTTGCAATTTTTAGGGGCCCATGTTACCATTTATGAGAAAAATCTTGGCAGGGTGGAAAATATTTTATCTCTTGTAAAGGAATGTGATTTAAAATAGTGTAGGGTGTTTATTTTTTCCTAGCAGCGATAGTATACGTTAGTTTCACATTTGAATCGATTGAAGAAAATTTCATCTACCATGAAATGTATTTACTTACGAGTACGTGATTTTATTGAGACGCATGGAGTCGTTGAAACAAGAATTTAGTTTTTTTTTTCAGAGCAATGGTTCCAGTGAATATAATATTTCACATTACTAATCACGCGCTTTTTGACTTTGAATACCTGCTGATTATATAAATACTATCACGACATATTCCTGTCACATTAGCACAATATATAATATTTGTTTCGTTAGTGTTTTTTCATTAATTTTTTTACATGCCCTCAGAGTGCTCCTCTTCATCTTTCTAAAATTACATTAAGTTCATATTCATTCCTGATCCCTTCATTCCGTTTTCTGTAGTGCATTGTCATCCCATTTATTCTTCCCAAAGCACGTATTTCTATAGAATTTATTGGACTCCTTTCAGTCTTTCTCCACGTCCACCTGCTGATTCTTATAGTTATACCGTCAACACTTTGTCTGGATTAATCCTCGCTTTACAGCACGCTTTTTTATGTTAAACATTGATTTTGCAATAAGTTTTTTGTTCAAAGTATATTTTAGTTTAATTTTATTGACCGTTGTTTATATTTTTCTCCCGTGGGTGGGTAAGGCCGGTATATACCTCAATACATTGTTTTGCTCATAACCTAGAATGCCGTTAAGACAGCTCTGATGTATTTTTTGTAACATCATCACTAGATGACACAAGATTATTGCAAATATAGTACTTCAATTATACAAAATAACTGCAAATGTAAACTCGTTATGTATTTAAACGAATACAAATATTAAGAAAACAAAATGTTCCTAGCGACCCATTGATTAGGGAATCGTGATCAGGAAGTGTGCAAGTCATGGCAGTGACTGTTGGAGTACAATTTTGATGGTGTACAGAGCAGGCCGTAGAGTGGAGCCATGGTGCTGCCGAGCGATGAAATTCTCCATTTGTAGGAATGCTAACCAACACCGATTGTTATGTTTTATCACTGGTCAGCCGTGAAATTATCTTATTGCCATCAGAATTGAATGCATGAGACGCAAAAAACCTCAACTAATCCTATTTATTTATTTACTCAACTTCGTGAAGTATTTTTTGGGGGAAGACATAAATGACGAAGTACGTTGTTGTTGGAGACTTGAATATCTGGATGAGGTATAAAAAAAACTATGGTCAGTATTAAAGTTCGAAAACATTGAAAATTTAAATATTCTGTTTTTTGATCAGCGTTCCAAGTAAGTTAAGATTCAGTGTATTTTTTATAATTTCATGAAAACTAAAGTAATTTATTTGTGAAGGAAAATACGTTTAGAAAATCTAATAGTAATAAAAGGATAATTTATATAGTGCTATTTACAAATTTTAGTAAGGAGTTCAATTTTTGAAGATATCGGAAAATTTGTTTAATAAGGTCATTCCGTGTGCGAGTGGTGATCATTTTATGTTCTCAGTTCGTAAATACACCATTGTGAAAAATCTTAATTTTCGATGGCGTGACTACTTGTCCAGTACATTAAACAAAAGTCTGTGAATCAATCAAAGGGTTTGTGGTGTTTCCTGTTAGCAATATGTTTCCTGTTAGCAATAGTTTATGTATAAGCATATGCGTAAATCTCTTTTAAAGCTTAAGGATTCATATTCAATCATATACATTAAACAATGTGGGATACAGCATGGGTAAAATCCATACTATTCACAATAAATGTGTCGCAGAATGTTTTTTTGAATTCGTTCAACTATCAAGGAAAAGTGGATTCCTCTCGAGTTCTAAATGATTGAGCCGCGCTCTAATCTACAGCGAACCAATGAATTATAAAGATATCTCAAAACAGCGCCACCATCAAATGCCATAGAGTCTCTTATCGCAAATCTTAGAACTTGGTTGGCAGATAATCACATACTTTCGATATGATAACTGAATGTATGTACGAGTATATTTACTTTTAAACGTGACGCTAACAGTCTTTGATAGTGTCGACACGCACGATGAGCTGAGCATCAACTAAGCACCGTAAGTACTCGTACTGCTGTGACCCAGGTCTTGATTTAATGAAGTATTGAGCTTACATTTAGAGATGTTGAAGCCCAGCTTATTGATCTCACTCTACTTCCTGACGCCATCCATATCAAGGTGGATGTATCGGACGTGTGCCGCCACCCGTGTGTGTGTGTAATATGAGGAAACTGACACGGTGTAGATCTGTAAAAATACATAACTCTAGAATTTGAAAATATAAAAATATACAACTCTGTAATTCTAGAATAAGGTAAATGTTTTGTATGTAAACCTGTATTTGTACCTGTAAATGCTATATGTTCATGTTTATGTATGTAAATGTCTGTTCAAATGTTCCTGTATGTAAATCTGTTTAAGTTCCTGTAATTGTATATGTTAAATGGTATATGTTATAATTCATTCTAGCGTTTCTGTATATGTATAGGGTGGATGTGAACTTGTATTTGTCTGTTTCCATACCTGTATATGTATAACTGTCATGTAATTCTATATTATATTGTAATAATGTGTAGAATTTGTATGTAAATATGTATGTCTGTTTGACTCCGATCGTACTCGCGACCGCGTTGGAAATATGTGACTTGCGAAGCGGTGCGATCGGAGTAGGTCCGGATTCAGTCGGCGTAAGCATGGCCCGGACCCCGAAAGTTGTCGTATTTCGCGGACAATGGGCGCTGCTGACGGCCGACTGACCATTAATATAGAAGGGACCCAAATTTTGTAAATCACTTCTTCTCACTTCTCACTTGAAATACATTCTCAGTAAATACCGATTTTACCGTGTTTTACTTGAGACCCGCTACCCTACATCAAGCTGCCTGAGAGGAATCTCTCCCTGCTCTTCTTCTTCTTCTGCTGAATCTTCGGAACGGAATTCGCGACGTCGATTCTTCGAGCGCTACGCGGCGACCAACGATCTATCTATTTCTACAGTCTTTGTACCTGTCTGGTACAGTGGAGTTCCAAACAGTGTTACTGTACACATGTATAGTTTACGAGCATATTTTTAATTCTAATGTATTTCCTTAATTGTAAAATAGTTTTCGTCCCTTTATTCTGCACAAGTTGAAATTTTCTCAATTGAATATTGAACAAAAAAAACTTTTGTTTCATGTCGTCTAAAGAGATCCTCGGGATAGGAGGTAGAAACAAGTGCAGCGGCGATTAATGGAATAAGTGAAAAAGCAAAGTAATTTATAGATTAATATTCTAATATGGAGTTCCATAAAGTTTAAGCCGAAACCTTTGATAAATTTATGAGTTGAGTTTCATTCGTAAGATACTTGGATCAATAATTTAGATCTGGTGCTTTAATTGTATCACATACTTATCAGGTTGAATTTCAATATAATTTATTTGCATTTTTATTGAAAGTTTTTACCTTTTTCGACATGTTTTTTTAGATATACATTAAAATTAACTTTTAAATTATTTTCCAGGATAAATTCTCAATATTTTATATCGTTCAATTTCTCTTCCAATTTATATCAAATTGCCATTTTCAACAGTTTTGATTTTCCTTTTTTGGTAGTGTTTTTATATAATTGTTTAAGTACGCCTGATAAAAAAATGACTTTATAATATTACACTAACAATTAATTTTAAATAAATAATAGATGGATTATATAAGGATATAATACATTTAATATTTCTCGTTAAGTTCATGAGAAATGGGTAAATAATTCGTTCGAACAACGAAACAGGCATTTATATGGATGATGATATTCTGTCATTTCACACCTTAGGAGTACGTGTCATCCACATCGATCTAGATTTATTTCCAAACACAAAGTGGATACTCTTCAGTCGCATCCTTATGCTAGAATGGGACCAAGTGGCGTGAAGGATTTAGCCACGGGGGTCTGACAACACCACACAGATTTATGTCTACCTGTCCCATGGGTTCCCACACACTCTTGAATATATTAACTAAATCTAAACATCTCGAGAGTTATTCAGATTATAGATAAACACCTTTTGCATATCCCATTTTCATATAGCCAAACCAATTGGCCAGATTTAATTTCTATGTGATACTTTTTGAGCACACCCGTTCTTTATCTGAAGTAAATCGTATTAAAAATTGCTGAGGTTAATACATTTATTTATATATATGATACATATACTCGTACGTGTATATCTAACCGCCGTGTACCTTGCGGGATAGTCAGAGATAACAAATCTACAATCTTTTCTATCTAAGCGCAAAACTTTCATTTCCTCCACACTCATACATCTCGTCATGCACTATCTTCCATTATTCATACTTCTCACTTTATCTTCTATCAAAATCTGATCCACTTGATGCAGTTACATTATCCTCGATCTAGCTTTTCTCCGCACACCTTGCACTTCTGTCTTGTATACTCGCTTAGTCACTCTTTCGTTACTCAGTCTTTCCATATTTCCAAACCAACTTAAAGCTCCTTCCGTTGTCTTGCTTAAAACATCTATTTTATTCATGCATTCGTTTCTGATGTTTTCATTACGTTCATCATTTCGATAAATTTATTTATCAATAAAACATTTTTTGAAGTGGTTTGGATGTTTATAAATACTAAACCAGGAACGATTTTTAAAACATAATAATGAAGAGTTGTTGATTAGTCAAGAAGAATTGGACACTTCAGTGGGCTTGTTTGCAAGACGTTTGTCTTCCACCAACACATATGGCGAAGAACTAAGAATTACGTGCCTACTCCAACGATTCCTATCTCAAATACTCGATTGATGGGTTCGAAGGCAATATTGTTCTTCGGCAATGGTCTTCGTTCAATATATCATTTTCATCATTCAACATGTCATTTTCAAATTCAGATATTTTGAATAGTACCTTACAAAATAATGAATTTGGAGAAATTTTGAAAGAATGAAAATTAATATGAACTGTAACAACTATGCATAGATGCGTTTTAAATGTGGTGATTAATATGATTTTTATAAATTCCATGAACTGTAACAAGAATCAATCGATCGATTGTTGAAGAGCTTGGGATCGAGATGTGTCTCTATGTGTGGAAAAAATCTTACGAGGCTTAGCAATAGCACGAGGGAGAGTGACATCCTTGACCAGTCAATTCTGGTGGGAAGTGTGAATGACAAAAGAAGAAGACACCTGTTACCCACGTGGCGGAGTGATCAAATGAAATAACCAGTAAGATTCTTATTTTAGGATGTGCTACATAAGCGAACTAGCACCTCCATTCTCGAATAACTGAGAATCATCGACACATTGTCGACAATATGCCTTCGACGGATCCTCCGATTCTTTGGGCATATTATTCGTGTCCATGGAGACAGTTTTGAGAGGATTGTGATCACTGGAAGCATGGAAATCTAACGCACAAGATGAAGAGTCCCAATACGTTGGATTGACCAAGTGAGATACGCAACAGCACTATCCTTAACAATTGGCCTTCGAACTACAGAGTGCAGATATGGATGGAGAGGAGTCGTCAAGGGTTATTATGGGAGTCACGATGCTCAGTCATGAGCTACGAGTACATAACAGTATGGACATAGGCCAAGAGATCGCTTATGCTGGGAAAGATGGTTGATGACCATGGTGATCATGATAATCAGAATTAAGGATACGAAAAAGAACAAGAAGAAACAGAATGGCTAGAAAAATAAAGAATTTTGTGAATCGTTCTGTCGATCGAATATGGACATTAAATATCGTTATTCAGAATAGTGATTAAATTTTGAGCAATGTTTTCCCAGTAAGATATATTTTGTATTCATTTTGCGTAATCTGGATGTTGTTTGTGTATCTGATTCTTGTGTGACAGATATGAAGAGTTGTAGACGTGTTAAATTTGGCAATAAGGTTTGCTCACCGGTATGGTATGTATTCGATTTCAATTAAATCATTCGAGATCTAAAAAGCACTTTCCTTGTATCTTCATTGTATCTATGAAGCACTTTCCTTAACTGTTTTAGTGGTTCTTCTGTAACTGTAGATACTGTTTATTGATCCATTCAAACTCCATTTATTTACAATAATATATCAAAAGTTTCAGATTTAACTTTGTGGAATCTCACATTAGAATATTTCACAGTAAATCGCTTAGTTATTAACTAATTTTGTAAATCCACGCCTCTTTGGAAAGTACATGGTTATAAAGCGCGAGTGTCATGTGTACTGGCATTTCTAACGGCAGATTGGTTCTATCTAAAGGTTGATAAAACAATCTATGGCTGCGTTGCTTTAACTAGATTACATCTAAGTAAAAAAAAGTGGACACCCAATCTAACACATATTTTGCTCTATAATTAAGTATAGTTTACTTTCTATTCTTTAGTGTTTTACACAGCGAAATAAAATAATTTGTAGGAAAGTTGTAGATCAGTTGCACGTTGCTTCAGATAATTATCCGAAGCATACCAACCAAAAAATGCTTCAGACGAATGGACTAATTAGATTACTTCTAAGCGATCGAAGATATCTTTCAATCTCTAATGATCTATAGTTACTCGTAAGCATCTACAGTAAGAAAACACTATGATAAAGTCAGGGATAATATCCACACTCTTTCATGTGGAGTAAACGGATTTTTTTCGGAACTCTTTATGTTATAGCATGAGTACTTCTTAGGTAACCTCGAAATACTAGAGCATACTTTATCTATTATATAGACTTTGTCTATTACACTTTTTAGAACTTACATATATACCATAACGGAGTGATGGTATATATGTAAGTTCTAAAAAGCCTTAAAATGGCAATTGTATAAGATAAACTGAAGAGCAGAGTCTACTCAGATGGTTCGAACATGTATCAAGTTGCCTTCAGGAGTATTAAATCTTTGGATATAGAATCGAGATATAGAGTCAGATATCTTATTTACAAAATATTGATCAGGACGTAAAGGATTCGTAAAACAGATCCCAGTTAAGATAATGGGATTCAATAGATGAGTAGCGGTCGTTAAATGATCGCTGACTCACTATTCTGGACTATTGCAAAATGATCTTTTATCACACGTACCAATGACGAGACTAAATAAATTATAACGTCAGCTAAGAGGCTTTGAGAAAGGTCACTCCAAAACAGAGGTATTCAGGCCTCGGCTGTGGCCACACGTGCTACGTACACCTGCTTCCAATCTTAACACAAATTCGATACGAATATTTCATTTGTTGTGCTGTGACTTGAATCTATTACCCGTTGATCCAACACAGTGCAATGGCTTCAGTATCATCTTAATGTTTTAATAATTAAATTTCATTAAGTGTCATAGGTATACATTGAAAGTTTAATGAAACAAAAATACAGTACAAATGTGAGTAGTAAGCGTGGCTGAAGAAAAACAAGGAAATGAAGTTTATGTCAAGTGAAAGCTATTTTGGAAGAAGGAAATGTAAAAGCCAGAGAAAGGGTAGAATTTTTTTGAGAAGGTATTTAGATGTACAAGAGGTAAAAATTGTTTGGCGTCACAGGGAAGTCGGGCGCTCTCTCCTCTCTGCCTACCCGGATAGGGACACTGCGTGATTGTATGTATGTTGTTAAAAAAATCCCACAGTCAAGCTGTAAGGGACGTGGTAAGGTGTCCTTCTTTTAAGTCATTATGATTTGAAAATATTGTTAAAAGTGTCGTATAAACATATACAACATCACGCTCCTTTTTGGGGTTGACAAAGAGGACAGATCTCCACTTTTTATCCATGCACACATTCTTTACCTCTTCCACGTATCTTTTTCTTAGCCGTTTTGCTCATGGTTGCGTCGTGGTTCCCTGATGATCTGGAACTGAGCGGATAGTTCACCTCCTGAGCCACGTTGAGTTCAATACTTGTTGAGAAACTTGTCTTCTACTTGATTTGGTATATTCACCTTTCTCGAGACCATCTTCTTGCTCACTGCTCCTAAACACTTCTAGTCCCTGCCAGTTTTTCAAAGCTGTTTTAATCTGTATGTCATTGACAGCTTTTCTTTGACCCGTAGATCCTGAATGGGCACATAGGCGTGTCTTGTATTCATCTCGTCAACATTGCTATTATGTTTCTCACATTTCTTACATTTTCCTTGACTATCTCTTTTCATTCTTTCTTATATTTTTCTCTCTCTTCGTCCATTTTATGTATGTTGATTTTGTACATCTTTTATAGATCGTTCTCTAAAAATGACTAGTAACCAGCTCAAGATTTTATGTATTGCGCCCGTGGAAAAGATCTTAAAACCAGGTAAAGTACATGTGATATGATTTTCGTTGCTTAGTTACGAGATCGATCCCCGATGGTACCCAAAAAATGGTCTTAGCGTGGTAAAAAAAGTTTCTCTGGTAACAATAGTCGCAGGCGCTAGACGTATGTGTGAATATTGTTGCCTTATCATATGCGGTAGTATTGCCAATAAGTGCGATGACGAACTGGGAGTTCCGTGCTTACCCCAGTGGTTATAAACCCGAACGCTCGATGATTGTGTTTTATTGTATTACACTTTCGTTGTAACAACGAAATTTATTATTTAGTGTCATGTGGTAATCTCTTTCGACTAACCAGAAACGTATTAAATATGTTTTAAGAGAAAACCAGAATGATATCCTTTTATAAAATCATCTGTGTTCTAATGGGAATGGAACCCGCACCTCCTGGGCTGGAAGACAGTTGTTTTACCAATCATATCACAGATAATTAATTTGGTTAAAGATAATATAGTTTCATGGCCACGATTTTTAACACTGAGTTCAAGCTTTCTCTCCATCGTTTCGGGGATCTCCCTGGTGGACGCCGTCCATCCGGTACCCAATGTAGAGCTATGTATGGAATTCTTGTAGAATTTTTTTTTATTTTTTTTTTATTTTTTTTTTATCCACTTTGCACGGATTTCTCCTGTTACACAAAGAGGGTTTGCTTCTAGCGTTAGCTTATTCGTTAGGAATAATATCAGCCAGGATTCTTCTCATACTGCCAGACGGTACCGAGAATATATCAACCGTGTCATTCAGTTGGTTCAATATCTCTATACCACGCGTGACTGAGTGTTTAGCCATGATATTCGTCCTGTAAGTTGGTATGTAGAACAGAGGGTGATTCCTTGCACGGATATATTTATTGGGTACATATAAACTTAGTGCTTCTAGAATCGCGGGACAGTTAAAGGAACCTTGGAAAACCTTTATTAGGAATATCGCAATGGATTCTTGCCTTCTTGTTTCAAGGCTTCTATAGTTGCACACCGTGAGAAGTTCGGCATGGTGAGCATATTTTGGGTAATCGCCCTTTGTTCTGTACCATAGATATCTGAGGAATTTTTTTTGTATTTGTTCTATATTGTTTTTGTATTTGAGCTGGTGAGGAGCCCAAACCGTAGATGCATATTCTAATTTGGTTCTAATTAGATAATTATATAAGTTTCGGAGGATATCGGTGCTGTTAAATTCTCTTGATATTCTCATTACAAAACCGAGTAGTTTGTAACAGTCCGATATCAATCGTGAGACATGGTTAACGAACGTGAGTCCGACATCGAAGGTTACGCCCAAATCCTTGAATTCAGAAACTCTGTTTAGTGCCACTCCCTGTATAGTATACTGATGGTGGATTGGTGAAAACGATCGACTATAAGATACACAGACACATTTGTTAATGTTGAACAGAAGATGATTTTGCTCACTCCAGGAGACTAGGGAGTCTAGGTCCTGTTGTAACTGTGCACAGTCGTGAGGTGAATTGATCTTTTTGAATATTTTCAAGTCGTCAGCGAACAATAAGCATGTCGAGTGACTTATGGAATTCTGAATGTCGTCTATTAATATGAGGAATAGTAGGGGACCTAAATTGGATCCTTGTGGTATACCAGATCTTGCGATAAATTCCACAGAAGACTTGTTACGGATTGTTACGTATTGAGATCTTTCTTTTAGGTAAGATGCAAATAATCCAATTAGATTATCGCTGAAGCCAAGTTTGTGCATTTTCTTAAGTAATATATCGTGATCAACTTTGTCGAAAGCTTTCTGAAAGTCTGTATATAATACGTCCGTTTGTGAAAGTTCGTCTAAGTTTGACGCAATCTGTTGTGTGAGAGAGAGAAGGTTGGTAACAGTCGATCGTTTTGGCAAAAAGCCATGCTGGTTTCCAATAAGTCTTGTTGACACTTGGTGGGTCAATTGGTTGCACAGTACAGTTTCGAAAATTTTTGGAAGCAAAGAGAGAACAGCTACAGGTCTGTAATTATGAGAGTCTAACGGGTCTCCCGATTTGAAGATAGGGCAGACCCTGGTTGTCTTCCAGCTTTCGGGAAATGTATTGGTATTTATGCTCAAGTTAAATATGTAGCAGATGGGGTCACACACGTATTTCGCACAGACTTTGAAAATGTCGGCTGATAACCCATCTGGTCCGATTGCTTTGTCGGTTTGCAAGGAGTTTATGCTTTTCAGCACTTCTTCCTTAGAAATGGAATGGAGCGATATGCTTCTGCTGTCTGACGAACTGTTTAATATATTTTTTATGTCATATTTGGCCGCTGAATCTAGGTAAACTGATTGAAAGTATTGTGCAAAGTTTTCTGCAATCTTTTGGGAGTCTTCAGTTATACTGTCACCCAGTTTCATAGATTTGAAGCTAGTTTTATTCGTTCTCTGTTCATGTTGGTACCAGTATCGTCGACGCTGTCGTCCCCATATGACCACATCTTGGACCTCACAGACCTTTCAGATTGTGGTGTCCCTTACACGATCACGCAAAGTCTTCCTAGCAATCGGAGCTCAGCATCACAGGAGGACAATCCTGCAGTAACAGACTCTTGAGTCTATAGAAATTTTAAGAAGAAGAAGATTTTCAATAGTTCGTGTAGTCAATTCAGATATGTTGAAGAGTATCTTCGAAAACAAACAACAGTATATGAAAAATATCTCAGGTTTAAGAAAACACAAAAAGTATCCAATCTTACGAGAACAAAAACAGTATAAGAATATCAGGCTTAAGAGGGCAGAATATTACCCAATCTTACTAAAATAAATAAAATTATAAGTATCACAGGTTTAAGAAAACACAAAAAGTATCCAATCTTATGTAAACAAAGAACAAAATAAGTATCTGAGGCTTAAGAAAAGATAAAAAGTATCCAAAGAACAGTACACGTATCTCAGGTTCAAGAAGACATAATATTACTCGATCTTACTAAAACAAACAACAGTATAAGTATCTTAGGTTGAATAACACAGAAGAGTACTGGATCTTATTAAAACAAACAACTGTATAAGTATCATTGGTTTAAGAATACAGAATAGGCCAGTCCTAGTAAAAACAAATTAACTTTCGAGGTAAGTATAGTAGATACTGAAAAACGAAAGGAAAAATCGTTAAAAATTATACAGTTTCATCATTAATAAGGACTTTGTTACCGAATATAAAACGATAAATATAAAATATAATCAACAATCGGTAAAAAGTATCCACCTGTTGAATTCATATGTTATATCCTCAGTAGGATACATAAAAATGTCTAGTTTATTGGGATCATGATAATATGCTACAAACAGCTGAGGTAAGACACAGATTCACGTACAACGTGAGTGTCCAATTGAAATGACTGGTTTTTTTTATATATTATTTATGCATATTATATATACTGGTCATTAAAGATAATTAAAACCATGAAAATAAAGTCAAAATAATACTAGTGAATCATTACAAATTGCAGATGGTTCTACAATATACGAGTATTTCAGTCATCAGATGTAACATTGACCAGCTGATGAAATCTTCGCTGAAATGGGCGGATGGCAATGAATTCGATGCTGCAACATACAGTTTTAGATTTCGTATTGCCTCTATAAGGAAAATGTAGACTAAATCAATTGTAAATTCAGTTCGCTTTTGGATCACCAGGGTTATAAAAATGTTAAGGACTGTGTTATCAGTTATCAGAGAGATGTGTCGGCTATTTTATATGCATCTCGTGATTTTACCAAATCCGAGAAAGGACAAAGATTTACGCGTTGAATTGAAAAGTAAGATTATTCAGGGCTTTTTGGTCATTGTGAGATGTTGATTTAGTATAAAAGTGGTCAGTCACAACTCTGGAGCATCAGTCACTCGACATCATCCAAAGATCTTCAAGTATCAAGACTAAACAAGTAAAAATGAAAGTGTTTGTGTGTCTCGTTCTGTGCGCTTTGGTCGCTGCTTCCTACGCAGAAGCTCCGAGGTTCAGGACATCGAGATTCCGCTCAAGAGCCTTCTCCAGGCAAGAAGTGGCTCCCGCTGATGTTCCTCTCGAAGACACTTCTGCTTCAGGCGCTCCTTATCCTCCTAGTGGCTGGAAACCCGATGGTGAGTCTTTGGACCTTCCTGGAAATCAAAATACACGATCATCTGGACAGCCCGATCAAGAATATGGACCCCCAGACCAAGAATATGGACCTCCTGCTGATGACCAACAATTGGAAGACGATTCCGCAGCTGTGGAACCAGAATCTGAGGAAGTGGTGCCCGTTGCTGCTGAAGGAGAGAGTGCTAGGTTGAGGTCTTTCTCGAGGAACAGGGCTCAGAGGGCTCCAGCTAAGCTGACCAGATTGCAAAGGAGGCGCTTCTAAAGTGAGAACTCCTTGTGGTTCCAGTTTTTCATGATAAATCTTATCTACTTGGAATTAATATTGGCTTAGTTTACGTTAAATTTGTTTGTTTTTAAATTTCTAAATCATTTCATTTGTTTTATATTTGATTGTTAACTATAAAATTTGAAGTATTTATTTTGTTGAATTTTTTATATTTGCTTAAATTATTTATCTAAATATCTTGTTTGATTGTATTATTTGCTTTTCTTCAAATTATTGCTTTTCAAAATATATTCTATCATGAATAAAACTACTTTCATTTATCAATCCCTTTTTGAACCAATAAACATATATTTTTAAATGTCTATTCACCCAAATTTGGTTGTTTCCAGCCAGTGAACAACGAAAGCTTGCATGCTTTCACTATTTACTTTTCAAATAAAAAAAATTCTTAACACTCAGCAAACGGAAGATCTTTATGAAGGGTCAGATGCACATAATTTAATGAGCATTCAAAGAATATACACATAATCCAACATTTCTTCACAGATGCCTCATTCACGCTTGCTAGAATTTAAAACTTCGATCTTTAGTTTAGTATTGTAGTGAATTCGCTTTGAAACTTCGTATTTCAAATTATATTGAAATACTTTTAAATAGTGACCTCCATTACATTTACTCATTGTAATATCTTCGTAAAGGTGATGAAAATACGTATAGATATTATACATACATATTCACGCCTTTTTCTTATTAGGGAAGGCATAGAAAGCAAAGCTCCAAATTTTTCTATCACGATATACATTCTTTACCTCCTTCACATACACATGTTACACCTCTTTCAGATTCACTTCCTCCTTACCTTTCCTCCTTTCAAAGTGTAATTCACTTAGTCAAACCATACTTTTTTCGATTGTTATCTAAAACGAATACCACTTACATTTGCATAATAAATTTGTTTACTCAAACTTTCGTCATTCAACATGTCAAACTTCCTCACCGTGCCGTTTTTCACCCTACTTAACATGACAGCTTTTAGATCACACCCAATCTTAATAATTACATTATACAATATTTAGTAATGAATATATAAACATATTAATATTTCACCTAATGTCACATAATTTAATATGTACATTTAGATGCAAGTCTGGTTTTATTCCCACCCATATATCCCGTGGTGGGTGTTTTCTATCCAAACACACAACTTTCACCTTCTACACATTCAAGATTAATACATCTTGTTATTCCATATTATTTTTTTATTTTTCATACTTTTCACTTTACCTCCTTTCAAAATCAGGTCCTCTCGAACCAGTTACAATTTCCTTGATCTACCTCTTCCACGCAAATTTTGCACTTCTGATTTGTATACTCGCTTAATCATTCTTTCGTTGTTCATACTCCCTACATGCTTAAATTATCTTTCTTCATCTTACTTGAAACATCCATTTTCTTTATGCTTTCATTTCTGATGTTTTCATTTCACCTTCTTTTATATAATACATTAACACTATATATATTTTTTGTGCATGCATCTCCACCATATTATTCTTATTTTTTTTCTTGCCTTAAATCGTCAAGGCGCCGACACATTTTTATTTTTTATACTTCATCAACGAAGAATTCTGTTATTGAGTATGGTGAGGTATTTGCCATGATCAATTCGATTCAATACTATAAAGTTCCACATTAATAACCCAGGCATACTATTTCATCCTAATCTCATGTAATTTGTAATTTGAGGGCTGGGAAATTTTCATGTACATATGTTTATACACGTCATTCATACAAACGTCGATTGGTTAGCAATGTTAAGGGGACAACATCGTAAAGCTAAGAATATCTGTATCTACACGTTCATATAACTTATAGTTCATACATAATATATTTAGTCATCACTTTGCTTATATGGTATAACTGCAATTCAATCGACCCAATAAATATGTTTTAAAACATGTAATAAATACTTTACTTTTTGTTTCTAGATACTACAATAACATATAGCGATAAATCGTAAAATAGGAAACTATTAAAACGACGAATACTTGTACACATTCATATGATTTCAGTTTTACCACTTTACTTTTATGGTATAACTACAATTCAATAGACCCAAAAAAAATATGTTTTGAAACATGCATCAAATACTTAACGTTTTGTTTCTGGAAACTACAATAACATATAACGGCACCAAAGTTGTCACAATGACGGGAAATAGTAGACGTTATGATTTATGGGGGTGAGGTTATTGGCGTAACCAGACAAATAGAGCTGTAAAAATTGTAATAATGTTTATGGCAGGTGAGATTGTAGGCTAACTTTTATTGTTGTGACTCGAGTGGCCGTATACGAATGTAATACGACGCGATAAGCCGTGAGCTTATGAATAACTTCGAATAATTACTGTTTTGAGAAATGTTATTTATAATATTTGCAAGAGGATAATCAAATGCTTGAGCAGAGATACGAGTACATATCCCTTCAGTTCAGTTATTTCAAGCTTGTTTCTGACGTTTTTTTTTCCTCAACTCAGCTTAAAAATGACAATACATAATATAGCGTTGGTGCCCACCTTAACGTATGGAAGGGAAACTTGAACTTGACAAAAGGATAAGAGTAAAATTAATGCTGTGGAAATGCGTACACTTAAGAAATTTGTGAAGTGTCACTGTATTAAAAAAGGTGGAATGAAGATATTAGAATTTAATACATGGGTAAAACGGATGTTTTAAGTAAGATGAAGAAAGGAGCTTTAAGATGGTTTGGACATGTGGAGAGAATGAATGCTGAAAAAATGACTAAGCGTGTATAGAGTCAAAAGTGCAAGGTGTGCGTGGAAGAGGTAGACCGAGGAAATCGTGACGACCAAAGGAACCATATTTTGAAAGAAGGTAAAATGAGAACTATGAATAAAAGCGGATTGTGTATGACGAAATGTATGAATGTGGAGGAGACGAAAGTTGTGTGCTTGGGTAAAAAAGTTTCGAGATCTGTTCGTTTTGTCTACCCTACAAGAGATACGGCAGGATGATGTATAGACTATCTGTCTAATGCGAAAGGTGACTGGCGGGAAATTAATACAATAAATTGTTTATTTTTAGTTTCCATTACCTTTTATTCAAAATGCACTCCTTGTGAGGCAATACAATACGGGAAAATGGTTGTAAAATTTTCTGAAGTACTCTTGAAACTCATTCGGAATTGCCTCCAAAATCGTAGTCAAAGCCTTCTGGATGTCTGAAATCGTGTCGAAACGCTTTCCTTTCATCGCCGATTTTAGTTTGGCTTAAGATTCAGTACTCTTCTGTGAATTATTAAATCAAGTTAATGTTATTTTGAAAGAAAGAAACGTAGAAAGGCGTATCAATCGTAGAAGTTGTCTGAGAAGGTGGAATGGATATGGAAGAGATGAAGGATGTGCATCGATATACTCGTATGATGATCTGGTGCTCTGTACTTTCTGCTTACTCGGCAGGGAAATGGTGTGATGCTGTGTATGTGTATCTTTCTGACATTTTTTTATAATAATGTATTTATTTAGTACTGGTTTTTTCAAACTCGAACATATGATAATTATATAAAATTTATGCTTCAAGAAGTCAATAAATCTTTTTTGTGCGTTTTCCCGGGCGAGATCTTTGATCCGATCCGATTATAAAGAGGTAATTTCAAGATATAAAGTAGATATAACAGAACCCCCAGATCCCAGCTTCCAGCACTGCAGCCACTCACATCAACACAATAAAGGGAAGAGAGCTATTGTCCTGCAATATTCAGATACCAGCATGTTTATGTGTCTACCCTTGGAGAAGAAAGCTCCTAACCCTTTCAATATTATTGATAAAAAGTATTGAGATGTGTCAGTCTTTCGAGTATTGAGTAAATTAAAGCTCAAAAGCTTTCACATATCCTGATATATGATATTCTCATAAATTTCAAAACAAAGGTGTAAATTTTATTTTATCAGATCTCTTTTAATCATTACTGTTAGAAGGTTATATTTATATTATGATGAATGTTCTATACCTTACTATCAAAGTACGGATTTTATTGCGTACTTATTATCTTTATTTTAATAATAATAATAATCAAAATGACAATTGATATGCCGTCGTTCCGGGAGTAACCTGTCATCTAGGTGCTCCAAAAATTGATAAGTGTATCCTTCCTGTGTTATGTATATATACACAGAGCTGACACCAAGACTCTGATTTGCCAATAAATTGATAAGTGTATCCTTCCTGTGTTATGTATATATACACAGAGCTGACACCAAGACTCTGATTTGCCAATAAATTGATAAGTGTATCCTTCCTGTGTTATGTATATATACACAGAGCTGACACCAAGACTCTGATTTGCCAATAAATTGATAAGTGTATCCTTCCTGTGTTATGTATATATACACAGAGCTGACACCAAGACTCTGATTTGCCAATAAATTGATAAGTGTATCCTTCCTGTGTTATGTATATATACACAGAGCTGACACCAAGACTCTTATTTGCCAATAAATTGCAAGTTTCCTAAAAATCGATGGAATGAGCCATGTTTACAATAAGTTTTAGGGTTCAAGGAATTCATATGGTAACACAGTGCCAAGCGATTCATAATCTCTCACAGAACATTTTTGGTTGGTGATATCGAAATTTTTAGAAAGGTCCAAAAAAGTACTAGAGCAAGGTGATGACTGTTAAAGGATTTGCTCCAAATAATAGCAAGACTTGAACGAAATCGAGCAAAACATGTGACTGGATAAAAGCAGAATTATGCAAACTTGTGTGAAATTGAGTCTTTATGCAAAGGTACAAAATAAACGAGAGTGCATGTCTTTAAGAAGGTTTATATACAGAAGTTGACAGACCCAATTTTTTTATTATGACGATGAGAAAATTAATACCCTGGAATGCAAAGCTTTGTCGAATCGATTAATACCATTCATGTTTTTCCGTTGTTGAATTTCATGTTCACACGTATATTTTTGAATCTTGTAATAATTGTATTTCATACATACATACCATCACGCCGTTACTCTATAGAGATAGGTAGAGATGAGAGAGTACTAAACTTTCTTATCGCGACACACATTTTTCGCCTTTTCTACACCCATACACCTTCTCATACAACTCTTATGATTTCTCCGACTTTTTATAGGAACACTACGCATATCTAAAACCGAATCTGTTACTATCAGACATCGAAATACCTACAAAGGTTTATTTGTAGCTTGTTCTTCTTTGGTAAGTTTTCAGCGATTTTTTTTAACCAGTTATGTTTTTCTAAAGATATGCAGATGCGGGGAAGTATCTAATATCATAGCTTCAGCTCCCCCCCCCCCTGCCCCCCCTGCCCCCCCCCCTGCCCGCTACATATCCTTATGCTCAACTGATATTTATTTAATTTGTAATATTTTATATTATTTATAGTTAAGGCATTAATATTGTGGAGGTTTAAAGACATTGTCATTTGTTGTATCAAACACTGTTTATTCCACTTTTTGTAACGGTATAACCTTACTGGTTTCACCTCATCATCAGGGGATCACAAACAAGACTGAATTCTGTTCGAATTGTTACCGACATATGATACACACTTCTTACGGTAAACTGTGGGTGGAGGGAGGGAGGAGACAACTTCAGCGAGCAGCGGCGAGATTCTTGGAATATAACATATGTGTTTTCCAGATGTTCACCCCGATGCATTGACTTAGACAATTACTAGGGCCTCTAATCTTTCCAATTTATTTGCATTAGAAGTGTGAATGTTTATCGTTAGAAGTATGTATGTCGGTACCAGTTCAAACATAATTCAGTCTATTTGTGCTCCCCTGATGATGAGGAGAAAACCTTGAAACCGGTAGGATTATACCCTTACAAAAATTGGAATAAACAGTGTTTGATACAACAAATTACAATTGTAATATTTTAATCTGTCAATAATAGTGGGTTTGAATCCTAAGTCAGAGCGCCGTTGAGGAGAATCTGCTCTCTAAACAATGCTATATAAATTGAATGGTTGAATTAAAATAGGCACTAAGTACCAAAAAAAAAAAACAAAAAAAACTAAGTATGCAGTTTCGTTCTATATGTCATATATAATGAAACTGCATACGTAGTTTTTTTTGTTACTTAGTGCCTTTTTTAATTCAACCATTCAATTGCTCTTTTATTACAATATTATTATTATTTACATTTCGTTCTTTCTAAACACAATTTACTTGATCTAACCATACTTTCTATGGTCTTCTGCTATAACGCCTTCTACTCACATTAGCACTGTATATTTATTTTGTTAGTCTTTTTTCAACTGTAATGGGCTTGGTTATTGTGTAATAACATACTATAGTTTACTATGGGCATGGGATTTAATGTGTGTGGTTATTGTAGTTTATTGCTTCCGAAATATTATAATATATTCGAATAAAATTAATATTCATCAATTCGACGAAGTTAAGCTTTTTTATACGTATTTTTGTCATATTATATTTGCCGTTTTTTGCTGTTTAAATAGGAAAAAAGCCATAAATAAACAAACCAAAGCGAAGTCTTCCGGTGGAAAGTGTCACGGAAAATACACTTTGATATCTATATAAATAAAAATGTAAATGTTCGTTAATTGAAAATCTCTAATCTCCGAAAGTTCTTCACCGATTGCTTTGACAAAAGGTTGCATTTGAATATAATCATGTTTACATTTTTTTTTTCATATACAGTTGTATATAAAAAAAGTATATAAAACATACGAAATGATGGGAGCGCCCTTTGCAGCGACACACGCAAATCAAACATTTTCCATTGACAGGTTATGTGACTTATTTTTCATTGCTTTTTAAATTTTGACAGAATGTTGCATTCTAATACGCACCTGTTTAAATATACTTTTTTATATACAGTTGTATATAAAAAAAATATAAAACAGACGATATAATGAGAGCGCCCTCTGCAGCAACACACGCAAACTAAACATTTCTCATTGACAGGTTATGTCACAAAGCATTTTCAACGTTTCGGATTCTTTGATTTCGTTTTTTAACAGTTTTTTCCTTATTTTTCAATGCAATTGGCGGTGGATTTGTGATGTGTCGATTGATTTTCATTTGAATTCAAGTTATATCGTGAAATGCATTGGAATTGATCACGCAATACTAAACATTGCTCATTTACAGGTTATGTCGTGTAAACGAACAAGCGAAACGGCGATCGCGTTCTGCAGCTTCAGAACTGCTTCGTTCTCAACAGAATGAACGCGACAGGCTGAGAGTGTCTGGAAGACGTCAGCAGGAATATCAAAAGTATCTTTTTTATATAGAATTTAATTTTATCTCTATGTTTATATTTCAAAATCTATCAAATCGTATGTAGAAATGGAGATTTTTTTAAATTAGTTCCAATTATCTATTTGTCTTCCCTTAACATTTAATTAGTTACAATTATCTCTCTGTCTTCCCTTAACATTTAATTAGTTACAATTATCTCTTTGTCTTCCCTTAATATTTAATTAGTTACAATTATCTCTCTGTCTTTCCTTAACATTTAATTAATTCCAATAATCTCTCTCTTTTCTTAACATTTAATTAGTTCCAATTATCTCTGTATTTCCTTAACAATACTCCTATTTGACAAATGCGTGTCCAGCTGCAAAGCGATCGATCAGCTGAGATATTCTCACATCAATTGCTGGAAATTGGGAACGGAAAGGTGCCGGTTGATATGACCTCAGGACGAATTTCATTGCCTCGTAACTTCTGCAATTTAGTGACGTCAAAAGAAGAATTGGTTGAAAAAGTATTTCCCAATATTCAAATGAATTATAAGAATCACGATTGGCTGAGTGAACGAGCTATTTTTGCCGTCAAGAACAACGACGTCTACGAACTTAACAATATTATTCAGTTCCTTTTTTAATGTTTCGTAATTTTATGTTTTTGTTCTAACTTTCTTTCTTTTTTTTCAGTGCAATCGATCTGCTTTAGTTCATCAAAATGCCGGGGAAGCAGCAAAACGACGTGCAGCCATACTTGAGGATGCACGGTTGCGAGCACGGCGATCGCGTTCTGCAGATTCAGAACTGCTTCGTTCTCAACAGAATGAACGCGACAGGCTGAGAGTGACTGAAAAACGTCAACAATATTGTATACCCACAAACATTGTGAAATTAAACATATTAGAAACGTGTGCTTTCTTTTCCATTTAACCAGTCTGAGCCACAGCAACGCGTGGCCAGGTACAGCTAGTAATGAATGTAATGATTGTTCATTAAATTGTTATCCATTATCATATAAACTTTATTGTCTTATTTTAAAATAAAAAAATAAAATAAAACTTATATTGTATTATGCTTTCCTTGCATACAGTACATCCTGGCGTGTGGAGATTGCCACGAGGCAATCTCTTTCACATGACGGTCTTCTAACCAACCAGAAAGATGTTAAAGAGAGCTTAAGTAAAAAAAAGACAGGGGACCTTATTAAATATCTGGGTACGACGGTGAACCGGATCCGCAACTCCCGGTTTGTTAGAAAAAAAGTTTAGAAATATAAATACTTTTTATTTATTTATTTATTGAAAATATACATAACATTAATGGGTCCTCTCCATATCATAGGAGCATGTATGAAAAAAAATTAAAGATACAATTTTTTATTTTCGTTTCGAAAAGGTAAAGGGAATGGAACATCCTTTTGTCAAAAGTCCCTTATCACCTGTTTCAGTCAGACTCTCTATTCCGAATATCAGGTCTCCGGCGTCCTTTCTTCTGCCTGGATGCATCATCCCAGGTCGAGATGGAGACCTTTCGGTCCAGCTGGATGCGGGGCGCGGATGAATTTGCATGTCCCGCTGCGGAAGCCTCGCTGCGCCTGGGACGGACTTTTCAGGACCCATTTCGGCCGGTCTGCTGAGGGATTTATAAGCTCACCGAGAAGATATTATTTGCCTAATCCAGAGCAAAAATAGGCCCGGATTTAGTTTATTAAAGAAAGAAAAATATTTTACGTTTAAATTAAATATATACCTAAAATAGTCACGAAAGATATCGAATGGCGTATAGCGAAAGGAAACAAAGTCAATGGTGAACTAAAATCTATATACTCGAACCAGACAGTATCAAAATCTGCTAAGATAATTTTCCACAACGGTATTTTAGTATCGATTTTGAAGCATGGGAGTGAAACGAGGACGTGGAGAAAGACTGACAAGAACCGAATAAATGCTGTAAAAATTCGTGCACTTAGAATAATATATGGACGGGGGGACAATGTTTGATGGACTATGGAATGAAGTTATTAGGGATGAATGTGAACTGGCTGATATATTGAGTAAAATCAAGAAGAGTGCTCTCAGATAGTTTGGACATGTGGAACGAATGAATGAGGAAAGACTAACAAAATAAATATACAATACAAATGTGAGTGGAATGTGTAGTAGAGGAAGACCAAGGAAGCTATGGTTGGATCAAGTGAATGATATTTCGAAAGAAGGAAATGTAAAAACATTGCCGGAGTTGTATGAGGTAGTGAATGGATGTAGATGAGGCTAAGGATGTGTGTCACGATATGATAGTCTGACACTCTTTCCTCTATGTTTACCTCAGAAGTGAAGTGGTGTGATGGTATATATGTATGTATATAAGATATTTAAAATGTTTATATAACACTCAAAGTAAACGATGAACCGCTCGTCTTGTTTAAAACAGAGCGAAGAACTAATAATTCCTGAGGATAAAGCATGTTTTCTGACGTGAAAAGAAAACAAAACATCTTTGGATCAGATAGAGTTTTCGAAAAAGAAGGCAGCAGGAAACCATCTGATTTGACCTACTTGGAGAACCTTAAACATACTCCAAGTAGGGTTGACTAGATATAAGGTGAACATGTAGATATAGAGTTTCTTGAATGAAAGTAGCATTGAATGTGGTTGTGGAACTACATATGACTCGCATAACTTGGTTATTTTTCCGTAGATCGGGATTACATGCTCACTTCAAGGCCTGATTGATGCTGATGATAGGGCGATCTTTGTTGCTTCTTACTGGACCACTAAAGTTTAAAATTTTTGACCTGAATATGTTACAGCGTCACTACGGTCACTGACGAGTATAATGCGTCATTGATATATAAATTAAAGGATTCAATAGTAACAAAACGGCAAGGAAAACGGTCACGAGACGGAAGATTATTGCATGACAATGCACCCTTCTGTTGTTGCAAAGGTTGCCATTCAACACTGTGGTTTCCAAGAATTGAATCATCCCCTCCATAGTTCCAACTTGGTGCCTAGTAATTATTTTTTATTTTCAAAAGTAAAATATAATATTTGCATCGATAAATAATTAAAATTGTTGAACAATACATCTCAACAATGTTACACCACCTTGAGAACAAAACTTCAGAATTTTTTATGTATTGAACAGAACTTACAGGATGACTATTGAAAAATTTAAAAAAATGTTTTTATTCTGTAAACTTTTTTATATCATTGAACTGGAAACTTTTGCACCTTACAACGTGATTAATAATTGATACTCTGGATAAGTAAATGAATGAATATTTCGTCAATTCGGTGGATTTCGTAGAGTTTTATTGGAAGACGTATGTATTATTAAAGAATACTGAAGCAGTAGTATTGCGTAAAAAATACTAGCAAAGATGACTAAGCGGTGTTTATTGAGAAAATCTAAGATCTAATGTCTTTCTTATATTTTCATGCCTAATAGTCTGAAATGTATCTTATAACAACTTCGCCGAAATAAATATACTTGGCATATGTGTAATAATTTCAAAAGTTAGCAATCAAATTAAAGGGTTGTTTATGAAAGGAATTATCTATCCAACATTCTACTCCCGCTCTGCACGTCACCAGACTGAGCAGAGCTCCCATCTGAATCTGAAGCCGGCATCTCGTGTTGGCGGTCAATTTAATGTAAATGAAAGGATATTTATTGGGGGAGGGTCTGAGAAGCGGCTGCCAGGGTCTGCGGAGACAATGGGCTCTGCTGACAGCCGCTGACAGCGCGGACTCCTTGCCCAGAAGATTTGACAGCTGCCCCCTCGATCTTGACTCTGATCGGCTGCACTGTGGATTGTATTGGGATCTGGTTGATTTGTTGCCTTCTCTCCCCGTGTTTGCCCTTGCATATATACAGCCGATGTCTTCGTCCGATCGAGTTTCGCATTAATTTGTGTGTATCATTTGTGTGCTGTGCGAATAGGAGCACAAAATAAAAGGCACTAACTATTTTGCATGGAAACAGTATAAGATAGATCTACGACGTTTATCATTTGAGTTATGCATACACATTGAACTGTAAATTTATCAGGTGTGATTGCTCCTCTAAATGGAATGAATTATTTACTAACATAACATTTACATATAATATTACATTAATAATGATTTAAATTGAAATTAACTGGTATATGGTAGACTACATAATTTTTTTAAACCTGCTAAACCCATCCTGGATCTATACAGCCTTCCTCAGTATGTTCATATTATTCCAGGCTCCTAATAATTCGTAGCTTAACCCGCCATGGATAAAGTGTGACCATTATGCATTATGGTCAGTTGGTTCAAGAACCCGCGTGCAGGGTTTGAGTGTGCAGTTGGACTGAGTTGTACCGGGTTATAGTCAACATGATGACCAATACGGACTATTGATATGACTTCTCGTATCTGTTGTTTGTGGTTATCAACCTCCGATAGGACACGATACTTGAAAAAGAATAATAATACTTAAATAAAACAATTTATATTGCGTCATTTATTGAGTAACTTTATGTCGATTTCGTTTTGATAAAATATTGGTTTCTTAGATTTTTTTTAAATTTACATGTATTTTACAAATATAGAGTGTACACGTGACTTAAAAATAAAAGAGATAAATGGAACTTTAATTATTTTTTTGCTTAGCTTATCAAATGTTGATGTGAAGACATTTAATTAATATAAGTCCATTTTAGGTTAGTTTTTTTTTGTGTAACTACATTTATAAAAATAATTTTACCTCAAAATCCGAAGTTATCTGAAAGAATTAGCACAGTGCTGGTTTCGAGATGGTGAACTTTTACTCACAAGTTCCGTGCGCCCGTGCTACCTGCTACCACATGGCCATGCATCTTACTAATAAAATAACTTAAAATTAGCGTTAATACTCGTATCAAACACGGGCCCTGCCCGATTTTTGCCTGTTCTGAGATAGTTCAAGACATAAAGACATACGTGTATGATATATAGCCGCTTTGTAAGGTCTTATATAGATTTAAAAACTAAGACATCACTTTAATATGAAATACCCATTTAACCGGCTTAATATTTTTTCACATACCGGATTAGTCTGTGGTTATCCGCGTTTCAAATAAAACATAAAAATGTTATTTGTGGGTTTGTCTTTTGTATGTATATATTAAATTGGTGTCAGTAGACAAGTGGTTTGTCTGTTTGCTGAGAAATTTGGTGTCTTGGATTTGATTCGTTGACGCAAATCCGCAAATCATACATACTTAACATCACGTCATTTCCCTGTCGTGGTAGCACAGAGCGACTTTCCTATATCGACAAAAATCCTTCGCCTCTTTCAAATCCATACACCTTCTCATACAACTTCTACGATTTCTCTGACTTTCTTGGTTTCCTTCTTTCAACAAACACTCGCTTTATCCAACTATATGTACTTTCCTTGATATTCTTTTACAGCGCCTATCACTTACATTTGTACTATAAATTTGTTTTGTTAGTCTTTTTTCATTTCTTCGTTTTACATGCCAAACCATTTCATAGTGATCTTTTTAATATTACTCAACTCATATGTCTTAATGTTAAATATTCCCGTATTATTTCATTCCGTATTTTTTTTATAAATTGTTACCTCGTGTATTGTCCTATGATTTATGTATTTACCCATCCTTACAGCATTTATTCGGCACCTTTCCGTTTTTTTTCTGCATCCATGTTGCACTTCCGTACATCAAAGATGGTACTAAAATACTTGTTCGATTATCATCTTAGGAGGTTCTGATACTGTCAACAAAAACGGACAAACTATAAACAAAAACGGATTATCGAAGTAACTAAAAAAATTATAGCAAGTAGATATGTAAAGAAGTTAAAAAAAACATTCATACATCAAGGACTTAAAAAATATAAAAAAATATAAATCCCGTACATAAATGAATATGTGAAGGGACTTAAAATAAATAAAAATCATTTATGTACACGAACACTTGAATACATTGAATTTATTTTTATTCAATATGTATGCAATTATATTGAAGAATGATCGAAAATTTTATTAGGAAATTTACAATAATTGTGATGGATTTCTTCATCAGTGGTTTAGTCGTAACAAGTAGGAGCAGCGAGCATGTACGAGTACACTAGACACCATTAATAGGCTTCTGTGTACAAGCGAAAGACCACCATTTAAGTCACCCGATTTCAATAGGATGATAGACACGTGCGGTAGCCTTCTGTTAATACCGATGTTCCTCGGATCCGAACAACCAAGAGTTGCCAAGCGGAGACCATTCTTCCGTATTAGGCATGAGACACGCCATTACCACATATCAGTCTGCCCGAGGAGCACTTGGCCTCAATCAGTGCCTCTTTGTGTATTTGGAATTTCTACATTAATTTTAGATATATTATTAATTAAATGTGGACGTCTTCCACATCATCACCATCGTCTCTATTGCATTACATTACACTTTTGTTGTATTTTGTACATCCAAGCGAATTATTTCCATGTGTCAATCTCTTCTTACCAACTAAACAGGTGTTAATAAAGTCTGGAGTAAAAACCAGATTTGAAACTTTTTATTTAAATCTGCGTAACAACGGAAATCGACACCTATCTGTTCATTATGATCTTTCATTAGCCATGTTTATTGTCACGTGACAATTTTTTTCAACCAGAAAGGTGTTAAACAAGCTCGGAATGAAAGCCGGATTGGGGTACCAACGGGAATTGAACCCAAAACTCTCAGACTGGAAGACAGGTGTTTTATCCATTAGACCATGGCCAATAAGTAAGTGCCTGAACAATTCTATTCGATTACAGTACTATCTGACGGGTTTATTACCACGTTACAATTTCTTCTAACCAACAAGAAATAATCAATTTGAATGTATTTTAGCATACAAAGTGAAATTTAAATAAATTTAATGTACGCTTCACTTTACTTTAATGTATGCTTTAAAAAGTGAATTATATTGCAAGCCAAATATTAATGCATACTATAACTATCTGATGTTGCGCAACATGTAATAATACATTTTTACTTTACTATACGAAGTAGTATTTGTAATCTAGTAATTTTGGGATATGAAATAAATCTATACAAAACTGAAGCACTGTCAAAAGAAACAATCTTGTATTCTCTGGTCAATATTTCCAGATCACTGTCCAATTGCATCCTCCCGAAGACATCCCTCAGCGTGAGGCAGTCGGATGACACTGAGAGCTACACATCAATCCTATGGTGACATTGAGGAGGGCCACTTTCTCGGTTGTCAGTTGAGAATGGTCAGGAGTGTTTTGTAGGTTTAATTGTTTAATCATTCTCAATGTCGATGAGTGAATGATTGAATTTAAACTGATTCATTGATTTTTTTAAATGAGATCAGTTACAAATGCATACATATCACTAAGATAAGAATGTCAGCACACCGTTAGCATCTAATCGTCGTTTAATTTCTGCCGGGCCTTACCTTATTTTAAAAGAAACTTTATAATCGCGCGATATTCATTTCAGAGTATAGCGAAACAACACGACTTCTATCGGCTCTAGGTGACATTCTACCGAGGGTAGAGGTATTCAAGTTTAGGGGTTATAATATTGCCTGAGTGGTATACCATATGTCTATACACGTTTTAACTTGTTCAATCAGGAAACGTTTGGATCTTCATGGCACATATCATCACAGCAAATCGCTTGTGGGGTAGGTAGAGATAACAGATATCTATATTTTTCTATTCAAACACGCATCTTTAGCCTCGTCCATATTCATACATACCTCATCATGCACAATCTTCAAGTGTTTGCGTTTCTTAATTAAGTTTCTTTTAAAATTAGTTTTTTGAAAGAAGATAAAGGGAGAACTATGAGTAATAGATGGTGAAATGTACTGTACACGCATGGCATGGCGATATGTATTCACCCCTTCATTGTATAACAATTTGGTGGGTTTATTTCCAGGTGGCAATATCAATCTTCCAATTAACCAGATAAAGGTATAGAAAATAAGTTATAAGGTCGCAAAAATGTGTCGAATCCTTATCTTCGGAAATTCACGAACAATATACATAATAAAAATTAAATCAGATATCATCAATGAACGGAAAATGAAAGTATTTTGGAGAGGAACGGAAAATCTGGAACATGTTTAATTACTAAATAGATATTAACAAAAATTTCAGTCACTTTTTAAAACATGCCAATGACGAAATGAGTTTAAAATTATGTAGAGGAGGCTAAAGTGGTGTGCTTGGATAGAATAGTATGGGGATCTGTTCTCTTTGTCTACTCCGCGTGTATGTGTGTATATATATACAGGTTGTCGGAAAAAAATATTCACAATTATTATAAAGCCTGTATTTATTAGCACACAGTCCCCTTTCAACGTTCGCAATAAACTACGTAAATGTATTTTTTTATACTTAGCGCCTATTTTCAAACTGATGACCATTCTGGTCTAGACATTGCTGACAACGCGAAGCAACGGAATCACAAACATCGAGAATCATTTTATTTGGTATTTGGGCACATTCTCTTTCAATGGCTACTCGTATGGTATGGCATCAATGGTTTTAGGTTTTTAGCATAAACTTTATTCTTGAGAAATCCCCGAAAGAAAAAGTCAACTACCATATTTTCGTACTTCTAGTAGCACTTTAAATAAACTTTCTTTGTTCAAAACTTAGTCTGGTTTCAGCCATTATTTCTCAAAGGTTAAATCTAAACCAAAACAAAAAAAAACAGCAAGTTGCCAGCTATTAAAGTGAGGATACATTTTTTTGCGACAGCCTGAAAATTCAATGAACAATATAAGACTCATAAAATATAACTTTTAAATTAAAAAAACAAAGAATAAAATTGAATTGTCAGGAGTTAAAGCCATAAACATTTTATAAAACAATTAAATACAAACTCGCTTTAAACAAATGACTTTTATATTTAGCAACAAAAAGTTGACAAGGCTTGATTGAGGTGGTTCCTTCCTCCCAAATCGGTAGGTGTCGGTGCCGGTCGCTAGACGTCAGTAGCGTCCGCTCCTAACGCCCTGGCAGTATATTTATGGCCTCATTCACTGCGAGGAACACGCCGGGCCCTTGTTACATCTACAGGGAGTCTTGTGTAAACGCAGAGGTCTCCTCTTCGTTTTAAATTTTAACTCTCTTTGCTCCGAGTATCTATTATCTCCCTTCTCTTAAGTAAATTTGAATACAAATTAGAGCGGCAGAAGCGATAAATATCCCGGCCATGTAGCCCAGTCACTGTTTCAATTAGATATCTTGAGGTGGGTTTAAAAGTATTCAGGGGTAGGTATCGGGAATTCATACGCACCAGTGGCGTTTATCAGTGAAATATTTTTCATGTCATATTATCGTATACAGTTAACTTGATTATCCGGGGTGATAGGGAACGTATTGACTACATAAAAAGCCTCGTATAATCTCTACCAAAAATATCGGGAAAAAATAAATAAAAAACTAAAAACAATCCTATATTCTTACTCTTTTATAAACAAGATTATTTTTTTCCAAAAACACACTAAAACTGGTTATTTGGAAGAAATTGCTGTATAGTGTAAACTACCCGACGTACTTTGTTAAATGATTTAAATAACATGACAAATAATTAAATGCTCGCCGTTATGGCGTCGACTCATTATATGTTAAGAAAAACATTTACTTTACGTTAGGAAAAAAATAAGGATACCATTGACATTTTCATTCCTTCGAAACGTATAATAATAATAAACCTACTACTTTTACAGTTCCGTTTAGCGAGCTGATTCTTCACAAAGGCGACGTAACTCAGGATTAACAATCGTTTTATTATAGATTAAAAATACTACATAAAAACCAAGTATATGGAAATGAAGGTAGTGGCTGCAGTCATAAGATTACGAATTCCCCGCATCTGCATGTGTTTAGAAAAACATATTTGGTAAGAAAACCGTAGAAAACTTACCAAGGGAAGACGAACTACAAAGAAACCTTTGTAGATCTTCTGATAGGTATGTGATAGTAACAAATTCGGCTTTAAGTGTAGTGTATGTCTACCAAGGGAAGACGAACTACAAATAAACCTTTGTAGTTATCCGATATGTGATAGTAACACATTTGGCTTTAGGTGTAGTTTATGTGTCTAGTATTTACATATAATCATAGATTTTGATCAAAAAGGGATGTTTTCAAGAGATTCATAAATTTGCATATGCCGCCCATATCTCTTATATTTGGAAACAGACAAAGATTGATCCAATTGAAATATTACTCGACAAAATGAATGCTAACCCAAATGGTTATATTAATTTAAAAAATATAATACTTAGATAATTTGTGGACGTTATATGATATATGCAAAACACAAAACATTTATTTTACCTTTTTTCAAATATCAAAAATGTTTGTACGATTTTTGAAAAAATATGAAATTAATTCAATTACTTTTTCCGTGTTAAATTTTGTACAAAGCGGCTGGATGTTTCCTTAGAACAAATTAAATCTGGGTTGGTCGCTTTTTGCACGTATTATACTTTTGCAATTATACTAATCTACTAAGATAGTCAGAACATAGTCTGTAATGTAGTTATACTAACGTAGTCAGAAGTAATTATGCTATAGGTTTGATTACACTAACGTAGTCAGAACATAGTATGTGATGCAGACTTGGTGGGCATTGTTATAGCAAGATCAAATGAATTGAGCGATCTCTTATGAGATCTGGCCTTTCAACCCTTGCTGGACTTCCATTTTTTTTCAACATACTATTTAAGTTCTTATTTACTTTACAGTGCAAATTGAATAACAGTTGAGGTATTTTTAACATAAATTGAAAAATAAAGTTCCAACCTTAAATTCTCACATTATTTTATTGCCATGCCACTACATGAATAATTGATTGACGATCTTGCATGCAAACTTTTTACCTTATGTATGATTCTTAAATAATATTCTCAATTTTGTAATGATGTTTAATACCAACCTAAAAGTAAATTCGTTTGATTGCACTCTAAAGTGCGATAGACATAATACTATATTCCATATCATAGTATAAATATGCCAAAACCCGTACGGCTGTCGAATACTTGGATTCTCTCCGAAAGTAATTCGAAATTTGAATCTCGGTGGGGATACTGAACGAATTTTAAATACCTAGCTAACAATTTTTGAACCGGTGTAAAAGGGGGCGATGTATAAATGATACAATATATATATAAACAAATTCTACATTTATGAATATATATTTTCATAAATGTAGAATTTGTTTTACTTCCGTGAATATTTCACGGGTTGTAACTAGTAATCCTATATTCCATATAATCCATATTTGTTAAAGCTTCTATTTCATTAGTTGATTGTATAAAATGTGTAGAATTTCTTTTGACTCGGCAACGTTATGTAAAAATGTACATATACTTTGGAAACAGTCATGTAATTTTTGTGTTGGATTGGAAGGAAACGCAAATGCAATGAAAGATTAAAGGAAGTAAAATAATTATATTATTTACGAAGTATTTTTTAAGATGTTTGAATAGTTACGAGATTACCAAAACAAATGAAGACATAGAAAACAAAATCGATAAATAAGGTATTGGACAAAAACATACGAGTACATATATAATATATATAGGTACTCGAACCGGAAAGTATCAAAATCTACTAATATATAATAATAATAGTTCACAGCAGTATTTAAGTACCAACTTTGACGTATGGAAGAGACATGTGGAGAAAAACTGAAAGAAGCCGAATAAATGCTGTATAAATGTGTTCACTGAGAAGAATACATAATATGGAATGTAATTATGAAAAAATGTAAATTTAAGGCTGGTTTATTAAGAAAGAAGAAGAGCATGCTGAGATGGTTTGGATATGTAGAACGAATGAATGAAGAAAGACTAACAAACTAAATGTACAGTACAAATGTAAGTGAAATGTGTGGTAGAGGAAGACCAATGAAAGTATGATTAGATCAAGAAATAATTATAATAAAAGGGTGAGCAATTTGTAAAGCGTCGTTTAGAGAGCAAACTCTCCTAAATGGCGTTGAAATGTTGAAAAAAGATAATGTAAAAATACAAAGAAAACGTAGAAGTTGTTTGTTAAGGTAATATAGATGTAAATAAGCTGAAATATGTGTCGCGATACGGCGTGATGGCATGTATAATAAATACTATGCGTGTATGTAGGATTTTTGGATCGACTCTAAGAGACCTTATAAGGTATTGCATTCTTGGACTGTTCTGGGTGAGAGAGACATTTAATGAATCTGTTTTTATATATTTGATATGATTATTCACATATATTTTGTTAGAAAATACGTACGATTGTTTATTGTACAAATATCATATCAATAGTATAATATTCGTATTGTTACCGGCACAAATAAATATTATCACAAACACCCCTGAAATCATTAAATAATCATGTAATAAAATAGTCGTTATAATTTTTTTATTTTTATTAAGAATATAACGCCATTCTAGGTTAAAAACATTATTAAGTTTTATTGCCGAAATAACAATATAGTAATGTCCCAAACCCGAGTTTAGTCAAACTACGCTCTCATAGATGGCAGTAGTAGTATATTTCAAAAATATACCGCGTTGTTTCCAAAACACTCCTGATTGTTTTGGAAACTTGAGTGACAAGCTTAAAAATGTGGCTTTAAATCGACAAAACAAATCAGATTTTTTTAATATTAACGAATAACTTATATCTTAGATTTATTTGTTTGTAAATTCATTAAGATAGGAAGAATTCAATAGTTTTGTATAATTAAGTTTTTTTATAAATCAAATTATTTATTAAATAACTTTTTGTGTAGAGTAAGTAAAAATAATATGGTTATTATAAGTTTTAATATTTAAAAATATTTTTTTTCTACTATACTGATAAATGTCGACATCCGTGACTTAGTTGGTAAGGTGACTGACTTGTCTATTTAACGTGAGGGTTGCGGATTGTACTTATTCTATTCCCCTTGATACATTTTTTTCAAAGAGGGTTAGTTTTCACTTAAGGCTTGTTTAACACATTTCTAGTTGGTTGGAAGACATTGCCACATGGCAATATGTCCACCAAATTATACTGTATACAATGAAATATGTAATACAATACAGCGACCTCCGTAACGTAGTTGGTATGAATCCTGTCACCTAACACTGGGGTTGCGGGTTCGATTCCCGTTGAAACCGAGATTTTTTTAGAAATAATTCCAATCATGTTTTCACTTAAGGCCTCTTTAACATCTTTCTGGTTAGTTGGAAGAGATTGCCACTTAGCAATAAACTCGTCAGGTCGTATTGTATACCACGAAAGTATAATCAGAAAAGGAGACTACGAAATATGAGAAAAATAAACATTAAATTTATACATACCGACTAGAAAAATGTTTTTGCCTTGCTAAGGGGCATAATAATGTCAATACTGATTGCCTAATCTATGTACTCTTATTATGTATTCAGCGGTTATAAAAATAGGTCGCAGTAACTAACATCAATACAACTTTCGTGGTCAAGTTATGAAAAATTAGGGGTATGTTAGTGTTATTGCCTCATCTTGTAAGATATTTAGTACGATGACGAACCGCTAGTTCCGTACATATTTAATTAGTTCCAAGTCCAAAGGCTCAATGAATGGGGCCGAAGACAATATCTCTCGGACACGCCTTTCAATATGTGCGAATCATCAATTAAAATATATTGAAGGGTACCAAACGAATAAATAAAATAATTATAACAAAATATGTTGTCTGGTAGGCCTACGAAAAATATGTGTGGTCCAATTTTACTTATATACGTGTGTATGAAATTTTATATATTTATAAAAAAAATGAGGTTTATAATCGGTTTTCACAAAACATGCCTTTAACCGTTAAAGTGTGGAGAGTATATATATGGTATAGACGTTTTATAGTATTGAAAAAAATGTCATGCAGTAAAACGGTTAATCAGCACTCCGCTATATCACCATTAGGGTAGGCACAGAGAACATATCTCCACTTTTGTGTATCATAGAACACACATTTTATTTCTGCCACGTCCATATAGTATTATATACAACGAAAGCGTAATATAATACAATAATTATATTATATTATTGTAGGTACGTATAAAGTGATAACGAATACAATCTTTTATAGAATTTAGAAATAAAATTACGAAATTAAAACGTAACAATAAATTATGTAAATACTCGTATATACTCAAGTTACATATACAAACAAACTAAACATAACGCTTTTAGAGACGTTTAAAATAATTATCCTCATCGCCATCACTTTATATCCCTGTTGGATCTCCACTTCATTCAATCCGTACTTCGCTTATGCACGTCTATACGAGTACACCTCAACAGGAAGACTCTTCTACTATCATTTTAAGTCCTCCTTTTACTCTCCTAATATTATTCAATCTTCCTTCTTAAAGAATTTGATTCATTTGGTAATGCCATGTTCTTTAAGTTTTCTTAAACTTCTCGGATCTTTTATACTACTTATATAGATTATTTTTGCAAATTTTTTATTGTTCATTCTTTCTACGCGACAGAATTATGTTAGTGCTTCTCTCTTTGTCAGCATGACACCTTCTTTCAGTCCGGATTCTTTCTTAATGTCTTTATTCCTTGTTTTATCATATATTGTTTTTTCACACAGTAATGGGAACGCTCTTTCCTGCAATTATCTTGTTTTCATAATTTTTATATCACATAACAAATTTTGCTTGCATACCCTAATGACCAAGATTTTATCATCATTCTTTTTTCTACGTGTTTGAACCACCCTAATTTGCCTAATTAGAAGCAAATAATGTAAATTTTTAGCGAAGAATCTTATGACGGGGGATATGGGGGCGTTGAAGTGTAAATAGAATGTATCATACACGTTTGAAAATATTTGAAGATGGGTTGAACTATAGTATTTTTAGATTATTACATTATCTTTATTTAATAAATGTAATGCACTGTTGCATGACATATCCAGTTTACATATTTTGAACTATAGAATCGATGAATACGATTTATTTTAGCAAACTGTCGTTAAATGCACACATTATGCAACAACTTTGTTTTGCAAGACACTTAGATTATGACGTGTCGAATGACTACTGAATCGTGATGCACACTCGTGTAAAAATAATTTATTGACTGGTTGATTGTTATCTATCATCACTGTTTATAATTTATCTTTTTTACTTGGGTGCAATATTATATTTAACTTTATGCAGATAAGTGAATTATTACAGGATCGTATTGATCAAATATTTGACTATTGTATTAAACGTGACAAAAATGATATGAAAGCGTTGCGTAGAAAATAATTTATGATATAATAAGCAGTGAGGACATTAGGGATGAGTGCGGATCAAAGAAGATGCAGTCCTTAATATGAAGAAAAGATCATTGAAACGATTTGGTCATGTAGAAAGAATGAATTATGAAAGATGCACAGAAATTATTTATACTAGTATAGAAGGTACGAGAATTTTTAGAAAACCTTGAAAGAAGTGGTATGACCAAATTAATCAAGTTCTGAAAGAAGGAAGAGTGAAAAGTCTTTATTGTAGTGAAGAGTCTTTATTATACAAAAATATATATGACGATGTATATGGACGTGGCAGAAACGAGATATGTATGTAAGGATAAGGTGTGTGGAGATGAAGTTCTCTTTGTATACCCCAATAGGGACATGACCACGGTAATAATATCAAAGATAGCGAATCACGTTTTACAAATGTAAATTCAACTGTGACATTTCACTTAACCTCCAAAACAGATACCCATATTGATTTTTGTATTACATTTGCGTTGTATACGAGTACAGTACAACCTGTCATTTCAATATATAAAAAAAAACAATTTTTTTCATGATGTAGATCTGCATAATTAGAAATAAAATACTTTTATTTATGACTGTAAAATATTAAATTTATCGAAGGTTTCGACTTAAACTTTGGGAACCCTTTATTTGAATATTTAATAAGAAATCAATCGCTTTATTATTCCACTAATTATTAAAACAACAAAATTATTTATTGCCATAAAATTTGATACAATTTTTTTTTCGTCTACAATAATTTATACTTTTTGGATTAAGATTTTTAGATGCCAAAGAATTAAAATCGTAATTGGGCTAGGTAATTTAATGTGTATATAAAATTGTGCAAGAATATTTTTATCGCTTTAAATCATACTAATGAGACGGGAAGTTCAAGTTTACTTATAATAATATTATACTCGTAAATGAACTTAAACTTGAAAGGACAATTTGTGTAGCGTCGTTTAAAGAGTCTTCTCAAGAGCGCTCTAATTCGGGATTCGAACCTACTATTATTGACATATTAAATATATAACAAAATAAATATTCATAAGTCGAGTGTGATGATAGGAAGGTGATGGCTATGGCCATTAGATTAGGTACTTTCACCATATGTTTATAAAAAACACATTTAGCAAGAACATCGCTCAAAACTTACCCAGGTTGTTATTATAGTTACATTACAAAAAAACCTTTGTAGATCTTCTGATATTAAAACATTCGGCTTTAAGTGGAGTGAAATGTATGTGTCTAGTATTCATATGTAATTATAAATTTTGATATGACCTCACACTTAAAGGCAGACATTTCAACGCCACAGAACCAGCGACGCCAAAAATCCTGTTGTAATATTCTGCCCTATTAGATTAATTCGGAACAATAAATTTAAGTGATGAAGATGAAATTGACCTTAAACTTCTAATCTTCTCCGAAGGAACATCTTTCAGATACAAATACAATATACATATTGATCAAAAATATATTTTTATCTCGACTAGTTTCGATACGTCAATCGAGCGTCATCCTCATGTGGCTAGTGTTTTCCGTGAGATCGCTGGAAGTTTTTAATCAATACATACGAGTATATGTCAAACTTTCACGAAAATTTCAATGCAACATAATATTAATAGATGAACGAGATTTAAATGAATGGTCTTTTCACTGTTTTGTGTGTTTTGTATTTACTGCGATGAAATACAATATTCAAAAGTAAAATTCATTTTATAAAACTTTATTCTTTTTATAGCATACAACACTTAGCAATGGGTAATGATAAAAGCTGCAATTTATCCACCATCGTAGGGTGATTCATTTGCCTTTTCTGATATTGAAGAAATTTTTAAAAATTTATATTTATATGCGTAATATATCCTCTTTCAATGTCCCTTTCAAGTCGACCATCCCAGGTTAAAATGCTGCCTAAGATATTATCAACCAGATACAATTAGAAGTATGGCGATAGGGAACAAAGTAAACGGATCACTTAATGTAATGTATAACAACCGCGCTATAATACATGATAGTGTGTTGATGCAAGCCTTGGCATATGGAAGTGAATCTAGGACTTGACAGAACAAGGATAAAAGTGAGCTTAATGTTATGGAGATGTGAGTACGAAGAAAAGAAACTGGTGAGTATATTTGTGAAAGAAAGGGAAATAAAGAGCAGAAATTAACACATGGATAAAATTAATGTTTTGAGTAAGATGACAAAAGGAGCTTTAAGATGGTATGGACATGTGAAGAGAACGAATGATTATATGATTATACAAGACCGAAGTGCAATGTTTGCGTGGAAGAGGTACCAGATTTTGAATGAAGGTGAACTGAGAAGTATGACTAATGGAATATTGCGCTTGACAAGATGTATGAACGTGGAGGAGGTGGCAGTTTCGTTCTGCCTACCACGCAAGGGACACAGCGTGATGATGTAATATATATCCTCAACTTTTTTATCTTTATTAGAGGTAATTTACATTTGTGAGAGTCGTTCGTGTTTTAAAGATAGCTGAGAAGAATGAGAATACCCGATAAATAAAGCGGACACTTCAGGAAAAGTACTATATAGTTCATGATCTTATAGAAGAATGAGAATACCCAATAAATAAAGCGGACACTTCAGGAAAAGTACTATATAGTTCATGATCTTATAGGAGAATGAGAATACCCGATAAATAAAGCGGACACTTCAGGAAAAGTACTATATAGTTCATGATCTTATAGAAGAATGAGAATACCCGATAAATAAAGCGGACACTTCAGGAAAAGTACTATATAGTTCATGATCTTATAGAAGAATGAGAATACCCGATAAATAAAGCGGACACTTCAGGAAAAGTACTATATAGTTCATGATCTTATAGAAGAATGAGAATACCCGATAAATAAAGCGGACACTTCAGGAAAAGTACTATATAGTTCATGATCTTATAGAAGAATGAGAATACCCGATAAATAAAGCGGACACTTCAGGAAAAGTACTATATAGTTCATGATCTTATAGAAGAATGAGAATACCCGATAAATAAAGCGGGCACTTCAGGAAAAGTACTATATAGTTCATGATCTTATAGAAGAATGAGAATACCCGATAAATAAAGCGGACACTTCAGGAAAAGTACTATATAGTTCATGATCTTATAGAAGAATGAGAATACCCGATAAATAAAGCGGACACTTCAGGAAAAGTACTATATAGTTCATGATCTTATAGAAGAATGAGAATACCCAATAAATAAAGCGGACACTTCAGGAAAAGTACTATATAGTTCATGATCTTATAGAAGAATGAGAATACCCGATAAATAAAGCGGACACTTCAGGAAAAGTACTATATAGTTCATGATCTTATAGAAGAATGAGAATACCCGATAAATAAAGCGGACACTTCAGGAAAAGTACTATATAGTTCATGATCTTATAAAAACTGCTTGACTTCTTTCTTTGTTTGTTAACTAGGCGGGTCAGTATTTTTGTATGTATAATTAAGGTATTATTTTATAGTAATTACTAAATGTTGTATCCAATCCGTGACATTAATTATTATTAAATCAATTTCTTGAATTGGTGGCGTGTACAGTTTTAGTAAGCGTATAAAGACAACCTATTTGTGGAAATTCATGTCGTCAATTATTATTAAATCAATTTATATGAAATTGGTAGCGTGTACAGTTTTAGTAAGCGTATAAAGACAACCTATTTGTGGAAATCCATGGCATCAATTATTATTAAATTAATTAATATGAAATTGGTAGCGTGTGCAGTTTCAGTAAGCGTATAAAGACGATCTATTTGTGGAAATCCATGATCTATTATTATTAAATTAATTTCTATGAAATGGGTGGCGTGTGCAGTTAGTAAGCGTATAAAGACAACCTATTTTGGGAGATCATATCAAAATATATGAACACTATACACATACAATACATTACAATTCACCTAAAGTCGAATACATTTGTATCACATATCGGAAGATCTACAAAGATTATATTTATAGTAAATCTTCTTTTAGTAAGTGTTATGGAGTATTCTTGCTTAATATGTTTTTTCTAAACATATACATACTATATACGGGGAAGTAACCTTATCACTTATCACAACCGCCATCTTCTTATCCTAATGTTTCAATATTTTTAATCGTTCTATAAAAATGGGTTCTATTCCCAAATAAGAAGAGGTTGTATTTGAGGTCTTTAGATCAGGAACTTTCTCGCATCTGCGTACGTTTAGAAAAACAAATTTGGTAAGAAAACAGCAGAAAACTCATCAACGGCAGACGAAATACAAAGAAATCTTGGTAGATCTTCCCATATGTGATATGTACTCGTACAACACATTCAACTTTAAGTGGTGTGTAGTATTCGTGTATATGGTTCAATATAAATAACATTTTAATTCTCATTATTTTTCCTTATTATCTAGAATACGGATATTGTAGTGATAAGGGATGAATATGAACTTAAGGTTGATGCATTAAGTAATATAAAAAAAGAGCACTTTGAGATTGTTTAGGTACGTAGAATACTAGTTCTTCATTAGAATGAAGAAAATAAATACACACTGGAAATGTAAGTGGAAGGCGTGCTAGAGGAAGACCAATAAAAGTTTGTTTGGATCAAGTGAATAAAATATTAAAAGGAGGAAATATAAAAAAATTGAAAAATCGTTGGAGTTGTATGAGAATATGTATGGTTACAGGGGAGGTAAAATATATGTGTCACGATATTAAACTAAATCCTGTCTTTGTAATTTATTTTTAACAAACACTGTTTATTCCACTTTTTTATGACGGTATAACCCTACCGGTTTCAAGGCTTTCACCTCATCTTCAGGGGATTCTATAGAAAGTTTTATAAAATTTACATTAGAAACAGAACAGGACGGAAAATTAAATTTCTTGGACCTAACATTATCTCGGAAAAAAGGCACATTTGACTTTGATATATATAGGAAAAATACTTATTCAGACTCCATAATTCCAGCAACTTCTAACCATCCTAATAATCATAAATTCGCCGCCTTTAACTGTATGCTTCATAGATTGCTCAGTGTCCCATTAACCGACGACAATTTTAAAAAGGAATTAATAACCATAAAAAAAATTGCTACAAATAATGGCTATCCTGGAAGCCTCATTGATTCACTTTTAAAAAACAAAACAAAAAAGAAACTCATAAAAGATTATATATTTAACGACACCTATAAGCATACCTATAAATGGAGCAAAGTCCTATTTATAAAAAAATATATCAAATGAAATAACCAAAAATATTCCAAGTCACATAAAGCCAGCTTTTTACACTAACTTCAATCTCCGGAAACTCTTATTTAATGGGAAAGGCAAAAATGGAATACTTAACAACAGCGGTGTGTATAAACTTTTATGTGCTGACTGTGATAATTTCTATATAGGAAAGACAGGAAGATCTTTTGAAAAGAGATTTCGTGAACACCAATCTGCCTTAACAAATCCTCTAATTTATTCTGAAATGGCTAATCATTGTCACCGTGAGAATCATACTTTTTCTATCAATGATGCCAAATTCTTACATATTAGCGACAACGGAAATAGATTGGACAGATTGGAGGCCCTAGAAATTTCTAAGTCAATATACAGATCAGAGCATCTGTTGAATAGTTATTTCCCCAAAATCTCCCCGCTCTTGGCCGAAATAATACCTAGCCTTCCCCTCACCCCTCCCGCCTCCAACCGTTGAAGTGTCTATATCGGTACCAGTCCGAACAGCATTTAGTCTTGTTTGCGCTCCCCTGAAGATGAGGTGAAAGCCTTGAAACCGGTAGGGTTATACCGTCATAAAAAAGTGGAATAAACAGTGTTTGTTAAAAATAAATTACAATGTCTTTAAACCTCCACAACGTTAATGCCTTAACTATAAACAACATATAAATCCTGTCTGTCTTCTCCAATACGGAAACGGCGTAGTGATATACGAGTATATGTTAAGTTTGATACCTTTGATATATTCATGAATTAATTAATTACTTATAATTGTCGGATGATATTAAAAAAATAAAACCCTCAATAACCCAAATGAGTTTCGTAATGATGCTAAGTGTATTGTGAAATTGATTGCAACATTTTTACAAATATTTCAAAACAGGTATTCTTGATGTGTTATTCAAATGCAATGGTCTCATCCGCCTCTGTCGAAAGCCATAAAGATGATGTCGTTCAATCTAATTATCCCGATAAGCGGACGTTATCAAATCCCGATGGTATACGGTCGAGGTGGTAACTGTTGTTCTAAGTCTGCCTCGTTCTGCGAGGAACTTCTGATCTCCGTGCAGCCTATTCATTGCCAGTTGCTTGGCCAGGTAATTAAAATAATTTATACCAGCCTAACACTGCTGAGGTGCTATCTCCGAGAAGGTAGTTTAGTGCAATGTGTACATTTACTTGGTGCTATGCCATTTACTATTCTGTTATTTTAAGTCTGATATCTTAAGACGACCACCGTGACCTAGTTGATAACATATATACCTTCTACCAGGGAGTTTCAAATTCTATTTCCGAAAAAAAAAAAAGGTTTCTTGTCTAGTAAAATAGTTGGATATGTGTTAGTGCTGTTACCTCTTCACGTGCTGGTTAGTATTATCAACACTTGCGATAACCAACCGCAAAGTCCGTGCTTACTTAAAAAAAATGAAGCCCGAAAGCTCAATGCATGGTGTCGAAGACAAACATGTCACCTGGTCACTTTCTTTAACATATTCAAATCCATGATTCAGATATGTTGAAGGATACCATACGAATTCATAAAAAAAATGATACATCTCCTTACTTACGTGATCGTGCATCAACCACTTAAGTTGATCTATATTGTATTGTATTACACTTCAATCTCTTCCAACCAACCAACCAGAAAGACATTAAAGAAGCCTGAAGTGAAAACTAGACTGGAATCTTTTTTTTTATCTGTCCGTTTTGAACCCGCAACCTCCGGGCTGGGAGACAGGCGTGTTACCAACTAGGCCACGGAGGTCGTCTATACCTATTTATTGACTAAACATTACACAGAAGTTTAATCTAATTAACCATTTGGTCGATAATCTAGTTGGTAAGACGTCTGTCCACTACCTCAGGAGTTTTAGGTTCGATTCCTGACGATTCGTATGAAAAAAAAAGATCCAAGTCGGCGTTTCACTTTAGGCGTTTTCACATCCTCTGATTGGTTGGAAGAAATAAGCACATAGTATTTATCCCGCACGGATGATATGCAACGGATGTGTTGTAAAATACAATACAGTTTTTGTAAGTCTGATACGACACTCGACTGAATTTATTTATACAACGCACGTTCGCCGTTCCCTTATTAATACTCTTACGCTGACTATATCTATGTTATACGAGTATGTAATATACTCTCGACTTCCGCAGTCTAGTTGATAAGACACTTGTCTTCCAACTCGGGGGTTGCGGGTTCGATTACCGTTGGTACTGTTTTTTAAAGGGTTTCAGTCTGGTTTTCAGTTTAGGTAGAGTTACTATATTTTGAAACGATGAACTAAGACAACGTGATTCAAAGACTACGATAATATAGGATATGGGTACTCATTAAAAAAATATGGCAGAAAAAGAAGGACTCACGAAGCATCCGTTTTTTAACAATGAATTTTTCACATACATACGTAGATGCTCATTTTTATGTATAGCTTTCTTATTTTTATAAAGAGAGCTATACATTTTACGAAAATAGTAAAATAAAATAAATTTATATTACCAACATTGAACCATCAAATAAACAAAACTCGATATAACTGAGAAGCGTATAGTGGTGTCACCAAAGTGCAATGTTCTGTTTCCAAATCACAAAGCTATTTAACTGAAGTGGTAGTAGCACTGCAGTAGTGTAAAAAATAAAAAATTATTTAAGTCCAGATTTCTAAAATTCGAACGCATTAAGAAATTTTCCCCAGATATTATTTCCGAATGACTCAATAAAGTGGACATGTCCGGAAAAACCCGGACATGTGGTTTGTCTATTTTTTTAACTTGTCGAATTATTGCCATGTGGCAATCTCTTCCAACAAACCAGAAATATGTTTTAATGGGCCCTAAGTGAAAACCAGACTAGAATACCATTTTTTTAAATCTGAGTTCCAGCGGGGATCGAATCCGCAACCTCCGGATCGGCAGACAAGCGTCTTACCACCAGACCACGGAGGTCGTCTAGTTAAGGCCTCTTTAAATCTTTATGGTGGGTTGAAAGAGGTTTTCACAGAGAAATTAATCCGCCAGGTTGTACTGTATACAACGAAAGTGTTATACAATACAACACTATACTTCTTTGAGGTGTATGGTCGCATGGTAACGAACTAGACTTCCGTCGAGAACTTTAAAGGTTCGAAACTCGAGCTGTGCTACTTTCCTTGAATGTCAAAGGCGTTTTATCTGTATAGTATTTGGAGTTATAATGATACCTATGACTTGAGTCATATCTATTATTAAAGAGAAAAAACATACCTTTGTGCTCCAAACCTCAGACCATCAGGTATGCCTTCGAATATAGTACAACGATGTGGCCGGTGAGTTTGCTGGTGCAGCACAGCTCACTCACTTTAAGAGGAAAGAACAAGAAAGAGATGAAAAACTCCACGGCACAGCTTTGCTATCCAACTGTATTGATGTTAGAATGGCGCTATTGATGTTAGAATGGGATCTTCAACTACGAGGTTTAGCAACGACAATACTCGTATCACCTCGGTTGGACTCAACAAAATATTCATTGGCGCCGTATTACTATTATATTTATTTGATCTATTAACATTAAGCTGGTATAGATGTTACCAAAGCAGATGCTGAAAAGAGCACGCAGAAATGTTATAATAAGCTTCAAATATTATTTCGCTGAAAATTTCATTCTTAGTTTAGCCCGACTGTATTGGGATTAATTTTTCATCTCGTCGTTTCCTATTGGAAGTCTAATGTCGTCTTGACTATCTTTATTTTGTATGTTTAAATTATCACCTATCAACCGTGATGATTGTTATAGGAAAATGCACCATGTGATAGGTTTACGTTAGAGTCACAACATACTGACCGTTGCTGCAGGTTTACTTGTAGTTCTTGATGCTTTAACATTGTGTGATTCATTTTCTGTATCTAGTAATGACTGTTGGCATCTGCAAATAATTACTTTACCAGAATCAAGAAACTTCTCTGATGAATAAGTAGATAGCCTTATCGTTCTAGGAATTGCATGAGGTAAAAGAGGTGTCTAATACAAGTTAAATGGTTAAGATCAACATGACTTCAATCAATCAATATTTATAAGTACTCGTATATATAAGAAATATGGAAGAAAAAGTAAAATAAGATTAAATCTAGTTTAGGCATTCTGCTAATTGAATATAATTAGAGTTACGAAGAACATCGAACGGCATGTAGCGATAGGAAATAAAGTCAATGGGACAATAAAAATTTTATACTCGAACAAAAAAGTATTAAATTAACTAATATGATAATTAACAAAATTATTTTAATATATAATTTAATATATGACAGTGAAACGTGGATGTAGGAAAATATTGAAAGAATATATGGATATTAATGTATGACAAAATATGTAAGAGAGTGATTAGGGATGAATGTGAATATAAGACATCAGTAAGATGGAGAAGAGCATTCTGAGATTTTTTTATGTATGTAGAACGAATGAATGAAGGAAGACTGAAGAGACAAATATTCAGCGGAAATGTGAATGGAAGACGATGTAGAGGAAGAGCAAGGAAAGTTTGGTCGGGCCAAGTAGTTGATATTTTGAAAGAGAGAAATGTAAAAAAAGAGAATTTCGTAGGAGCTGTATGAAAGGGTGTAAGATTGTAGAGGAGGTGAAAGACATTTGTCGCGATCGAAAAGTCTAGCACTATCTTCTCTCTACCTACCCCGACAGGGCAATGGCGAGTTGATATGTATGTAAACTATATGACTCCGCCTACCTCGATTCTGCTACAATTAGTAAGAAATATTAATAAATTTAATTGCAACTATTTTAGTGTATTTGGAAGCCGATATTCAGTATAAAACACCTGTTTTTTTTAAGTATTCCATGAAGTAATCTATAACACAAACATTGGAGGTGAAAGACGTTTGTCGCGATCGGAAAGTCTAGCACTCTCTACCTATCCCGACAGGGGAATGGCGAGTTGATATGTACTTAAACTATATGACTCCGTCTACCTCGATTCTGCTAAAATTAGTAAGTAATATTAATAAGTAATATTAATAAATTTAATTGCAACTATTTTAGTGTATTTGAATGTCAGTGCTCAGTACAAAACACCTTTTTTATAAAATGTTCAGTAAAGTAATCTATAACACAAACATTTTTCAAAGGCTATTATACCTATATATAATACTAATTTATATCTTAAGAACTAATCACATTTATATGTTACTTGTATTATTAGGAACTAACGTAATTTGAATATCCCACATATCATTTAATTTTTAATAAACTCAATATTTAATTTGTTAGATATAGTTAACATCTACATACTATTTATAACTGGATAACAATTCTTACAATTAATTATTTAGCACATACATCTTCTCGTTCAGGCTACTTACATTCCATCACATTCACTCAAATCTTAGTCTTCCCTACTAATACTGTATGTGGACTAGTTAGACAACAGATGATGCATCTGAAGCCTATGCATATAACGGGAAGGTTGGTCGGACTTACCCTCGTAAGCCCCCAGGGGTGCGAAAAACCTTAATCGCTATGGGGTGGTATTTTATTATAAAATAACGCTATCCATAATACCATATTTATTTTTATTATTAGAAAGTCAATGATTTTTGTTGTATTTTTTTCTTTACAAAAACTAACAATTGTAGGAAGCTCACTTTTATTTGTAATACCTATACGGCTAGGGTTTCAGAAACAACATTATAACAAGATAGGATTTTGTGTCAGTCTCAATCTCCATAGATGGCTCTATAAGCATGGATATGAATAATTTGTAAAAATACTAATTCACAAAATTCAATTTTAGTTTTACAATGTTAAAAAAACGGCAGTTTAAATAACACCGTTTAGTGAACAGACTCTCCTTAAGGGCGCGCTTACTCTGCATATAACCCACTTTTATTGACAGATTAAAAATATAACAAAAAAAGAACAAGCTGAATGTAAGGATGGGAAGGTGGTCTGCATGTGTTTGGAAAGACATATTTGGCAAGAAAACCGCAGAAAACTTACCAAGGGCAGACCAACTTCGAAGAAACTTTTGTAGATCTTGATGGAGGAGTGTACAGTATGTGTATAGTGTTCACACATAGTCTATTTGATATATTGAGTAAAAAGGGTAAATCAATGACATACGTGAAAGAATGTCAAGGCATATACAGGATGTCTAAAAAAATATATACACATTTCAAGTGATTGAAAATTCAGTACTAAGCTACATTTAATATTAAAATTTCAAACTAAAGAAGATAAACGTATTTGTTTTTCCATTGGTCGCAAATATTCTAATTATGGCTTTTCTGTCTGCACTGCTTATAGCGTGGCATCACAAACTTCACGAAACATTCATTTTGTTTTTTTTTTTGGCTGCATTACCTTTCAATGGTTGCTCTCAATTCATTAACTGTTGTAGGTGTTGTGCCATTTACTTTATTCTTGACGAGTCTTCATTAAAAAAAGTTCATTGGCGTGAGGTTTGGGAAGCGCGGTGGGTATTCAATGGTACATCTACACCCAATTCATCTGTTTAGCAATATTTCATCATGATAGGCTCTCACGTCACGATGGTAGTGAGGAAGTACATAATCTTACTGAAAACAAGAGTCCTCCTCATCCCTAATATTTTAACGAATGCGCAGTATGACAAATTTCTGCATCAAGGTAAGGTAAACGGCACGGCATAAAAGTATGTATACATTGTTTTGAGACACCCTTTATGAGTATTATAGCTTTGCTTTATACAAAAAAAATGTTCCTCTGAAAGCAATATAGAAAGCAGTTGAATGTTTTCTCAAAGTACAGGTAATATTGTGGGTTGGGTCATTTTTGCATAATTACGTCTAGAAAGCAGCTGAATGTTTTTTCAAAGTACATGTAATATTGTGGGTTGGATCATTTTTGCATAATTACGTCCAAATATTTTTTACACATATTGTCACAATAAAGTGAATAATCTGGGTAGGATATTTTTTTATTTTATATTTTAATAGCAGTATAACATTTTTGATTTGTTCAAAATTAATGTTTTTTTTCTTCTGTACGTATTCCTTTATGTTACTTGTGTTGCATTGCACACTTGCCATGTTTAATATTATTATTATGTACTCGTATTACATTTTTGCTTTATACAGCTCAACCTGGCAGTACATTAGCAGAATATTAAGAAATAATTTAAAAGCATTACACTGTTTCATAATTTGTTCTGAACGATATTTAAAATATCAATATCTGCTGATTTAGTTACGTTTGATGTTAACGTTTTTATTTTATATATGAACACCGCTTGCCGATAATAATTTCTTAATATAAATATTCTTTACTTCTAAAGTTGCCATCATACCTATCTGGAGGTGGCCCACTATCGTGGTATTCTTCATTTTGTTGACTACAGCTCGGAATAACTCAGTTGCACTGCATCTAAACCATTCACGCAGGTTCTGAGTCAAGAGATGCGGCGTTTCCCTCTATCTTGTATGTAGTTTTTTTTTATATTAAGTTGTGTCATAGTAAACTTCATTACGTGACTGAGATATTGTAACTTGCGTACGTCCACAAGATGTCATCGAACGAATTACCAATAAAAAGTGGCAATGAGTATCACATTACCAGGAAGACCTCCGCAACCTAATTGGTAAAACACATGCCTTCCGATCCGGGATTTTCATATTCAATTCCCATTGGCACCCAATTTTTTTAAAAAGGGTTCCAGTATGGTATTCACTTAAATCCTCTTTTACATAATTTTATTTGGAAGAGATGGCCACAGAACAATAATTTCTCCAAGCAGCACTGCATTGTATTGCATTATACTTTTATTGTATACAGTACAATCTGGCGGGCTTATTGCCATGTAGCAATATATTTCGATTAACCAGAAATATGTCACAGAGGCCTTACGTGAAAACCAGACTGGAATTCATTTAAAAAATATGGTTTCAACGGGAATCGAACTCGCAGCCTCCGGGCTGGAAGACAAGCATCTTTCCAACTAAGCTATGGAGGTCGTTTACTGTGTACAGTGAAAGCGTAAAATTTTTAAAAAAGTCAGACGTGGTTGTAAGGTTCTTGAATACAGTTTTAAGGTACTTGAATACAGCGGTGGTTTATTTCGCTCTCTGATCGGTTTCGAGGTGGTTATTATTAAGAATTCAAAGTCTCCCAATAAACCTTAAGTGGAACAAAACAATATTTTTGTAGTTACTATATTCAACACAAAATTCCACAGTATTTAAAAGAATTAAAAATGTAAGTGTAACTAACTTTATTTCATTTGAAAATAAATCTGTAACATTGCAAGAAAACAAAATTAATTACTCAAAATAATTTCCTTCTTTATTTTATTCCTGACCCATAATCAAATGTATGTTTCTGGTCTGTGGTCATGGTTGCGCAAAAGTAGGTTATTAAAAAAAAATTTTTTTGATATCTTGGAAATAAAGATTATCACAACTCACAACTATTTTAAGCGCATTTGAGGAGTCTGCTCTTAAATCAGCGCTATATAAATGGCACTTTTATTATTATTACAAGTTTTCAGCAATCTTCGATATTTATTAACCTTACGTACTTGTTGCCTGAAAAAAATCTTGAAGATTAGCTTGTGTATTCATATCTCCAAATAATTTATCTTAAGTGATGTTAAACTGATGACCATGTTGGTATGAAGATTTTATTCCACCCGGCGTTGACAGTTCGATTCCCGATTGTCTTTAAAATATATTTATTATTATCCCTTAAAGCCTTTTAGAATCTTTTTGGTGGTTTGAAACAAAGTGCTTTACTGTATGCGATGAAAGTGTTATCTTTGTGGTTTATTATCCACGCTTACATTCCATAAAGAAAAGTTAATATGATACAACACTGAATCATCCGCATTCTCATCTCCAGACTCTGTTCAGAAAAAAAGTTTTTTTTTATGAAAGCGCATCTCGTTATCTCTATCCTGGTATTTATTTCAGGAGATACGTCCCATTTTTCAATAACTCACGTTCCCAGATATATTTATACCCGTTGACACGTTGTACTGGTTTGCTGTTAATAAATAGATTTGGAAAAAGTACATGGGTTCTATATATTAGTTATTCCCGCAGTTTCTAAGGATTTATTCTTCTTCTGCCATTTCAACATACAGTTTCCATACATCAAAGTATTTTTTTTCAACGTTTACAAAAACATATCTAAAAAAGAAAAATCTATATGTATGTACTCACTCAAGAATCTGACAGAGGTATTTTAATTTATTTTTTTCAAAACAAGTTTTTAGTAAAGCATTAAATCTTTTGTGACAGTAATAGATGCAAAATAAAACAGGTGATTACGTACTTGCCCTTTTAGTTGAAAAAAAATAAGAATGATGGGAAATAAAAAGGTTAAAGTTTAAAATATTCAAGTGGCAATTTTGCTCTTTGCTATTTTTACTTTACACTTTGGTCAACACGAAATAAGTTGTTTTCATACAGATTTTTTCCTCGTCAATGTGAGATTTACGAGTATTATTGCTTAAATACATATATTTATTTATTTATTTATTTATTTATTTATTTATTTATTTTTTCAAAACAGGCTTAGCCCAATTACATTGAAAAATACAAGACATTGAAAAAGAAGAAAAATTACAGGGAAATTTTTTTTTTTTTTAAATTATATAAAGTAAAAAATAATGCATATGTATACAAACGAGTATTTACGCACAAACGTATGTTACATATATATTCAGTCACTTAAGTATGTTGATGAGTGCTTTCTAACGCGCTTAATCTAAGAAGAAAATTTACTTTTGCTTTTGGTAATGTGATATGAAATATGTCAATATCCGAAGCAGTCCCGTTAAGAAGAGTTAAGGCCCTTCCAACAGGCATAGCGGCTGGAAGACCCGTTCTTGCGTATGTTATTGAGAACAGTTCCTGCCGGCGCAGTCTAGTGTAATTGTTAGGAACATTTAACGCTAATCTTTGTAGTAATGCTGGACAGCTCACAACTCCTCGAACGAGTTTGACAACGTATACCAAGAGACGCAGATCTCTTCTTACGCTCAAGGAGTTATACCCGAGCATGCCCAGCAGAAACTGCGTAGGATATAGCCACGGATAGACACCAAACTCACTCATGTAGAGATATCGTAGATATTTTTTTTGTACTTTCTCCACCATGAGCGAGTTCTGCGCCCCCACCGGGCTCCAAATGCAAGCATTGCTTTCTAGTTTGCTACGGATCAATGAATTAAACAACGTTTTGAGCACCAATTGGTTTTCAAACGACTTAGAGATTCTCATAACAAATCCTAGAGTTTTATAAGCTGAGTTGCACATAACTTCTATGTGAGGACCAAACGCGAGATTGCTGTGGAACAAGACACCCAGATCTTTAATATTATCTGTGCGGGGAATAGGTATAGATTCTAGTGTATATCTATGGAATTTCAAGACGTGTGAGCGATGATACGACATAATTTTGCACTTTGATGCGTTGAAATATAATTTATTATTGTGGCTCCACTCACAAACGTTGTTGAGATCTGCCTGTAGGTCTAAGCAGTCGGCATAAGAACGAATTTTTTGAAAGATTTTGAGGTCATCAGCAAATAGAAGAAACGTGGATTTTTTTATAACTCTACCTATATCATTAATAAAAATAAGAAATAAGGTAGGTCCAAGATTAGACCCCTGCGGAACACCTGAGTAGGCAGTGAAGTAATCGGAGTTGTAGATTCCATGTGAAACAAATTGTTTTCTATCTGTAAGATAATCTGACAGTAGCCTTAGTAAGTTACCTGGGATCCCAAGTTCACTCATTTTTTCTAATATTTTTTTGTGATTGACGCGATCAAAAGCTTTTGCAAAGTCATGATACGAACAATCAATCTGATTGCCACTATCTACAGCCCTTGAAACATAGTCGGTGAAGACCATCAGATTGGATTCAGTAGATCTGCCTCTTCTGAAGCCATGCTGCTCATCAATTATGTATGGGTCCACTAACGACCTTAGTGTGCGATCCATAAACATTTCTAGGAGCTTAGCTATTGAAGAAAGTATGGCGATAGGTCTGTAGTTGGTTATATCGTCCTTAGAACCATTTTTAAATATGGGAATAACTCGAGTCTTTTTCCATTCACTTGGAAAAGTATGGACTCGGAAGACAAGATTAAATATGTAAGCAAGAGGTGCAGAAAGCAATTCACTACAGCCCTTAAGAAAAAATGTAGGTACTCCGTCCGGCCCGACTGCTTTCGTGTTTTTCATCAACTTTATTTGTTTGAGTATATCAAATGTAGTGATGCTTAGCTTAAATCCCGAGGAAGTATGGTGTTCATCAAAAACAAATGCCTCGGAGTCCCTACAATAAACTGTTGAAAAATAATTTGCGAATGCAGAAGATATTTCGGGACCAGTTATTTGATTCCCATCCCAATTCATAACATTAAGCACTGGAGAATCGTTACGCATGGATTTAATATGATTCCAAAATAGTTTTGGTTCACGTACCATTCGACATTCTAAGTTCCTTATGAAGTCTTTATAGGCCGTGCGAATGTTATGTTTGAGCTGAGCGCGAGCACTTTTGAACGCATCGTAGTCACTCAGACGACAAGAGTGTTTCCATTTTTTGTGAAGAGAATCTTTAAGTCTAATATTCCCAACAATTTCACTTGTGAACCACCTCGGGTATTGCCACTTACGTAGCTCTTTTGGTTTTACGGGAAAGCACTCATCAAATACGCAATAAACATGTTCATACAAATATGCTACCGCCTCGTTCACGTCTAAAATTGAATATAAGGGATCCCAGTTAATATCCCTTGTCTTCAGATATAAGGAATGGAAATCTCCTTTGTCAAATCGCCATTTTTTAAACACTGGATTCTCAAATTTTTTTGGAGACGCATTTATTTTATCCTTGATCAAGAAGACTGTGAGATCGAATTCTAGTGCCGGGTGATGAAGATCTTCTGGTACGAGATGAAAAGGGGCGTGTTGCACCTTGGTGCTAATATTTGAATATATTAAATCTAGAAGCCTGCCGTTAAAATTATTGATATTATTAAATTGTATCAAGCTGTAGGCAGTTGAAACACACAAAAATTCGTTATGAACCCCCCGTGCCCCTATCGCGCTATTTAAGTTAAAATCGCCAAGAATTACTACTTTTCTATCTCGTATGTAATTTACATGAGCTAAAATGTTGGTACAGAAGAGCGAGTATTTCTCCTCGGTTGTATTCGGTGGGAAGTAAACAACGCATACAAATATTACTAAAAAACTATTTACCGTGATTTTAACCCAGAGATCTTCATTACTCGTTTCTAGGAATGACACTCGTTCAGCAAGAACCGAATCAGAGTTTCTCAATCCAAGTAACACGCCGCCACCACGGTGTGCGGAGACTCCATCAGCGGTCGAGCGATCGCGTCGGAATACTAAATAATTACCATCAAAAAGCTCACGGCTATAGACAGAGGCGTCCAACCACGTCTCGGTAAGTGCAATCAGAGAGTGATTGGAAGCAGCAACATTGTTGAAAAAATTTATTGTCTTCGTCTTCAAGCCGCGCACATTCTGATAGTACGCATTAAGTATTGTGAGAGACGAAGTATTCCGCTTCTCTTTCCCATTCTGTCAGTAATGGCTCGGTAGTTTAGGAGCCTCCAAATTGGTTATCCATTTTTTCAAAAAGGTTTATATGACGCCTTACTGTTTCTCTGTCGGAGTAGGCAGTTAGGACAGAGCGACAGACTTTCTTACATGTTTCGTCTCCTAGCTTCAGTGCTGTTCTGTAATAAAAAAACAGCTCAAGAGTGTTTTGAAGAGATTTTTGAGATGGTATAGGCACGTAGACTAATTAATGAATAAACACTTTAAAAACAAATAAACAGTGCAGACGTAAGTTGAAGGCGTGGTAGAGGAAGATCAAGGAAAGTATGGTTGGATCAAGTGAATGATATTTTGAAAGAAGAAAAAGTACGAAGTAAGAGAAATCATAGGAACTACATGAGAAGGATATGGATGTGTTAGATGTGAAATATGTGTGTCGGAATAGGAAAGTCTTGCGCTCTGTCATTTCTCCCTACCCCGACAGAGAAACGGTGATGGGAAACGGCGAGATGGTATGTATGTACTAAGTTAAAGCTAAAATCTAATAAATTAGATTTTTTTATGTCGACTTAAAAAAAATCTTATTTCTTTGTTTGAGAAAAATAAAGGACATTTCGTGATATGGTGTACAGGTGTAAGTACTTCTAGCCAGTAGAAGTAGGTAAAATACTGTAAGTAGATTATTATTTCTAAGTAAAAATGTTATAATAATAATTCTGAAATTAATTTATTCAATTTGATATACTATAGGTATTAAGAAACTTGGTTAATACAATAAAATATTTCCATTGAGGTGTAGGTAATATGGGAAGGAACTAAATTGAGGTGTAGGTAATATGGGAAGGAACTAAATTGAGGTGTAGGTAATATGGGAAGGAACTAAATTGAGGTGTAGGTAATATGGGAAGGAACTAAATTGAGGTGTAGGTAACATGGGAAGGAACTAAATTGAGGTGTAGGTAATATGAGAAGGAACTAAATTTCATATCGCCGGGTTATTGCCACAAATTGATGGTAAGTGCAAAATTTCATTTTTACCAAATTACCAATATGCATGTCTGGTAAAAATTTGGAAATTATTTTCTTACTGAAAATATTATTTTTATACAGTCAAAAAAATCCTAGGCGTAACAAAGTACCACACCTTATCTTACACATCTTTACTTGTGATCCAAAGGCGTGCCAGTGAAATGAACTTCCAGGAGTTATCAGATGTGCCCATTCTCATTCACGTTTAAGAGAGAATTGAATTATTTTTACACTACTTAGAATATCCTTTTATCCTGGTTTCCCCCTTGCATCGCTTCCCTAGAACGAATTTCTTTCCTATTGTATCATTATTGTTTAAAGATTAGTCAGTTTTTTTACTTATGTAAATATAAAGTTTTTTTGCAAAATCTGTCATGAATTAAAACAATTTAACGTATGTAAGATGAGCTGGTAGTTGGAAGAAATTTCTGTATACCATTAAATCCACCAGATGTATCACATATAAGTATACAAAATTATTGATATATAAATAAAAATACGTAAGTGGCCAAACATGTATACCTACATATTGGAATATATTGGAAGGAGTTTTAACTTTTAAAATGAAATATCTCAGGAACAATAAAACGTTACTTACCAGTTTGTGACAGAAACCCAACAGTATAATATACAATATATAATTATATTTTTATTATTAAAAGGCCGCATTGTGTTTTATTTTGAAGAATTGATCGTGTAGATACAAATAAAAGTAATCCACAAAACAGATTTTTCATGGTTTCTTTTAAATAGCTAATAAACATACTAACCACGCCGTTAGACTCGGAATACTTGACCGTCCATGCCGCCAGACTCTGGAACCAGTTGCTGAATGCCGTGATGTGATACTCGTACCAAAAATATTAAATCTCTCTTCAATAACAAAATGTGTTTTTTTTTTAAATCCTATATTCTTTCCTTTCCCAATTATGGCTGATGTTCGCAAATATTTTGTTCTTTTTTTCATTTGTTTTTAATGTTTGAAATATGTTAGAGATTTTTTCTTTTCAGAAATAAATGTTGTAGCCTTTCATATAGTAATTTGCACAATCTGCTCAATTCTCGTCTGGTTGATTGGAAGAGATGGCTTTATAACAAGAAACAAATCATCTGTATACTTAAAACTAAAGTTTTTAAATTAATAAATAAATAAACATGCTCTTATATTTATAAAAAATATCAAGTCAGTATAATGTGCATTTCATTGATCTTCCAGTAAAAAAAAACATTTTATGCAAGCTCATTTAAAAAAAATGATGTGATGTTTCCTTAGATTTCGCAAAAAAGTGCGTGGTATCTTTTTTGCATAAAAACGTCAAATCGATAAAACAAATGTTCAGGCCGACGCAAATATCCAAGAAGGATCCAACCCAAATTTGACCGCTTCTGAGATAATTGAAGATCTAGCCGTTTTATGTAGGCTTGTATTGATCACAAAAAACATATAAGTTTGAACCATGAAGTGTTCATATCTAGTTATAAATGTTCCTATACCCCTAAAACTAGACGAATAAATGCCCGCGTTATATGAAGGGCTTAGCGCAGTGCGGGCTTCGAACCAGCGAACTTCTGTTCACAAGTTCAGTGCATTTACCACATTGCCATGCACCTATCATTATTAATAAAATTATTTAAATTTTGTAGTAAATAAAAAAAACTAAAGTCATATTTTACGTGTTCTGAGAAAATTGAAGAAACATCGAGCCGCTTTGTACAATGACAAAAAAAATATGAAGTATTTTAACCATGAAATACTCACTTAATTGACTTGATATTTTACACATACCTACATGAATACTATAATCTATGATTTTTGAAATTTCATATAAACCAAAAATATATGTTCTGTGTGTTTGATTTTTTAAATTCTATGTACCAGTGTTTTTGCCTTAATCTGGGTTTTTGTCCAAATCTGTGTTTTTGTCATTTAAATAAGTTTTATTATTTTTAGTGTAAAATAACTTTTTCCTCATGTTGAGTAGTTGATTCAATGGGCGTTTATTGCAAATGAATGTGGTTTTTTTTTAATATTCGGCACATTTCGCTAGTGAATTGTTATTTATGTATGTATATTTTGTGTTAATGTGGGTACTTCGGACATACTTAGATTGTTGTTTTTGTAATTTATTTTGGTACACATCAATGTTCATATTGGTGCACCAGGCCGCGTGGATGAATACCAATAAGATAAAGTGTCTACCAAGGACTCTTTATACGACGCTTGCATGGTCGTTTTAGATGATGGAAGTATGTAACACCAAGAGTTTTGTTCCGTCAAGATTATCACCATTTTCAGACATGAGGTGTTGACACGAAAGAGAAACGTTAATATGACGACGTCTGTGACCTAATAAAAATGATGTCTGTCTTCCAGCCTGGGGGTTAAGGGTTCTAACTCAACTTATTTTAAAAAGTTTCCAGCCTAGTTTTAGTTAAGCCCTTTATCATATTTCTGGTTGGTTGGAAAAAATTATACAACAAAAGTGTTATATATAATACATAACTATACCTAATTGCTCAGAAACAAGAAAGAAAAAGTGATGTTTTTATTTGAGACATGTTTAAAAATTGCATGCAAATTATAAAAATACAAAATTGAACATTTTTTAGACGACTGACTAATTTTTTTATTGTAATTGCTGTTTATTTTAATATTTTTTTCTAGTAGCTCTAACGACATTTAAGTTATTGGAGCTGATTTTATATGAAATTATATAAATAAAGAAATTTAAATTTAAAAAAAATTACATCGATGATTTTAACCTTAAACTGTTAAAATAATAACATTTGTCGCATTCAGTATCTGACGACTGGATGGTAGCTCCAAAGTGCACATACCATGGGACTGCAATCGAAAAAGCAAGACCAAAGACTAATCGTAATTACATAGCTTACGTTATATATGATACTTATAGATTTGTGTAAAATTATAGTGCACATGTTTTCTTTAATTTATTTTTCTTGGTGATTATTGTACGATTAAATCTGAGAGGTCAGTTATTTTTAGCTTTAATCTGGAATTTAATTCTATACTCTCGGACTGGAAGGCAACTCATATACTTACCAGTTGGATAAATATAACTATTTCTATTCGTGTTAAGGATTATGAACAAATAAGTGATGAACAGAAAATAATTAATGCTAAATAATGTTGTGAAAGTTGCTTCCATTCAAATACATACGATAGATTGACAGGTACATGTTTGATATATTTGTATAAATAAATCCTTAAATATTAATTTTTAACACATTGGTGCTGAAACGCACTTCTCAATAAAGTAAATTGATCTCAGTACCTAATATTTCCGATTATATTGCGTGAGGGTGTATCCACACCCTAAGGATTGTTTTCAAGAGTTCCACAATCATTTTCCTCGAACAATTCGAAGTTATTCAGCGGTCCATGTGGAGGAGCGGTCATCACATTATATACAAATCATAAATATGCATCATAATGGCGGCCAGAAAACCAGCACCGGCCGCCTCGGCTGCCGGAGGCCGACTGGCGCGCGGCCCGGGGGCGTGGGGCGGCGCGAGGCGGGCCGCGCGCCTCGCCATTGGAGATCGCGGGCGGAGCCCCGCCTTCAGCAGCGCGCGCCCCGCCCCGCCCGCCGGCCGCTCGCCAGTACACATCCGACCGCCGAGCGCGCTGGCTGGCCCGTGTGCGCCGCTATAGAGCTACTGTCAAAACACAATCTCGGGATAACGCCGTGACATCCCGACCCGGGACACGGGAGACTTGCGACATAAACAGACTTAGGAGTCGCGGGGCGGTGCCGAACGGCGTGAACGCGGGACGTCTCGGACTTTTCCGATAAATATTTCCCTAAATTTCGCGCGCGAACGTTGTTTTTTTTTTACTCCCGCGTCGTTTTTTTTGACATCCGCGTGTGCACGTCCTATATTGTCAACATCTGTGTGACTTCCGCGATATCTAGTGTCGATCTAGGCAGTATACCCGTGTGTGTCGGTAGGTTATATCGCGCGTGCTCGAGGGCTGTGTCGCTCCGCGGAGTGATGCGGTTCCTGCCATAGGGGTGAAGAAAGATTAGTGGGCAGTGTCGGCTTGAGATTGCCATGGTGTCCGAAGAGCTCGCCCCGTCGGCAGCCGCCAGCTAGCCGCCGCTGCCGGCCCGCGGAGAGCTCCCCAGCCACAGCGCCTCACGGCCCAGAACATGAGCGACACCTCACATCCCTAACATAACTTGTAACAATCCATTGTATACGCGACATCGGTGATCTTAGCGAATAGGTTCCTTTAGAGATATGTAAGTTAGCAGAAGGCTACAGGTTGCAGGCCGAGTGCGCGAGTAGATCAGTGACCTGAGCAGAACCTTACAGTGTAGTTTGGTAGTAGCGTATTGCTAAACATTATATTGTATTTACCGTTGTGAATCAAGTGATCATATCCTCAGTGTATACCGGAATAGCGCCTAGTACCGTCTGTGATAGATCCGAAACTTGTTGTTAGTAGTGTGTAGAGGTTGAGAGAGGTAGAGCCGCGATAAAGGTAGGCTGCGCCGCGTGACGAGAGCGTGGTGCAGTGCAGTGACAGTGAGGAAGCAGGGGCGGAGACTCTAGCTGGGGGTGAGCACAGCTCCAGTCGTGGCCAGCGAGGCAGCTCTCCCTGCCGCGGCACGAGCTCTGATGGCTCAGCCGAGGGTATGTACAACACATCATCGACACAACATTAAATTATTATGCAAAATCCCGATATGCAACTGTTAAATCTCTCCCGTTATATCACTCTTCAAAAGCAGAATCTCCGTCGTCTATTATTGAGGCATGAACTTGAAACTAAGCCATTATAACATACTCTTATAGTAACTCTTCTGTCCTCAAAAAATCATTGTACAAAATGTCAACAGTTTTCAACCATTGCTCTATCTCACCCATCCCACGAACATCTTTATGGTCATGAATTGTCTTGATAGGCGATTTGTTAACAAAAATTTCATGCTTCTGCGAAGTGCGTTATCCGGTTTTGAGAAGTGTTGGGATTTTGAAAACTAAGAAAACTTATCTTTTTTATTTATGATCTGTTAGCTTACTGTTGTTAAATACAATGTCGTCTGTCATTATTACCTTGATCTGTCTACTCGCCAAAAAATATTGTATTGGATAGACAAACTTCCTTCGGCTAATTCTATCAATACTAGATTTGGCCACCACTCGGGTAACAGTTTATCTGTATACTGTAAACAAAGATCGCATTGTACAATATATGTCTTCCGTCATTGCACAATATTGTTGTGGTCAAATTGGATATAATTGAGCTGAAAATACCCAACCCGCTTTCTACGTGTTCTTGAATTCTTTCATTGGATGCAACATTTTTCAAACGGAATTTTACAATAATATTTTTCAATACATGGAATGAATTATAAAAAAGTTATTTTTTGGGTTGGGTACTTATTGCAAATATACATTAAATTCTAAAATAGACAAATATTTTTGACCCCATGCCAGAAGCAATAATTGAAAAACATAGATACCTTTGCCCAATACGTCACACAAGAGCAAATAAGAAAATGCTTGTATTTTGTATAAGTATGATAAGTGCATGCTAAAGAAAATAAAAAAAAACATCGTTTTTGATATTAATATATTTCTCATTTAAACATGAAATTGATTCTAAAGTAAACAAACGTGTAAATATACTCGTAAACGGATATATGCACTTGGCCTAAAATTGAACGATAATACCTCATTCTTCTGAATTAAATTACCTTATCATGGAAATACGAGTATATTATATTATACTCGTATGTTACCTCAGTAAGACTAAGATTTGTTTTGAATAGTGCCCATGTTACAATAAATCAAATGAAACACTTTTTGAAAATAAAATTACATCTTATCCGTACTTAGTAAATAACCAGACATCTTTCCGGGGGTTTTGGGTTCGACTCCCGATAGAATCTAATAAATCTATTATATAAAAGATATTTTTTTATTTGTTTGTTCGAAATTACCAAATAGTAATAAGCCTGCTAAATTGTGCAACAAAAGTGTTAGAAAAATTTTTGTAATTTATTTTATCAAACACTATTTATTCCACTTTTTTGTAACGGTTATAACCCTACCGGTTTCAAGTCTTTCACCTCATCTTCAGAGTCTTGTTTGTGCTCTCCTGAAGATGATGTGAAAGCCTTGAAACCGGTAGGGTTATACCGTTACAAAAAAGTGGAATAAACAGTATTTGATAAAATAAATTACAATGTCTTTAAACCTCCACAACGTTAATGCCTTAACTATAAACAATATGTTAGAATAATACTTTTTTCTTCAACATCAACTTCATAACATAAAATTTTATATCAACTTAAATAAGTTGGTAATCTTGCCGACGATAAATTATATGAATTGTGTACAGGCAATAATATGATTTAAAAAGTCCGTAGTGACTTTTCTCTATGTCACAAAAGCTATTTTTTTTCTTTAAATTTTATATCAACTTACATTATAGTGATCTAACTAACGATAAATTATATGAATTTTGAACCGACAATAATATAATTTAAAAAGTCCGTTGTGACTTTTCTATATGTTACAGAAGTGTTTTGTAATAAATTGTATTATCTAAAAATCTATAGAAACAATATATTTGCCTTGTAAGTACATCGACAAGTTAAAAAAATTCGGGTTACATTCCCTGAGGTGATATGCTTCAGACCTGAAACAAGATAACGATTTCCGTTGAAACATAAAGTTATTCTTTATACAAGGGTTACTACACTGAAGTAGACGACACCTAATATATAAGGCTGCAAAATTATAATTTCCGAGTAGTTGTAAAAAGTATCAGAATTAATTTATATTTTGAACAATGTTAAACTATTTTATTTTTGAACTTTAGTATTTGCTATTAAAACATTTTGATTTGTTTTACTCAAGGAAGCCAATAAATAAATAATCATGAGGTTAATATTTTATATATAGATCTATTACATTTAATAGCATAAAGTTATAATTAAAGTTCTTATATATTTTTATTTAACCAATTATGCAGATTACTTAAACGGCTCTTCCTAAGATAACAATATTTGTAATAATATGGATATTTTGTAGGTAGTAAGTTGTTGTTAGTTTTGAAGTATAGTATTGTGATAATAACTTTGCGATAACATTGGTTAAAAATAAAACTTATATAAATACATTCAGGAACTCTTGGAGTTATTTTAAATTGTGAATGTTAGAACGCTAAAAAGATTTAAACCCGCAAACGAAGTATTGAAGTTAAGCTATGAATAATTTTATCCAAAACACAAACGGTACGTGAGAAGTAGACAAAAAGTAAATTGAATATGAAATTTATTGTATAATGCAATAGGTGTCGGCGACATTTGATGTTTTGTGAAATATCTCGGCGTGTGAAATAAAATAGATTTATAAAATTGCGCAACGTGAAAGCAACACTAAAATATCCCATTTCAATTTAAGCGTTTTTTTTGAGTGAATATGAAGTATCAAAGTAGAATAATACATGTTTTTAGAGCTCAGTTATTTTCCAATTGATTTTATAAAAAAAAAACTTCGATTCAAGATAAAGCATTCCAATAAAATAATAAAATTGTATATTTCTAAGTATTATGCAAGATCAACTGTATAAATCTGCTTTTTAACGCACTCCGAAAAAGTTTTGAGTGCAATATTTTGAAATAAATCAGGAATCCGGCTATTTTCTATTTGAAATAAATGAAATCAACGATGAAAGAATAAAATTATATAAATATAATAATCCTGATAAATTGGGTCTAAGTATGTACTTCAAATAATCAATTTTATAGAGTATCACACTTTGTATAAATTACGGAAATGAGCGATTTATCATACATTTTTGTTAAAAATAGTAACTTTGAATAAATTATGTCGATTTCATTACTTCTTTTCTACACATCAAGTCCTAGAATTTTATTGAAACATATTTTACACTAGTTTCAAAATGTTATTTAATAACAGGGATCAAGTTATATATTAAGTTATTATGAATATACCAACTTTACAGCAAGTGCGTGTAAAGTAATTTAAATTACAAAGATTTATGTTATAAATTATCCCAACAGAACTCAAAATCTTAGATATAAACCTTAGGTAAAACTTAAATTCAGATGAAATTAAGACTGGAAGGACACTCAGTACGAAATCCGACGGGAATCGAATCCGAGAAACTAAAAGTTAGGGAGCTCACGTAAAGCTACACAATATGATGATTTTAAGAATTTAGATCATATAAAAACTAGTTTCAGTCAACATCAAGATGATAAAGATAGATATTTTTGTAATTCAAAATATTGAAGTATCATTTTTACTTATTTTCTTTCACAATGTATCCACTTTAGTTTACTTTTGTAATGCTTGCGACAGATACTGAGTCGCAAGTGAAGATTAGAGAAAAAATATAAATTGTGAAGAGAATAGATATTATTGAAACAAAATATATTTACAATTTTTAAGAAGGTGATTGTTGTGATAAATGTATTTATCCTAAACTCCGTGATATTGTATTCAAAATTTATCTTGTTATAAATCTTTTAAATGTTTTACTTAACTATTATTAACAGTAAAGTTGAACATATTCTACTCGGCTTCAAATAAAATCGATATTAAAAATATTATGACGTATGTATCTTTACGAGATTTTGGAAATGACACCAGTTTAACGACGGAAACAAGAATCTGAGTAATTTGTATATTAAATATAGAAACTTAGAAGTTACATCAAGATTTTTTCATTGTAAATTTTACATTCTTTGAAGAGAAAAGCTAAAATAATGAAATTTTGTGAATCGAAAGAAATATAAGGTCTTCTATCAAGATATTTTTTATATATTGTATATTTTATGGATAAATAAATGCGTAAACCAGGGAAATAAAAAGACGATACTCGGTACGTCATGTCTGAAAATAGGTGATGCGTGTGCTTAGATTCTTTACTGTATCTGTATATTTTTATTATCTCCTATTGCTCGAGATGACATTTTTCACGTTGTTTTAAATATATAACATTTGAAAATTTCATTTGACATAACGTTTTGCTTTCTTTTGAAAATATGAGAGGAATAAGCGGCGGTAAAAAAATGTGTAAAATCATATAAAAGTAGGGAACTTAGTTATATTTCTAACTAAGTTATTACCCTCATTTAATAAAAAAAATACAACATTTGTCTAAGAAATCGCTCTGTTCTCAATATCATGTTTGTACAAGTGTGGTAGGTATAGGTTTTTTTATTGCGGCTACTTGATATTTTTATAAACTAGTTTTTGGTGGTAAATTTAAAATATGTTATTATTTGTTTTTGTTATTAATCTAATAAATAATATATAATACTGGGTAAAAATGTGTATGTTTTTTTATTCAAAATTACTGAATGTTTTTTAAATATAATTACTACCGTCGGATTCTCTTCTAAATAAATACTTGGACCTATTTTTTAACGTAGGTATTTAAATGTGACCAATAAACAAAAGATGATGTCTTCAAAATGTTATTAAAATAACGTAATACCATAAAAAGGCCATAATAATAAACTGGATATAACACATGTGATGCCAAAATAATCAACATTCTTAATGCACGTCATAAACAAATAAAATAATATCCAGACTTTAAATTATTTAAATAATTAGGTATTCTTATTTTATTACTAATTTAATAAAAAAAATTGCTTAACTAAATGACAAAATATTTTTTTTGTTTTCTGAAAAACTGACGTTTCGATCGCATTGGTTATCAATTAATGTTTTATGTTATCAGGCTGTTACTTGTAATCTTGTATTGAAAAATATATATTTTATGGGGAATTACATGAATGTTACTGTATCTTATATTTTTTGCTTAACATTTGTTGATTATCTTGGATTTTGATCTGGCGGCGGTAACGAGAAATCATCTCAGACTTAAGTATTCGTATAAACAATAAGGTTTAAAGTATTAGGCATTAAGATAAATATGATAAATGTTTGCATTTAATACATTAAAAGCCTTGCTTTTTGGATATTTAAAAATAATAAAATATAGAACTAAAAATATTGTGTATAAATTTATAATTTTTTTATTATTAAAATAATGTGAAAAAAATTAAATTATGCTATAAACTCTTAAAATTGTACGATATTTATATTGAACACTTGTTCGCATGCTCGACGAATTTAATATTTAACATAGTATGTGCACGTGTAAACTTAAGATAAAAAAAATTACACCGAACTAACAATCTGATACGAACGAAAAATATAGAGGTTTGACAAGAGTGAAGTTGCATCATTTCTAAGAATATTATAGCTGAATCAATTGAATGACATTTTAAAAGGAAGAAATGTAAACAATCAGATACTTAAATCATTTTTTAATTACCTTTTCAACTAGTTTCTATAATCAACCAAAATAGGCAATTTTATACTTTCTTTCTTAATATTATAATGAATAAGATCACACTGAGATGGTTTGGAATGAATTAACGAAGAAAACTTACAAAATAGATATAATGCAGATGTGAATGCCAGGCGTGTGAGAGGAAGACTATGGAAAGTATGAGTGGATCAAGTGAAATATATACTGAAAGAAGGAAACGTGGAAAGTTAGAGAAATCGTAGAAGTTGTATGAGAATCGTAGAAAGATGCTAATGGTGTGTATCAAGATAAGAGAGTCTTGCACTCTGTCCTCTATACCTACTCCAACAGGGGAATGACATGATATTTTGTACGAGTATGCGTGTATTTTCACATACGAATAAATATTTAGAGCTGTTTTTTTTATCTTGAATTCATCTGACTTTGGGATTTATATCGTTACTTGTGATTCTGAAAAATTTCTGATCAATCTCTTTAACTTTTTGATAACGTGTTTAGGGCAAAGAAGAAAAAATAACTATAAATATTTTATAAATTTTTATTTTCTTTAAATAAAAAGTTATTTATGACATGATAAATAATAAATATTATATGTAAAAAACATTTACACAATTATTATGTTAAAAAGTGAGAATACACTTAATCATAGAAATACCTTTCCTCCAAAAAAATATGTAAAATTGTTGTTCTACATGAATTAATAAAATATTTCAAATGGCCATCCTGTTTTTTTCCAAAATTCCAGTTTTACAAACAAAAGTGAAAGTTTCAATAGCATCTGTATTAATTAACTGTAATAAAATAGTTTAAGAGACAAGATTTATTAAAGTTATCTAAATTAGTATACCAAGGTTGTGTTTAAAAATATAAATATAGTGTAAAATATTAATCGAGAGTATAAATCCGAGCATATATAATCAATCAGAAATTCACGGAAAAAATCAAATAATCTTCAAATTAATGTGCTCGTAGCTTGTGAAAAAGTTTAAAAAATAAACGATAATTTCAGATCACTAAAAAAATCCCAAAAGATAGGAAAACTCGCTTTTAAAATTCATTAATTTCGAACACTCAAAAATAAAAATAATAAGTTTGTAATATCAACAAACTTAAGAAGTTATGGTCGTAATATAAGTAAGTTATTTGAGTAAGATTAGGTTCAAAAGTATATAAATGTAATTATATTGCTCTTTTGTATGGCATTACACTTTCATTGTATACAGTACCCCCCCTGTCGGGCTTATTACCATCTTATAATCTCTTTCAACCAACCAGAAAGGTATGGAACAAGTCTTAAGTGAAAACTAGAATACTTAAAAAAATCCGCGTACGAATTCGAATTGGTCCCGTAACTTCCGAGCTAGAAGAGAGGATCTTATCACTTAGGTTACAGATATCGTCTTAACTGCAAACTATGGGTGTTATTTAAATAGGCGTCTAAACTGCATATTTGTCTAAAATGTTTTCATATACTGAAATATATTAAGTCTGTGCATAGAAAAACCAACAAGTATGAACAAAAGCACTTCGACATTGCGTTCAAAGGCATTATTCAAGAAGAAGAAGAATTCGAAATAGACATGCCTTCTCCTGTTTTGACGTTCAACTTAGCAAATCAAGTTTTTGTTTTTTTTTTGTGTATAATAAAGCACTATTATTTTTCTTGAAGTTTGTTTTCAATTGATAAACCATTCCTACAAAAATATTTTCGGTTCAAAAATCGATTTTTAACTAAGTTGGTTGACCTAGGGTTGCTGAGTCATGTTCTGATAATTAATTTTATTTATTGAAGCTTCGACCCCGTCGGCATCCTTAAAACATGGCTATGAATTTTGTGAAATCTTAAAAAATCTCCATTCATTGAGAATATTTTAATATAGACCATAGAGGCATTTCTACTAAAGAGTAAATATTTGTTGAGGTGTGGCATTTCGATTGTGAAAAGAAATAATCGATTGTGAAAAGAAAAAAACATGTTCATAATAAATCAAAGAATTACCCAGTCCTTATTAATAAAAAATAATGTACAATACTTATTTGAAAACGATATCACCATATAATTCACAAAAATCGATAAAATACTTGAGGTTATTGTTTTAAAAATTCTTCCTTTGTGACACACAAAAATAATAATTTGATTCCAGACAAACTAAACCGAATTTGTATTGTATTAAATTTTAACTGTATACAGTAAAACGCCTGGTGGGTTTATTGTTATGTGGTAATATTTTCCGACCAACCAAAACGGTTTTAAATGTAAAACTAGATTGGAATCGTTTAAAACAAATCGGATGTCATCGAGAATCGAACCCAGTTTCGAAGACAGGCCTCTTACCAACTAGACCACGAAGATCATAATTTTCAAGTAAATACTATTTCAATTTTATAAGTATAAGCTTCTATATAAATCCGAAGAGTTATCATAAAATTTAATAAGTAAGAATAAGCCAGTAAAGGACCTTTTATTACTAATTTAAGATAAATGCATGAAGGAGGTTGTTGTTAAGTAATAGTTGGTGAACACTTATAGTTTAGTTAAACTAGTTTATTACATTTTATTGTAATTTTTTCCTATTTTATTTACACAGCTCTATGAAATTGCAAGGTACAACGCATTCGCTGAATATATGTTATGACGATATAATTTGTAGTTACGGATGATCTGTAGCCCATTAAAGATACGCGAGTTTATAGTCGATCTATCCATTAAAACATTATAGTTTTATCTAGTATAGTATCTCATTAACAAATGTGTATTTGGAGGTTAGCTAATTCTGTTTTTGGTAGTTCAACTTTCCGATCAGCCGTAGTGTATTTAATTTTGGAATTCACAGTCGCTGCTAACTCGGTATTATTTCGTAATCGTTTCATACAAGCCTCTACGTATCATAAACCGTTGAGTAATAAAAGTCGTGCTCGTTTTATAGTGTTGGTTCAAAGCGAAAGTGTAAAAAAACAATTGTAGGTGTTATAAAAACAATTAAGTATACCTAAATGCAGTCAAATATTTATAAAATAAGATTGGCAATAACATAAAATCAGCACATTGCATTTCACTTCCCGAATAGCTTTATAATCGTAATCAATCCCAAGTTTTATAATTCTACAGTTATACCTTGGTTTGCGAAATAAGTATAATATTAATCAAATTTTCTCTTTCTCTTATGTATATAAATGGGAATATGTATTGTATTTCCCATACTTATAAATCAAAAAAGAATTAGCTCTAATACGCCTAAGCGCCAAAAAATGTAATTCATACCTTTAGTATGGTCGTAAATATGAAAAATATGTTTTACATAATTTTGAAACATAGACAGTTTGGTTTGTATAGAAATTATAACCTTTATTAAAACGAATTTTTATAAGTAGGTACATTGAAATATAATCTGTGAAAACTTGAATAGATAAATTATTTATGTCAATTAAAATTAAATGATATTTATTTTGTAGTATCTCTATTGTATAAAACTTACAAAACCTTGTATTTGTTTGTTGAAAATATCTGTGAAAAAAATCCAATCCAAAGCGAAAAACATAAAGTAAAGAATAATGACTAATTAACGAATAATGTTTGTGTTAACCTTATATTTATAAAAATGAAGCTACTTTTTTCATCTGAATCTATTAGAATTTAATATCAAAAGAATTTCGAAAATGGGAGACATAGTGAGGTCTAATCAATTAGAAAAATTATTATATTCTCACTTTTTATTTAAATTGTATGAATGTATACACACCTATTATGGAATCGAGGAAATGTGAAATGACCGAGTACTGATAACTAACTAAGTCTTTATATAATGAATGTAAATCGCATGGGAGTATAAATGTATGAAGTCACCTGTTTTGTTATATATGAGCATATTTAATCATCTAAAAGCTATACAAAACCCAAGAGAACAGAAAAACCTAAATTTTATTGTCTAACTGCTGAATCACTAAGAATATTTTTTTAATTACTTAGTTAATATTATTACTAGTATATGTTTACTGATATTGCAAACGCTTTAATTCTATTACTATATATATTTGTGATCATTGTATTTGTCTTAAATTCAAAACTTTAAGAGAAAAAATACGCAAGTTATCGAGCTCGTTTACCGTGATAGTAAATCGAGCATCACCTGTAGCGGAAAAAATGAATTATAAGGAAACGATTCAATATTGGCATTTAACATTTAGCACATTGAAATGGGTTGTGAAGTAGTTATGTCCATTTAATAATATAATTAAAAAATATTTATAAAAAAAGATACGCATAATAAACTTTAAGTTCAAATTGATATTATTTCGAGATGAAATCAAATAATTCGTTTACTATGTATGTACAACGAGGGATTTCTTTTAAAGCAACAATCAAAAGGCGTGTAATATTAAAAATATATGTTTTTACAACCGATATAATAATAAATTTTTACATGTGTGAAATAATTTGGCTGAAATGTATTTCTTACTTTTTGAAAAATAGATTCAAAATGAATAAATTAATAATGGCAGTTTTCTTCGAAACGAATCGTGCGCATTGAAATATTAAGAAAACAAGAAAAAAATAACATTTGCTTTTTCCAAATTTTAAATTGAAACTTTTGTTTTTTCAAGTAGTCATAAAAATGTTTTTTAGGTGAAAAATATATTTGAACAAATCATTTTACTTTATTGTTGTGGGTAATCAATTTATTTGTATTGGAAATTTGAAAAGTGTATTTGAAACAACGGACGCCAATCAACCGTTGAAGCACTTAAACCAATGATCAAAATAATTGTTCATCCAATTTTAATGTTCCGAAATTGCACCCGCATCATTTGGTATATCAGTAGTACTCTTTCGGCTCAATTACTGAGTAAATATTAAATGAAAGGAATCAAGTGGACGGCATTGGCGTATACCTAAACCATCTTCGATCGATCGCTCTATGAAAGGGTGATAATTATTATCTTTGGCACTTCTATCAAAAAAGATATTCACCGTTATAATTTAACATATTGATTTTTCTAATGTAAAAAAGAAAGATTTTCCTTTTATATAGACCATTTAAATAAAGTTCACGCTCATAGATAGGTATTTAAAAATAACAATTTTACGCCAATGCAAGGAAATCTAGCTAAAACTATATTCTTTTCTTGTGTCTCATCCCGAAAATGAACCTCAACAAAGAAATCAGCATTTTTTTATGTTTAATACCTACCTACTTGTTGTAGATTATTTCTATTTGTAGTGATTTTGAGAATATTTTTAGTCTAAGTATATTACGAGTAGATACAATTCTTAATATATAGTATCTCATAAAATATGTCTAAAAAATCTTATAAAATACGTGGATACTCGACGTCATCGTTATCGTTGGCCCTCGTAGTCGAAGACTCCCTCGCATTCCAATATATTTTTCTCTTTTTTTGAAAGAATGGATATGACCGAAATCATAAGTATTATTATAACCCCGAATACTAGGTGGCAAAAATACCTGTCATTTTAGGGGAGTAGCACAGTGCGGTGTTCGAACCGGCGGCCTTCCGCACGAAAGTCTAGTGTGTTACCGTGCGGCCATGTACCTCAACATGGATACTGCATGTAGAAGTAATATGATATTCATAATTTATTCCTTATATATTAGGAACGATTTTTAAGGAAAAAATAAAACTTAAATACGCCAAAACACCTAAAATTTAGAACGATGAATGATTTTTAATATTTTTTTGTTCTGCAAAATGTTTGCATTCGTCTCCAATTCTATATGAGATTTTTTCATGAAATTAACTTCAGGAGCCCTGGGCAAAACGGCGTTGTGTCGAATTATCTGACAATTATTATTGATGTTCACTTAATAAGTGTATTTTTGATGCCGGTGCTTTAATAGTACACTTCCTGTTCAAAATTGCGCTCGCCGATAAAATCCTTGACGCAAAATTTACATTCAGGAAAAAAACTGGCCGCTTTTTCGAAATATTATTGTGTGATAGATAATATATACTGACGTATATAAATTTAATTTACATCAACTTATCGCTGTCCCATAACTTGAAAATAATGAGAAAAAAAACTTATATATTTTTCTTACTATGTACAATTTTTATCCAGAAATAAATTTGTTTCACAACTTAGAAATTGTGCGAAAAATCCAGTATGAAAGTAAAACTCTACATGTAAATATTACATTTCAAGTGTATTTATTTAATATTGTTCATTTTTTATACACAATATCATCAGTGTGTTTTTATTTATAAAATTAATAAGTAAGAATTCCAAAAAATATGAGTCTTTTTGGTTTAAATAAACTCATAAATATACCGATTACGTTACATTTACTATAAGTGCACGTAATCTTCTCTCTGTTTGGTCAAAAATCTTATACAAAGTTTGTAAATTAAAGCCACTATAATAATTTACTTTTTCTGAGTACATTCATATGATTGTAAATTTGAATAAATCAGAAGACACGCTGGTGCTGGTCTCAGGATATTTAATTCCGTGAAATAAATTTAAAGAATAAGTCGGTTTGGTTTACAGCAAACATTCCAACATCGATTCTCCGGTTTCAAAAATGTTGTTTCCATGAAGATAGATAAATAACTGCTAAATAATTCTCAACATACGTATATACAATACATGTGTAAATGTATTCAGATAAAATATGCGTAGATCGAGAGATATACAGATATTTCACGTGGTTATTATTTTCTTCAATACATTTTGAATGTTACGATTCTTTTCTATGATTGTAAGAAACAATAATTAATTCGTTTTCTGTTTGAAAACAGTAATTTTAATGACCTGAAATGTGGCCATTGTGAACGTTTCGAGAGATTTCGACAAACTGATAGTAATACGTACATTTTGGGAGAATTTTCAACAATTTCGTCTATAATTCGACGGAAGGCAATGTCGGCATATGCGGGAAATAAAAGCGATGTTTATATGAAGATACAGATGCCTAAATTTTTAATTTAATTAAATATAATGAAAATACTTTGTATGTATTGTGATATAATTAAATAAATACGATGATTTTTATACATACCTACATGATTTTTTTTCTTTTTGTTAAATGGTAAATAGAAATTGAATGTTAAAGATTAATTTATTTTGATATGTATGTGTGGGAAAAAATAATAGAAAAGTGGAATATTGAAATGCCATTCGGATAAAATTCGGAGAACACGGAAGTGTAGAAACAATGTAAGGTTCCATTTTAATTTCTTAAGGCTATTCCCGAGAAACATAAAGATGGGACCTTCCAGGTATATGATCTCTTAGTTTTAAGAACAATTTTATCCCTTTCTTATGTTTTATTATTACTTCCTTGATTATTAAAAAAAATAGCAATAAATACTTCCTTAAATCAGTTTGGAAAGATATTTAGATATTTAAAAAATTCTCACAAGTAAATCGAATTTGTGAAAAATACCACCGTATACCAATTTCAATGATTTCAAAAGTTTATACGGACATAACTATTTAAAATCATGATGAAACGACGTTATAATAAATATGCAAGTTTTTTAACTTATTGAAATTGTCGAAAAATAATTACCTTTAGTCCTGTTAATTTACGTCTGCAACGGCAAACGACCGAATAAGGTTTATTATGCGCATACATTTCACCTTAGCGCTTGCTTTTCTTAGCATAGGTTCATCGAACACTAGTGGTCTTTATTAATGTTCGTTCATTGAATCTTATATTTTGAATACGTTTTGTTGGACGACTTGCGGCGACATGATTTTCTACATTATTCTAACTCTACCCCAATTCACGCAATCGTTTTGGTCCTTGAATAACTAGAATATATGGTAGGTATAATCTATTTTATTTCAATTTGTTGTATAATTCAATTAATTTGATTTCATATAAAAAAACCGTGATATTTAAGAAAAACGTCATAAATAAAAAAATGTGTCCAAAATCATCCACGGATTTTTTAAAGTACCTTATAAACGCTGATATACCTATGTAAAATGAACTCAGTTGAATAGTATCAGAAAGGGTAGTTTAGAGCCCGCCGGGGATCAAATCTGGGATGCTAGAAAACTTACCTAGAGCCCAAAACATTAGATGAATATTTTTTTTTATTTTGAGCGTAAACTTAAATACATAACATGAAATTTATAAGACAATATTAATTAATTTACGAATATATTATAAAAAAATAAGTATTTGTCTTGATTGGAGAGAAATGGTGTGTAGTTTAATTGTTGTTTAGTAAAGTGTAAAATCCTGAAAGAAGGTTAACACGATAGGAAATAGCTGGCAGGTAGCTGGTAGCAGATAGCTGGTAGCTGGCCTAGTTAATAAAAGAAATGTTTAGTTTATTTGTACGCTCCGCCATTTTGTAATTTAGTGTGCCCTAATTGATGAATGATTTCAAAGTTTCTTCTGGAAATATATAATACATTAGTTGGAAATATTTGGAATCACTTGACAATAGAAACATACCTATATTTGTATATATCGTATTTGTAAATACACTAGTTTAAATGCGTTTCAACAGGGTGGTAGGCTAGATACCTACTTATAATTTTTGTGTGATGTTTGTTAAATATTTGCAGTATGACATATTATTTTTGTATTGACTTTTGAATCGTATATCAATCAGTAATTTTAATTAAATATTATTTAGTTTAAAAGCTTGGATTTGTTTTAATATACGGTGATAATAATATTGCTAATAATTAAGTACGAAATTTTGGAATTTATATTATGTTAGTTTAAAAAAGGGTTTGGTACGCGTTTTAGTATTGAAAAATAAAGTTTGCATTTTATAAATACGCGTTTTAAGAAAAAAATCAATACTCAATGTATATTATATAAAATAAAAACAATGATATAAATAGGTCATTTATCAAAAAATGATGTTTCCAGCTTTAAATGTTCTAAACGAAAGTTTTAGATTCGATCAGTAGTAATACATAGACTCGGTGAGGTTATTTAAATCTTCGTATTAAGTATGCGCTATTATTTGAATCAAGTGAACACTGTTAAGGTTGTTAATAGGTGATTTTAATATTTTGAAAATATTATTATAAACTATGTGATATTTGAATTTATCGGGAAAAGAAGTTCGATTTCATTATTGCACACTGCTATTATGTTCGATAAATTGTTTTATAATCCTGTCTTATAATTTCTTTCGTATTTTGATGTAAGTAGGTGGGTAATATGGATGTTAATGAAATAGCAGCTGATTTCGATCGAAGAAATCAAAAAAAAAAAATATTATTCGATACCTTTATAATATGAAAAGAAAGTTGAAAAATACGGGCTACCCACCCGGTCAATAAATATGGTAAATTATTTGATGTGTCATTTTAAAATTATTTTCACCGGGTATTCACAATAATTAAAGTGACATAAAACAATAAAATATTTTACTGAGGTATAATAAGTTAAAATAATCGAAAAGACGTGTTTACGTTGATATTTTTTATGTATTAACGTGAATAATTTGCTTTTTATACCAGTTACATATGCTTAATAATATAGCAAATGAACATAGAAAAGCTGTGAAGTAGACGAGAAAAGTTGCTTCAGTCAATAAACGAAAACCCGTATAACTACGTTTTACCATTTTTCAAGACTTTGTTTATGTAAATTGCTTTGTATCAATTACGTTCAAGTTTTCAGAGTTTTTTCATGAAGATAATAATTCGATACCACCAGGATAAAGTATCAGAAAAGCAGCTGATAGCAAGAACCCATTGCGATTAATCAAGAAAAAAACTTATGATAAGTTACTATAGTGGTATCTGGTTTTTATGAAGGAGGTGAGAGAAAATGGTTTGTTTGAATGTAACGTATATTTGAACAGCAGTTTAATTCCTTTATTGGTTACACGAATACAAATGTTAACCAATTAAGAAATTAGTTTATGAATATCTTTTAGAATTGGTTTTCGAGGATATATATATATATATATATATATATATATATATATATATATATATATATATATATATATATATATATATATATATATATATATATATATATATATATATATATATATATATATATATATATATATATATATATATATATATATATATATATATATATATATGTATATATGTATATTTATATATATATATATATATATATATATATATATATATATATATATATATATATATATATATATATATATATATATATATATATATATATATATATATATATATATATATATATATAAACCCAGATTTTCTCTATATTTGTTGTATTTTATAATTTGAACGTAGGATAACCACTCAATGTACTCAATACATTAAATTAAAGAATTAACTGATTTAGAGATGACATAAATACAACTTTTATTTGTCGGCTACATATTGCACTTACATATAGATCAACATCGATAGGTCTTTATTAAATGTATAAAAGTAGTTTTCATGACAACGCTCGTTAATTAAATGATTGTCAATATACCAAAATATTAAAAATACCTTAAAAAACAGAAGTAAGGTGATTTAGTGAACTATTCGATCGCGTTCCATACTATTTTGCACCTAGCAAGTAGTTCTTTTAATCTTGAAGAAATGCTTAAGTATTTGAAGGAATGCATGTATTATATATTATCATTGTAATATAAAACAGCTAGGGTAAAATGGATGTAAATAGATGAAACAACGATGGTAGACAGATCTTTTAAAAAAAACTTAGAAGGGGTTGACATAGTAAAATTCTATGCTACATATATTACATGGAGAAAGTTGACTTAGTAAAGCGAGAGAATCGTAAACCAGACATGAACATTTTATGACTTATGTTTGAATAAATTTATACATAATTGTTTATTATATTTATGTATTGAACTTTCAAATTGATACCATTTTACTTGTCATTAGAATTTTTTACAATTCTTCGACTGGAATGTTCTTTGCGTTACTATTCCCCGAAAACTTTTCGTTTTTACCTGTTATTTTCGTAATAGGTAAATAATCATAGTATGTGTTGATTGGAAATAGAAAATATACTACCTTTACTATTATTATCTGTTCCGAGAGCGAGCGTCTACTACTCTAGTAATCACCAGTTCCTTCTGCTCTGGATAAGACGCTACCATGTTAGATGGGCAAATTATACGCGTCGTCCTCCCAACGCATCCTGATATCCCTATATGACGCTTGATATCTCGTGAAGCACCTCGGACGAGCATTTATGGTTCTTTATTCATTCATTATTGCAACGTCGTAAAAATATATACATCTTTAAGTGTGTCAATATTTTTTTTTTGCGTATTTTTTTTCTGAAATATGTCAGAATCGTATTTCCACGCTACCAGGGTAGTATAAAACAACAGAGATGAGGTGACAGTAGAGCAGCTGATATCGACCGGGCAGTGGCGATCAATAAAAGAATGACGTTTATGATTAGTGCGGCCGTTCCGTTGGCTCGGGCCAGCGCGGGCCGATGCTCCGTTCTGTTGTCATAATCAATCATGCCGGGCCGCCTTGCCCCCTCCTGCCCCGCGCCGTCGCCTACCCTTAAATATATTGCTGACCCCGAAACTAAATTCAACGGCCGTCGGTGAAAAACGGACACTCAGCATTCATATCAACTTTTACTTTTTGTTTTATAAATTATTATGTTTTCAACATTACTGTTGTTGTTGTACCTTTTTATTTCTTAAATTTTATATTTATTAGAAAAAATATTAATTTTTCTTTATGCTACAAATGTTCTGTCTATGCTACAAATGTTCTGTCCACAATTATTTTTCTTTATGCTACAAATGTTCTGTCTTCTATTCTGAAACATTTTCCTACAAAATTGAGAAAATAAGTTACACGTTATTTATGAACAAATATCCAAACTACATTTATTGTATACGAATAATATAGATATATTTTTAATTTGAATGTACTTTGTATCATAATTGATTACGACGATCTCCTTATTGATAAGACATCAGACAACCTGGAGGTTTTTGAGTTTTATTTCCACTGGTTTTTGGGTTTCATATCATATTTTAAAAAAGGATTCCCGCCTAGTTTTCAATTAAGACTTGTTTAATATCTTTCTGGTCCGTAAGAAGGTATAGCCACATAAAAATAAGTCGTCCCGATTATATGGTATATAATGAAGTGCAATATAATACAATTATTATGAAAACGATAAAATCTTATTTATCCAATTTTGAGAATGGAATAGGCATGTATACTGTTTACTAACATGCAATAAATCAGATTCATTTGGTGAGTGCACCGCACCTATCAAAACTATTGTTATGAGGTAGAATTATTAATAAAATCCAGGGTTTGCAAAGTTATGTAAAGAAAAACTAATAAATTTATTTAAGATCACTGAGAACTTCAATTCTTAGACTATTTAGTATAAAGTTATTTTAAGAATGATACTTTTTTGGATGAGAAGGAGCAGCTGATATCTAGTAGTCGTGCGTTTGCTATATGTATATGTCTAGGATATTATCTGAATATTCTACCTTATGGTATGCTTATGCATGAGAATAATTAAAAATGGTGTCAGGAAAATATGTTTATACTAATCTGCTTCTAAAATTAAAAAAAAATGGCCATTTTCAATATAACTATATAGTATATCATTGGCTGAATATTGTTAAATGTTCACTTGAGCTTTGAGAGTGTGTGCTATTTTGTATTGTACACATATTTAAAAGCGAAATAATATGCAACATTGAGTTATAATAATACACAACATTTAGTTTCCCTTCACCAGTCATTTTCAAGTTGAATAGTTTTTGGTTGCATAATATCGCCTACCTGGAGGCTATTTATTCCGTACAAGGTATAGTTACATGATTATCAAATACACGTCTGCATATAATGTAAGATGATTGTATCATAAAGTACAAAAATATACTTACATATTCCATTTCACATTTAGTTTTGCACACTGTAGGTATAACTTAATGCCAGTTATGAAATAAAATTAATACACATTGAAAATTATTTTGTATAAAATAAAGATTATTTCTCGAGGCTGTATTTGATAGTAAAATATTTAATATTCTTAATTTATAAGTGTGAAGACACTGTTTAACAACAATGCTCAAATTGCCTTAAGCTTAATTTGCCTACAAATATGCAAGTGTGAACATGCCTCTGTGGAATAAATATAATTCAATAATATTTAAAATGTTAGGATCCAATAGATAACACAAGAAGAAGAAAATAAACGTTTACTGAAAAAACATGTTATTGCATAGTTACAAGATCTAAAAAGTTTAGACTGGAGAACATGCTCCCGATTGGGTTTCATCGCTTTGTCTTTGGGGGATGCTTGATTATGCGGGTCACATTAAATGAACCCAGGCCTTTTAATAGCATTTGATGTTTTATTTATAAATTTTATAAAATTTGACCAGTTTCATTCATTCGTTTGGCAGCTCTCAACGTATTCGAATACGAGATGTATATTATTTCATTTATGTAAGTATGTAATACATAAATATAGGGATATATGGCGAATATCTCTTCATTTATATGTGTAGTATGTTGATTTATAATTCATTTATTATTTTATGAAAACCACCAAAGTTTTTGCCTGTTGTCTTAGATTTTCTAAGTATTTCTTACTTTACATACGAGTATATGTTATATAATATTATTGCAAAGTTAATATAAAATAGTTCAAACTAAGTATTTGTCATCGGAAGCTTTCTCTTACACGATATATTAGCTGGTTAAAAATATAATATAATTTGTGCTTAAATACGAGTATATTTCGTTTTCTTTTTAATTCGAAAACTAATATTTTTTTCAATCCCGAACGGTACCTACACACCCACTCTGACTTGCCTACGTAAGATTTGCGAATATTTCAGCATTATTCCTAAATGTATGCGTTGATATATCTTCGTGATTATCATATTTTAAAGGAAAATCACCTGAAATATCGCAATATAATATATTTTTCTTTTGTTTAAAATATCCAAAATGTTAGAATCAACATAAAAATCGAATTAATTCAATTTAATTGTGTTTTCCGTAAACAGAACACCGGGTCAGACGTACGTTTTTTTAAAATACCGTTGAGATCAAATAGAATTTCTGTAGTAATTTGAATGATCGGTAAGATACTGAAACTAATGGGTAATAACTATGTCTATTCGGTGTTTAAATCGCAAACTAAGGAACATAAATATCACATGAAAAAATACGATAAATCTAGCTTTGAATAAACATTATACTATACATATTATATTTGAATTACAATATTTTTGTTCCAAAATTCTTTGCGTCTCTCTATTAAAATTTTATGGATGTGTAAGATATTAAATATATTTTTGCGAATACGTTTGACACTTTAAAATATACATTATATTAAAATATGATATCTGTTGAGTTCCCCGGGGTTTCGTTGCTTTACGGTTTTCGTAATATCTTTAAGTATATCTAAATGTCATATTAGATAAGTTTGTATATAAGACAGAGTAAAAGGAATATAGTTTCAAAATTAAAGAAACGATTTACTGATATATAAATTGAATTTAAATTCCTGCGCGTTTATTAAGTTAAGTTCGTTTTTGAAAAATAATTTTAAAATACTAAGGAATTAAGACACTAGTTGGGCTAGGTCGCTTAATGTAATGTAGAATATGTTCTATATTGTGGAAATATACAATAATTATATCCTATCATTGACATTGAAGTTAAAGTTTACTCCAATACGACATGATAGACTGTCCTTCGTGATCAAGTATAAAAGTCAGTCATCATATGGATGATAGACACATGTGCGTCTATTAATTTATTGTGTGCAAACTATTACCAAACACAGCCTTGACAGCTCACACCGAAAATTCTGATAGCATTAAGATCAAAGTTACTAAATGATATAGCGCAGGTTTTCCATTTAGCGCCATAAGAATTTATTTTTTATGGTATAAGAATACCTATCTATTTATTTCAGGGTTACCTAACTTTGAATCTACTGAGACCTTCGTTGAACATTGTGCAGTCGAAATAATTTGCAGCTTTTTTCCTTTTGATAAAACGATATTCATTTTTGATGAAAAGAACCACCATAGGTTAAAATTAAAATAATAAATTTGCACTACGGGTATCTTTTAAATTATGGAAAATAATTTTTCAAACTCAAATCTATTTTTGAAAATTTTGATTACTAAAGCTCAAATCAATAAAACCTTTTCTAAATTTTTTTTCCAAAGAATATATATGACCGAAGTAATAGGTATCATTATACCCTCAAACACTATGCGGAAAAAGTGTCTGTGTTGTTCGAGGGGAGTAACACAGCGCAGGGTTCGAAGCGACGACCTTCCGCATGGAATTCCAGTGCGTTACCGCGCGGCTATGTACCTCAATTAAAACCATACTATTCACCAAAGTGAATTACCTAAGCTGACAATAAATATTTTTAAATTGTAGTTTGTTATTTAAAGCAGAAAGTTTAAAATGAAGAAAAAACACTGAATATACATATATGGTATAATAAAAAACACTGTGAATACACATATAAAAAAACACTGAGAATATACATATGAATATACACATATATGATATATGGTACATATATCAATTTGCTCTAAACTTCTCGAGAGATTCGTGAAGAAACGCGTAAGTCAAAGAAATGAAAACATAAAACACATGCATTACGAATATAAACTATCAGTAGATTAGAATCTTCTTTTTCTCTTCATTGAACCACGCTTATGAATACTTTTATGAAATGCTCTTAAAAGGATGACGGCTTTTAAAAAAGTTATAACAAAACCACCAACCCATCAATTTGGATGATGTGGCAATATTCGAGCGGGAGAGTAAAACAACATTGTACAATCAATCGATATCTTCTTTCTGTTCAGAGGGTCCAGCCTATATCCAAGATCTCTCAAAAGGAAACACATCCAACGATTATTATTATATCTTTAAATATCCCATTATTATCTTCCGGCTATTCTGAATTTATTTTTATTGTAAGGACTTAAGCGCAAATGTGGGAGGGTCATTTATTTTTTCTCATATAATTTATCCAAAATGGTTAATGGATACATTGGTTTGTAAGTTTTGCGCTCTGAAATATACTTATATATTTATTTTAATTGATTTCAAAATAATTTTTGTATTAAAATACGCAGTCGGGTCATGTGCTCCTCAACACGTGGGTTTAGTTTTGAATAATGACAATGTGTCAGATTAATTTGAAATGAATATATGTAAGATTTGGGAAATTATATATCAAACATTTTAAGATTCAAACATTACTTAAAAGGTTGGTTTGCTATATTTGGATCTCTATTCTAGGAAAACAATATATTTGTATTAATCACATTGATGTTAATTTATTTATTATTATATATTGAAAAGTATACGACACTTAAGTGTCTTTTATTAACATCATCATTTAATAAATATATAGGTACCAAAATATCAACAATACGAAAAATAACAAATTTAAAAAATCAGCACCATTCAGAACACAAGTGGGGAATTAAATAATTAATGAATAATGACGAACTTTGTAACTTACTTGGTAAGACGCATGTCTTCACACCCAGAGGTTGTGAACTTGATTTCAGTTGAAAACCCAGATTTCAAAAATAAAAGATTCCGTTCTGATTTTCACTTAAGACTTGTTTTTAATATGTTTATGGTTGGTTGGAATATATTAGCACATGGTAATAAATCTTCCAGGCTGTAATGTACATAATAAAATTGTATGTAATACATATAGTACAATACTTGAAGAAAAATAATCAGTGGCAATCAAAGAAAATACAAAGTCAAATAAATTACAAAGAAGACTAAATGGAAATGGGATAAAGTGTCTTCCAGTTAAGACCTAAGATTGTAAAAATGTCGCAGAAGGACCCTTTTGAATTCAACAGAACATTAATAATATCCATTAAACCAGGCATGGTTACCCGATTGTTGTATTCTCACGATTGATGAATTACAATGTGTAACAGTCGTTAGCAAATTGCAATTGAGACATTTGCATTTTAAAGATTCCGTGTTTCTAGCAGGAGTGTGGATACTATATTCAGTCAATATATTATTTATAGTATATACCATATATTATATATTGTTACATTTATCTTTAAAGATGATCTTTTTATGTATTAAACATCTGTAGATTTTTATACAGGTTTTGTATAGGAAAGTATGTTAAGCAAATTGAGGAAAACATTAAAAATGCCGAGGATACTTTTACCGGCTAGACATAACTTGACAGTACGGAAAGGTTTACATATGTTAGATGAGAACTTTTAAAACGCCTTTTTTATTATTATAAATGTATTAAAGCTGACGTTTATTTTTTGTGCACAGTTTGGGTATTTTCTCTTATTTTATTATGTAATTTTATTCGAAATAAAAAAAAACATTCCTTCTTTTAGACTTTGAAATTTGGCTTGTAGTTTTCTGAGAAATATTTGATTACAAGGTGGACATAGCAGCTAAACCCATTATTTATATTTTTTAACACGTACATGTAATACTATAATTTTTCCGATTTATAAAAAAAAATTGAACGATTGTAGCTGTCATTATTTTATATTTTCTCTTAAATTTAAAAAAGTTTTTTGTGTACATGTTCTGTCTTCACTTTTAAATCTAAAAAAAAAATGCAAAAAAGAAACTGTTTATAATTTATGCTTGCAGCTGACTGAGTTTTTAATGAATCGTCAATCTACGGAATTTCTTATCCCATATCTCATTAATAATCTGCCATTTTCTATTTTCCGTTCAAAACTGCCGTAACTGGTTGTAATAAAATTTGCATATTAGTATACTTTTAACACCTTCGATGTTAATGCGCCTCTAATAAATATGGATAAAAGTGGCGTTTGTTTCAAAGAAGTATTGATGAAATAATTAATAGTTTATAGACGAGATACCACACAAAAGGTGTACGACTATAAATTTACATAAAAAAATAACAACACGATCTATACTTTTCCATATAAGAAATTAAGACGTTCTTTTATAATTCTTCCTGATTTTGTAAAATTTTCTTCCATCCGCAAATGTTTATGAAATAATTTAGAAACTTTAGGGTGTAATTGATTTTAAATATTCTTATTTTCTTTCGACATTATAAACGTCAAAAAATTACTCTTCACATTTAAAAAAAATCATAATCCGCTAATTTGGATTCAATATTAATGTACACCATAGGTTATATAACACAAATCTTAAGCCTTTTGCTGTTGTCTGTTGTCGAATTTTCTCCACCCCATGTTGTTTTAGGGTTTTCCCTTTCTAGATTTCTTTTATAGGAATAGCATTTAGTGCTCTCATTCGTTCAATTACCATTTGATGTTCAAGACCAATCTTACCTACTATATTTTCCTCTGTGACATTATTTTTAGGAGCAAACATAATATTTATTATCAAATTGTGGATTTTATCATTGTATTTTTAACAAAGGGTTTATTTTTAGACAAAAAAATAATTAAAATTCTATGTTACAGTCGAAGAAATCGTATAAAACATTTCTTAAATACTTTTGAACGATGCTAAAAATCTTATACTAATTGACATATTTAATAACATAAAATAAAATTAGATTACGAATCGTTTGGATTCAACGTGCACAGATTTCTTCGTAAATAAAATATGTTTCAAGAAGATGGGTTTGCTGACTTTAAAACACTATTTAAAAATACAGAAAGGAAACTAGACTTTATATGTTGTATGTTTCAGTGGATGAATAATTTGTTTATTTTATTTTAGGATTTTTTTTTATTTTTAAATATTTTTTTTTCAGTACGATGACAGCCTTCATGGCGGCTACATGGAGGGGGGCCCGGGGGGCATGTACGAGCCCCACCGGGGCTCCGCCATGCCGCTGGGGGCGCACCACGCCCCACACCTGCCGCACCCCGCGGCCGCCATGCACTACGCCCCCTCCAACCACGTGTCTCCCGTGCCCAACCACGTGATGGCCGCGGAGCCCCACGTGCACAAGAGGGACAAAGATGCGATATACGGGTGAGTCTGACATGGGTAATGATTCTGACCATGATCTATAATACCTATGATGTTGCGTCGACTTTATTTGGAAATCACACTTGAGCCATTTTACTTGGAGGTTACACTTGAGCCATTTTATTATACTTGGATATTACACTTGAGCCATTTTACTTGGAGATCACACTTGAGCCATTTTTAATATCTGAAGTATTTTTTCCTGTTAAATGGCTATTCACGCGAATTTGGGTGCTCGTTAACCCAGCCAGTTAGCAGTGGTGAGTTGATTACGTTCATTGAGAATATACTCGTAGAATATGTACTAGAATCACAACTATCAAAATTGGAAATAATACCACTTTAATCAAATAAGAATACTCATTATATCAATATTATATATTAATTTCATTACAAAACTGGAAATAATACCACTTTAATCAAATAAGAATACTCATTCAATCAATATTATATATTCATTTCATTTCATTACAAACTATAAACGTTCTGAACATTCGACAAACGGAGAAATATATGTTGGTAATGAGCGTTCTCACATTTTTTTGGCTTTGGAACATTGGTCAAAAGTAGATTGTTATGAAAACTCGTATACGCTTAGTGAAAATTCTAAGAATATGTTCCAATGTTTCCTTGCTGAAGTAATCCGTGAAAAGTCTTAAAAATAGGTGAGTATGCATGACAAGGTATATGAGCGTGGCAGAAGCGAATACGCATGCTAGGATATAATGAAGTTAAGATATTTTCTTTTTGACTTCTATGAAATAATAACATTTGGTATTTTCAATCCTTTAAGTCGAATTGTTCCTTTCAATAATTGGGTCAGTTATGTTGATCAAATGACTAAGGTAGAACTGACTTAACAAATCTATAATGCCAACTGAGTGAGAGGTGTGATAAATGAAGACCGAGAAAAGTGTGGTTAAAATAAGTGGGCGGAATTTCGAAAGAAGAGAATGTGGTAGTTAGAGAAATCGCCGGAGACTTAAGAGAAGAATATGAAGATAGACGAGACAAAATATGTATGGATTGAACTTGATATGTTCCGATAGAACTTGAAGTGATCTCAGGTACGTCTCAGTTCAAAAAAGGTTTATTTGTCTTACAAAGAACTGGATAAAGTCACTGCTTTGTTATAATATTCACATAAGGATAAGTTATATAAACAACTATTACAAACGGAAAGAAACCTAATAAACTTTAATGCTTGAATTCATAGTGTGACGTTAATACTAATATCTGATCTTAAAATTTGTCGACCTATTTTTCGATTTGAATCTCATAATTTCTAAGCTTAAAACTGAAGTGAAGTCATATGACTATCTCGTTTAAACAAAATTAACTTAAAATACTAAAATCTCAAGTTAAAAATATTCAGTATTTAGAGTTAAGGTCTGATTATGAATTCGGACCCAAGGGTATAAGGATCTAGGACTTTATTCCTTTAATTATTTTTGATTTAATTGTTAAATTTATTAAATACTGAAGATGATTTTTATATTGATTTAAATTAATGAAATAAAAAATATGCATATACCTTTTTTTCTCGCATTGAATATTTTTTTATTCAAAAAGTTTCTAATTACGTATATATAGTTTTGAGAAAAGGGATCAAAATTTTATATTAGATTATTGAAACCATTTGTGTCATAAAATTTATTTTGATATAAGCTATATTGAAAATGCAATATTGAAACGTAATAATTTCAATGGAAAACACCAATAAAACATAAAATTGATTGCCTTTCACGAGACGAGCCAGAGTTAAATTTTAAATTTAATACTGAATAATCAAGCATTGAACTAATTCATAAACTGAAGTAGGCGGTGTCGAAGGCCGTATACTTGGTCAACATTCAACATAATATATTAAAAGATGTGTATAATATATTGAAATGAAAAAAAATCTTTTTGCTTTTCATAAAACGACTTATCATCGTGAATGTATTAATTCGACAACTCAATATACTTGTGTAGTAAAATATTCCTTACAAAGTTTGTTGCGTTCGTATTTCATGACAAGTACAATGACTATCGTGACCTAGTTGGCACGACGCCTATCTTCTGTCTTGTGGGTTCGATTCCCGACGGTACCGATTAAAAAAAATTGTTTTAATGCCTCTTTAACGTGTTTCTGATTGGTTGGAAAATATTGCCACGTGGTATAATATTGTCACCGCTAGGCTATATTGTAAACATCGATATTGTTATACAAGTATCTACAAAGACATACAAGCTGTTGGGAATCAATTTTCTAGCAATGGTTAAAATGTTCTTTCGTAAAATCAATCCATAATGGCGTTTTTCGAGGGCCTTTTAGACTGGTTTCTATATTCAGCTAAAATAAACAATTTTAGACTTTCTTCCGAAATACTTCAATGAAGAAAGCAATCTAGATGGTTTGGACATGTAAAATGAATGAATGAAAAAAGACTTACAAAACAGATTTATAGTGCGAATGTGAGTGAAAGACGTGTGAGAGGAATACCAAATGGGTGGATCGAATGAAAGATATTCTGAAATAAGGAAACGTAGAAAGTCAGAGTAATCGTAGAAGTTGTATGAGAAGGTCTATGGATGTGGAAGTGGCTAAGGATGTGGGTTAGGATAACACAGTCTGGCACTCTCTCTTCTCTACTTACCCCGACAGGAAGATGGCGTGATAGTTTGTATGTACGAGTATGTGAGAAAGTGCGTAAAGTAAAAATATTTGCATAAACTAAAACACCTTTCTTTGAAACTTAGTAATAATGTATGTGCATACGTTCATATTATCCCACCGTGTTCCTCGCGGGGTTCTTTGTCTAATTCTTATGCTCACACCTTGCACTTCTGATTTGTATACTCGGTTAGTTGTTCATTCTCTCTACTTGTCCAAACTATCCTAAATTTCCTTTCCTTATTTTAATTAAAACGCCCATTTTATTTATGCATTTCTTTCTGATTTATTCGTTTCGCCCGCTCTAATACGAGTACATTGATACTTGATACAGTTTTTTTACTGCACACATCTCTACAGCATCAATCTTACTTTTGGGTGTACATTTTGTCCTTATGTCCAAGCTTCAATTCCATTCAAATGTAATATTTATTTTTCAAAATATTGTACTCAAACCCTAGTGTATACTGACTTTATACTCAAACCCTAGTGTATACTGACTTTATACTCAAACCCTCGTGTACACTGACTTTGTACTCAAACCCTAGTGTATACTGACTTTGTTCTCAAACCCTAGTGTATATTGACTTCGTACTCAAACCCTAGTGTATACTGACTTTGAGAATAAAATAAAGGGCATGTAACTAGTCAACATTATTCTTGGCATAAATACATATCTAATAACATCTTGTTAATTTCATGCATATTCAAACTATTAAATTTTACCTTAAGAGTAAAATAAATATTTACAAATACATATTACCATTCGTGTTTCAATGTTAAAAATAAAATATGTAAATATATCTTACATTAAGCATTCAAATGTCTTTGATAAAAAAGGCTACTCAAGTAAGTTTGTCATAAAACATTATTAATAATAATAAAAGGACTATTAATTTTGAGCTAATAAGAGGGAGCAGATTAGAGCTCAAGGGTGCTCTTACTCGGGATTTGAACCCACTATTAATGATTGAGTGTAAATATAGGAAGATAGCAGTTGCGGCCAGTAGATTGCGTACTTCCCCGCATCATCATTTATAAATTTATAAAAATCTTAGTAAAATCCTGTGATTATAATTTTCATTGAAAATGTTAAGATTCGATATACAAAACAAATTAATTAATTTGTGGATGTCTTTTGATTAATGTGTGCTCTTGAACCGTGCTAAATACCTTTTAAATTAGCAACTAGAGAAATACACTTCTTTCAATTCCTACTAAATATATTTTATTGGTTAAGATGGTATCAATATTCATATCTATTTGTTTCATTTTCATGAAACGGAGTTAACAAAATATTATTTATAAATCAATTTTATGTCTTATATGTGCCAAGGATCTTTGCACGAATATACATGACCCCCCCGCGCTTATTTTATATGACCCGATTACTTTCTGAATCAATTCTCCATCAATTTACATCCATATTAAAGACATTATTACGTTGAACTATCAACTAAATATTAAATAATTTCGAAGTTTTCTGTATACCTTTATAAAAATAACTTACTGTAACGTATTATACCATTATTGCATCCAAGTTGAACGTTTCTGAGTTATTTTTCCACTATTTAATATCGTGACCTTTTCATACTTATTATAAAGGGGCCATTATGTTTCTTCATTTGTCTAGATCCTGCTTCGAGGTATAATTCATTCTTAAATATTATCATAATAATTGCTATTTTGTTTGAACTCTCTTAATTAACGTGCCTTTACTTACAAACCATCTTTTTCTGAGTAAATTATCAGTTTCCTTTTTTTTATAAATCGAATTAAACCGTTGATATGCCGTTCTACGGATTCTTAAAAATCACATTTGATAATGAAAAGAGATTTCTTAAATTTATGACTTCAAGTCGTGCTTACACTTGAAAATACGATAGTTATATTTGTTAAGAATTGATTAGAAGTAACTAAATGATTGTTTTGAAATGCAAATTAACTGTTACTTTGTGCTTAAACCGGTATGAATTCAAATTTTGCGATACGGAAATTTCAATTCCACATTCGAGTATCTCGCCGAAAGAGCACTTTCATGGAATTGTATCAATAAAATTGAATTAATTAAATTACTAGACACTATCATGAGTCCTTGACTTGCAGACTTCTACCATATGTTCTCATTCTTTTTTGTCCTCTGCAAAGCCCCACAGTTAATTACTGCCATCCATATTTTTATCATCTTGTTTGTGGTATTTCTTCGCCTAATTGAAAGCTAGTAGGTCAATCCATTACCTTGAAGTCATGCTCGTGTTAAGGTTTGCAGAGATCTTCAATTCTTAGCTTGGCATACATTCATACCATATACGAGAACCTTAGCATGCTGGATTAATTACACGTTTAGATTCAGTGCGTTAATAAAATGTTCTGTTTTCCAGGCACCCACTGTTCCCCCTGCTTGCGCTCATCTTCGAGAAGTGCGAGTTGGCCACATGTACCCCTCGGGACCCTGGGGTGGCCGGCGGGGACGTCTGCTCCTCGGAGTCCTTTAACGAGGACATTGCTGTATTCAGCAAACAGGTAAGATATTCATTTCTACAAGCCACCAATTTGACATTTTAAAAGCTTCAACCAATAATTGTCATATTAGTATTTATATCAATAACAGTTCAATACACATATCCTCATTTTGTATAATATACAAATATTACTTAACTACGGATTATAGAATTTATATTTTTTGAGTTTTATTGATCTGTTGTTTTTTTCTCTTCAAGCTTTTTGGGTGTTTGAATATACATTTCTATTCCTTTTCCACATTGTCCCAAAATAATTACCTAGGATGTTTTATACTAACAGATGAAAAAATAAAACCGGAGATTTACATATATTGGACACAAATGATTTTATAATCATTTATCCCACTTGCTGGGGTTATATTACTCGCATAAGAGAGTAAAAGTTCGATAATTGTATAAAGATGAAAATAGTCTAGTTTGAAAAAACAACTTTTTAGAAAACAAAAAAAAACAGTAGTGAATTTGAAGGATATTTTTCTCTCGAGGGCTATTGTTAATTAATACCTTCTTTTTCGATTAGATTTGCAAGGATTTTTACCAATACAGGTATATTGACTTATCTCTCGAAATATCGCGCAGTTAATTACGAATCAAACAATATTTTCGTGTTTCTTTTATCAACGTAATACTGGGTGCTGATGTACGAAATGTAATAAAGATAAATTATTTTATCACTAGTGTTAGTGAATTTTGCGATTATTTGATACTAGAGAAATATTACGAAAAAAAAATCTAAATCGTTACACTCTTTTCATATATATGTTTTTATTTCAGTTAAAATAAACTATTATTTGCTCGATTATTAAAATTCTAAAATCAGTTATTCGACAAGTTTACACGTAGTAGTTGGCTTAAAAATAGATATTTCAAAAACACATTTAAAATAAAAAAGCTGATTAAATATTTAATCAAAATAAATACTAACTTTATGCACGTGTTTCGAGTTTTGATGACTGTTTTTAAGGATTTATTTGTTATTTCAAATATAATTTTAATAATATTTAAATTTCGTTAAAAAATAACCAAATATTTAATCTACATAAATACTAACTTGATGCACGTGTTTGGCGTTTCGAGATTTTTTTTAATGACTTGATTTATTTGTTATTTCAAATATAATTTTAATAATATTTAAATTTCGATAAAAAATCCCAAAATAACCAAATATTTAATCTATTGTACATAAATACTAACTTGATGCACGTGTTTTGGGTTTTGAGGATTTTTTTAATGACTTGATTTATTTGTTATTTCAAGAATAATTTTAACAAGATCATATTTGAATTTGTATAAAAAGTAGATATATAAATATTTATAATTTTTATTATTAGCTAGCTCATTGAAAATATGCAGCATATAAAGACAAATATTTAAGTTTTAATTTTATGAATGTAAAAATAAAAATTGTAGACATGTAACTCCGAAGACCTTATTATCGTAATTTTATTATGGTTTAAATTCCATACATTTGTATCATGCTCAAATAGAATGAACTTAGTTACTCAGTAGAGCAATACAAAAGCGTTGTGCTTTTCAAGGAAAGCACTCATGCAGCGATGACCCGTTGCGCTTTATAATATACGTAGAACCTTTTGCGTTGTTTTTTTATTCTTTATATCGCGACTTCACATTGAAAAGGTCTTCACTTATTCAATTATGTGCGTGTAGTGCAGGTAAAACCTCGATCGCATCAAAAGTTAACATTTTTCATAAAATCTTACGCAATACCTGAAGCGTCGTTGGAATTAGTTACGTTAGTCACTAGAGGAAGTAAAATAAACATTTTTTTTGTTATTAATCATTAACATAAAAATATAATATCTCACACTTTTCCATAAGATAAACGTTAGACGAGGGAAGTGATTTAACTCAAAAAGAAAGACGCAAAATTTGACACAAAATTAACCTATACCTATTATTTTTTCGTCATTCATTCTTTCCACATGTCTAAACCATCTTAAAGCACCTTTCTTCATCTTCCATAAAACATCAATTTCATATTTTCATCCATGCATTCGTTTCTGACGTCTTCATTCCGCCTTCTATTGTTATTAAATATAAGACAATAATAATCAATATTTTATTTAGAGATATTTTTTAAGAAAACATCTCGAATTTTCGTAAAGCCACTCAGCTATGTCATTCGATACAGAAAATGTACAAATTTATTTGGTTTGTATTTTTTTAACAAAGAAAACAATTCCGAGTATTTTGAATGGGAATGGGAGGGATATGTGTTCAACGATTAGAAGTTTTGTAACAATCTGAATACATAAAGTATTCAACTAATACGAGTACATCTGAAGAGTATTGAAGTAAATATTTACCAAATTACGCCGTTTTTTAAAATAGTAATATCGTTTTTTTTAAATAAAAATGTGTTTTCCTTTTCAAACTCAACACTTGAATTTTGTGGATTTGGTTTGTAAAAAATATTGAATAAAAAACTGCCAATGACATACCATCACACCGTTTCTTTGGTAGGCAGAAAGGACAAAGGGCCAGACTTTGCTATCTCGACACTCATATTTCCACATCCATTCACCTTCTCATAAAATTCTTCTAATTTGACTGATTTAAAAAATATATCATTCACTTTATCCAACTATAACTTCCTTGGTCTTCTCCTACCATGCCTTCCACTCACATTTACACTGTATATTTGTTTTATTAGTTTTTCTTCACTCATTCATTCCACGTGTTTAAACCATCTCAGAGTGCCATTCTTCAGCTTTCTCAACGCAGTCGCCTTAAGTTCACCCTCATCCCTTATAACTTCATTCCGTATTCTATCATACATTACCTTCCCAAGTATTCTTCTCAGTGTATGCATTTCTACAGCATGTATTCGGCTCCTTTTAGTTTTTGTCGACGTTCACGTTTCACTCCAATAACTCAAGGTTGATTTTAAAACATTGTTGTGAACTATCATCTTTAATTTCTATACTGTTCAGTTCAAGTTTTTTATATATTTTACTGCCTCATTGGCTTTGTTTCCTAACCTTATAGGCCGTTCGATGTTCGTCGTACCTATTCTTCGTGTGAGAAAATACTACCCAAATAGCAGAATTCCTTAACTTGCAAATTAACATCTCGTATAGATTGTCATAGTTTAGAAATAAATATTAGTTGCTATCGACTATCTTGTTCAGTAAACTAAGGACATTTAATACCAATTCTTATATTATTGCTATTTCTTAGAGCAATATAATAATAGTGGTTTATGGCTAGAAGTTGAGGCATTTTACATTGACAAGTCAAAGTGAGCCATTTTACATTGATAAGTCAAAATTTTCAGCTCTGAATTTTTACTTTAATATTTTATAGAATTATAACACGCACGGTTTGATGTATGAGTGAAACCATACAGAAGTGGAACTCGACAGAACATATTGCAAGATGCAATTATGATGTATGGACCTAGAAAGCGCTGCAGTTGTGACCAAGAACAGAAAAATAAGTGTAGGAAGATCCCTAGTAAGAGTGTCGGATGACACCAGAAAAGTCGCGGGGAGCAACTAGAAGTATTGTGCGAATTATCGGAATAAATAGAGGAGAAGAGGCTGGCCTTTATTCAACATTGGATTTAAAGTTTGTCATACATTTTCATATTTATAATTTCACCAATATAATATTGAAATTTTATCTCGCGAGTATTATTACACTTGAGAGTCTGTTCTCTAAATTCGTGTTCATATTCATAGGGAGCCGATGGTACATAATTAAAAATACTGAATTATTAAACATATTAAGTTGATAAAAAAGTAGAACATCTAATGGCAAATTGTTTTTTTGGTTCGATAGTCTTTTTATCTCTTGATAATAAATAAAAAAAAAACTGAATAAAAATATAGTTTATTTTGTTGACACAAGTGATTTGGTCTATTTTTTTCACCTTATCATATTAAGCGTTGTGAATTTTGACAAGGCAATTGATTTTAACACGGAAACATATTGATATTATCTCAAATAGACAAGGACGATTTTTGAAGAAATAAATAAATATATATGATAACCCCACCCCACCCCGTATTATTCATGGGAAAACATCCAAAAGTGGATAACGAAACACCGATATTCATTTCAATTGCTGTATCATTTAGAAGAAACACAAAAACAGAGCTATCTAATATGTATATGATATCGAGTATCGAAATTACAGAATCGATTCCCATTGGCAAAAAAAAAGTATTTCAATATGGGTCTTTATTTCATTCTAGTCGGTTTGAAGAAATTGCCATTGGGTTGTAAGCCCGCCAAGTTGTACTGTACCTATACAATAAATGAACATACATACAATCACGCCATGTCTCTTGCGGGGTCGACAGAGAGAACAGATCTCCAAACTTTAATATCCAAACATACAACTTTCGTCTCCTTCACATTCACACATATCATCATGCACAACCTTTTATCATTCATACTTCTTACTTTATTATCTATCAAAATCCGGTCCACTAGCTTCAGTACAGGTTTCTTTGATTTACCTCTTTCACGTATATCTTGTTTGCTACACTACGAAAATGTATACAATGACTTATAAATTCCAAGATTGAAAGATAACTTCAAAATATAATATATTTTTTATCCAATTGTAAAAATAGTAAAAATATTAGCAATTCTTTTATTCGTCATCGTTTGTCAAGTTACAAATATTGTTGGGTTTTATTGTATTAATATACGAGTACATACCTTATAAAAATCATAAAAATATGATTCAAGGATGATCGGTGTGATTTTGAATGGCATGTCAAAGTGTTGAAGTGTGAATATAAATTTTATCGATTATTTATCTATGCTTTGGTACCATGTAAAAGTCGTATTAAAGAATTGAAACGACATGATATCTGACAAATGTTGACTTATCTGACAGGCCATCGGTTCAAAAATTGACTTATTTTTATCAATGCTAATAATACTTAAGATATATTTAATCAGTGCTCGTATTTGTCAAACAAGACACAAGTTTTACATGTGATGGACTGATATGGCTTATCGTATTTTTTTTAAATGCACAAAAATCATAATTACAAAAAATATGTATCTACCAAGCACTAAACTTTTTATTTGACTAATTTTGTTTAGATGTGAAAACAGTATTTAAACAAATATTATGTCGTCTATTAATAAATTGGGCATTTTAATTTTTAGACAATATTTTTAATATACAACAGTAGGTTGTTCTCTCCTAGTAATGTGTTTTGAAATTAGTAGAAATTTGTTAACACTTAGCCTTACTAGAAAACAGTTATATAATTTATTCCGGTCAATCCTTAACCAACGACAGAAAAAATCAAAGACTCGGAAGAAGACCTTGTTAAAGGAAGCCTCAATGCCTCAATCACAGTGGCATTTTTGGGGCTGATACGATATAGATATGGCATTGTCGATGCGATTGGAATATATTTCAGTAAACCGACTAATTAACTTTAGCTGGCTACATTAATCTAAATATAATTCAGTAAACCGACTAATTCACTTTAGCTGGCTACATTAATTAATCAGTTTTTACGTCTAGAAAAGTGCCTATTCACCTTGGAAGATCTTGGGTCTTTACATTTTTCCAACTTGGAGTTTTACCATTTAACTTCGACAGAGCTTTATTTAATTATTATATTGTAATAAACAATTTTCTGTAAAATACTAAAGCTAACCAATACTGGTTAATAAACTGAGATTGTAAGAAGGAAATATAAGAAGTCACAATAATTAGAGGACTTACATGGGTTTGCAGGGCTTAAAAGAGGTGTGTCACGATTGAAACATTTGGCGTTCTATTCTCTCGTATACCTTGACATGAAAACACCGTAATGGTATGAACATACGTATTTCCCCATCTTCCTATTCTGCTAATCAACTTTTATTTTTTTTATTCTTTCAATTCTAGTGGGTTTAATTCTCGAGTTAGAGCCCCTTTGAAGAGAGTTTGTTCGCTAAAAGGCGCTATTTAAATTGTTCTTTAATTATATTATTATTATGTGGATACGTAAAATTAAGAACTTTTCTATAGATAAGTTAGTTACATTTAATAATCATTATTTCGTCTTAAGCATATAAGGATTTATAAAAAATATTTAGTCACGCAAGTTTATTAACACTAAGAATAAAAAAATAAACATTTTCTCTCTCTTTAGTATAAGCCATTAAGAGACCGTTTTGTTTTAAATTAAAATATAAAAGTTAGGTTTTACGACAATGCGATAATAAACAAGGTTTTGCTTATTATCGCATTGTCATGAAATTAGTCGATTAATATACACGTCTTGAGTGGGCTAATTCCTTAAAATGGAATTATACGGAATGTACTTGAAGCTAAAAAGAAGAAAAAACAGAACTATGAATGACGATAACACACCTTTTACATAAAAAAATACAAATTAAAAATGATAAATTCAATGCCTTAATCGATTATTGTATTAGACATCGAACAGAGTTAAGTCCGGGGGATTAGCAAAAACAAATCTTACCTATTTCAACATTTTTTTATGTATGATATCATGGGAATTAAAATATTAAATATTAATAATATAAGATGACACTGTAATTAAACGAATATTTCTATTGATTTAAGGTCTACTTGCGCATGTAATATCCTATAGTCAATGTTGCATCTTTCATTTCATGACTTATGTTAAGTGACTGAAGAAAAGTTACATTATTGTAAATTTTGATATAAAACGTACAAAGTCAGATAAATCATAGAAGTTGTATGAGAATGTGCATGAATGTAGAATATGTTAAGAATGCGTGTCAAGATAAAAAATAATGGTGTTCTGTCCTCTCTGCCTACCCCGACAGATGATGGCATGATGGTATGTATCTATGTACAGGCTAATCTCAATTGTCTTAATTCATTTTGAATATTTTTTTTCGGTTTACGATATTATTATAGACACGCTGATTTTCTTGAAATATATTACACATGTGTTGCAACCTGCTGAACTTAATGGTATCTGGCATTTCTTCCAACCAACCAGAAATCTGTTTAAAAGCCTTAAGTAAGAACATCAGATTGGGCTCTGCTTTTTTTTGGTTTCACCGAGAATCGAGTTTAGCACCTCGTGCTGGAAGAAATGTTTTCTACCAACAAGGTCACAGAGACTATTGTTTCTTTATAAAACGCAAACATCAACGTTAATTTTTTATTATGTTCTCATCATTTGTTTTCTAAATGTGAATAGATAACTAATGTGTTTTATACGAAGCAATTTTGGATATTTGAAATAATACTAAGACGAATTCAATTTATTACTCAGTGTTGGTAGTTGAATGAATCATAAGAAGGAACCGAAATGAATTACCAAGAAAATACCAGTTTCCCCTCCTGAATTAACTAAAGAACTTTTTGTGGACAACTTTACAAGCACACCTTTGCGAGGGATCGTTACTTTTAAAGTCAATTCTATTGTACATTATCTTAAAAAGCCTACCACGAGAATTAGTATTTCTTCTACCATAAATAATGAATGAATGTAATATAATGATGCATTTTCCAAATAAAAATAATCATGTTCTTTTATTTGTCATCATAAGTTTTTCGTTGTATATATTAGTACCTGAAATGTGTATTGGCAATATCTTCAAACCAACCAGAATGATGTTGAAGTGGCCTTAAGTGAAAACCAGGCTAGAAACCTTTTTTAAATCTGGTTTCCTACGGGAATCGAACCTGCAACCCTCGGGTAGTAAACAGTAGTCTTACCAGCTAGGTCACGTCATCTATCTACTATAGGATGAAGTTATTGGTGTTCTGCTGTTGTGAAAACACCATGACATGATAGAGTATGCCCATTGTCGATCCCACATCCTTGTACATTGTTATTTTAGTCCCTTATCTCGAACCTATTTATTAAAATAATAATATAAAATGGACAATTTATATAAAGCCGTTTAGAGAGCCAACTCTAATTTGTTAGTTTACTTCGTCAATAAATCGGTAGCTTATCATTATTATTATTAGTAGCTTATTATTTACTGAATTGTTGTAAAATATTCTTTACTTATATTAAAAATTTCTTAAAAGTTTATACATGGAACGACTAAATATTGTTTAGTATATTATTGCAAAAACTCAAGAACTAAAAATAATAAGATAGAATTAGCAATAAATTCTAGACTTGCCCCCCCTCATCCCCAATCCGGATTGTTTATCGAATCCGCATCTACAACTGGGGCTGGAACGGGGACACACGCTCCAGAATTAAAACCAACAAACACTACACTACGGGCAGAGTCAAAAACTGCTCAAGCAGCCGCAAAATTCAAAACAAACCCGATAAAAGGGCTTGACAACCTTTTTAAAATTAAAATTTGTTTTTTCATTCTGTTTGAAACATTTACTCTTCTGCGTCGTTATTTCAATGCCTTGGAACGTATCCACAATAAAATCACTGTATGGTCCGTAGCACTTTTCATCTGGTCGATACTGCATACAGGTGATTTACCTCTGCTTCTGCGATTCTTCACATTTAAGAGTGGCCATGAGTTTGTTCAGGCCCCTCTTGCGTGAAATGTGACCGAAGAACTGTGACAAGGGAATAATCTAAAAAAAACCTCTGTGAGATGTTAAGTCCTTTCAAAATAGAGACATTCGTAATTTCTTTCATCCAATTTATATTGCTCAATATTTCTTATTTCGATGTTAATTTTAGTGTAATATATTCGTGAATTTGTTCGAGTAAAAATTAAAATTATGAGGGATCGTCTCCTCTCTTTACTGATGATAACCAGATAAATTTCTAAATTTCATGACTACATTTAGTATAAAATGACAAAAATTTGTTCAAAATTACAAATAAGCTATACTACTTCACATGCATTTATGCTTGGAATGGTTTCAAAATAAATTCATATTTTAATATTTATATACTAATGTGAATTCAGGGACGTACTCCCATGATTGATTTTAAGTATTATTTTTTTATTAAATTGGACAAAAGTATATCTTGTTAAATATACGTTTTGAATACATTTCATGTCTCAACTTAAAGAATCAAGTTTGAAAAAATATTTACCATCAAATTGCTTATACCACATGTTAACAATACCTGTTCAACACCATTTCGCGAATGGTTTATTTATAGGGTGAATTCTCCAGATCAAACACTGTCATCGCTCTACATGTTATACAATAATGATCTTTAATAATATAAGACACAAGTGTCAATATGGGCTGAATTTATATTGTATAGGTCTCCAAATTTGTTCCCTATACGATCAGCCGGCGTTGCACACGCGTGTAGTAGTGAGGGCAGGGTTAACAAAACTTGAAAACACTAAATTAAATCACGTTTTGTAAACATTTTAAAAATGAATACATAAAAGAAATAAAGTATTTCATCAGGTATAAAAAAATATTTCCTTGCATAATTAATGTAATTCTATACAAAGTTGAATACTTTTTGGATAATTATGAAGCATTAACAATGGATTATGAAGCAAGACTTGTGATTATATTGTTGGATTTTGATAATTAAGATATATAATTATCAGAGATTATATGAAATATAATATAAAAACAAAACATGTCAGTTAAAACGCTGTATGTTACATTATATAGGTACAAAAATTAATACCTTTGCCTATCATTTTCTTTTGTATATATTTTATTTTTTAGAAAATTTTGTATGGCGATATTTCCTGACCATTTCGATTACCTCAGCAACGTTTCCTAACTAGCTCAACCTATTAAATAAATGAGGAAGGTTGAATAATTTGGATTCCTAAATTCATATATGTAAGAGTAAAACCTGTTCGGAAGTGAAACCGCTAGGAATCGAACCTGGGGGGCCGCTTGCTTAGCATGAATGCTAACTTAGATCACCGTCGCCCAAAATTGACAATTATATAGAAAAAAAAACATTGTTTATTTTTTTCCTTCATGTATCGTTTCCCTTCGAAGAATTCTTCGTTTTCCCACCTTTACAACTAGTCCTATTGTACAAGTGACAACCCTTGGTGTGTATATAAAGTGAACGTAAACATTTAAAAGGTTTAAATAATGAATAAGTAAGCAAATTTAAACCCTCCACCGGTGGATGTGCGTAGGGGAGGGGTCCCAAAAGCACCCTATTATCATTTTGCTGCTGCCGTGTTCAAACGTTTTGGGCACAGGGGGGGTAAAAATATATTTAAGACCATGCCATCACATTATCAAATGTGATTTTACGACTGGATTGACATTTTAAATCTTTTGCTCTCGAGCGCACCCATATTTTTATACTAAAAATTACTAAAACAACAATATTGTTGATTTAATATAAATTTTGAAATCTTTATTAATTTCTCAGTGGTGGGAATAAAATGCTATTCATTTATATGAGCCGTATATCTACAAAACTGATCTCATCTCCTAGAAAATGTTTTTTTCTGTATTAAAAAAATGCATCTGAATGCGGTATGTCTTAATATTCAATGTTAAATACAGTTCAATGTAATCGAGAGAGCCACTGATGATAAATTGATGTTTTTCTTTTGTATAAGAGTATGATACATTCTAATATTATCATACTAAGACCCGTCTAATTCCTCATTATCACGAATCGTACTTAAATCTCCTGGACGCAAGAAAAACGATATACGAATGGAGCGATAAAGTCGTCTGACGTAAAAAAAGCGATCTACGAATATATCACAAAAGTAATTATTATTTGATGACTTTCATAACCTAGTTTGTAACAAGATTGACTTCCGTCCGAGCGTTTGGAGTTCGATTCCCGATGGTACCCAAAAAATTCCCAGTGTCGTAAAACAGTTCGCCTTGTAATAATACTCTCTTCTCATAGATTTATTCTGTGTTGCAAGTTTAATAAAAATAAAAACTACGATTCAAAGAGTCCTGTTAAGAAAACAAAATCTTCTCATGGACTCTTCAACTCTATTATCATTGACAGATTAAAACACATTTTAGTATATATTAAGTGTAAGGACAGGAGGGCGGTAGCGGCGGCCATTAGATGTGTTAATGTATCGTACACCCATATATTTAGAAACAACATAATTGGTAAAGAAACTTCAGAAAACTTACCAAGGAAAAGGAATTATAAAACAACTTTTGTATTGTAGATATTTCCATATTTCATAGTAGCACTTTCAGCTTTATGTATTGTATTATATTTTAATAGTTCTTAATAAACGAGCAAAGTTACGTTGCTTATAACAATAAAATAACTGGATCATTTGAAATACTCCTTGTTCCGTTTATTTGTTAATTAATGAATCGAGGATGATTTACATATTGATGTTTTATAGTCAAGGGCAAGCTGCATGCTCTACAGTAATTAAAAATTTGTTCATTCTACGCAAGTCTGTTAATATTTTCTTGAGGCACGCGAGTTCAAAATGCTCAGTTCTTCGGTTCTTCACTTGGCTGTCTGTCTCACGCAGTCGGTCTCGGTTGGATGCAAAAAATTTTGCATAATATTTTCAACTTTTTTACTTCTCACCTCATGGTTTCACACTCACCCGGAATTTCGAATTCTTTTTCCATTGTTATAACTGATCTTCCGTCTATATATATGTATATATATATATATATATATATATATATATATATATATATATATATATATATATATATATATATATATATATATATATATATATATATATATATATATATATATATATATATATATATATATATATATATATATATATATATATATATATATATATATATATATATATATATATATATATATATATATATATATATATATATATATATATATATATATATATATATATATATATATATATATATATATATATATCTGAGAAAACATATAATTCATATATATATATATATATATATATATATATATATATATATATATATATATATATATATATATATATATATATATATATATATATATATATATATATATATATATATATGTATATCTTATGAAATATCAATACTCATATTTCTTCTATTTTTTAGAGCTACGTGTCGACATACGTTTATTGATTAATTTTTTTTTACTAGAAAACAAAGTCACTTATGCATACTTCGAAGATTACACGTATCTTAATCTAAACCAGTGAAGTTTTCATAGTAAATTAATTACATATACAAAATTCACACTTAGACGTGAATCAATAAAAAAAAACTATTTGAAAACCAGATATGAATTAAAAAATGAGAAAGTTTTAGAATGAAGAGAGAGTGAGAATAAAACCCAAACGAAAAAACTAAATAATTAAGACTTACTATAATTTGTCGCTCGCTTTCCGGTAAATCAAAGTTTAGCAAAATACTCCTTTAATGTAGTAATTGAAATCCTAAATATGATCAGTCAAAAAATTCCGTATTGAACACAGAGTATACTCGTATATTGTATTAAGTCTGAGTATTTAAAAAAAATACAGATCATTCTTTACTTTTTAATTTTCTGCCTTAAAGTTGTCAGTCATATTTCTTCTAATGGTTGTTATTCAGGCATAACTAATACTTACATATATTCTTGGATTTATCATAATGTCCTTTAAGCCTTTCTCTAAGCTCTTATATCCCTCGTACGTCCTCTGTACTGGAAAATATCCAAAGTTACCAGTTTCTGAACGTTAATTTGATCTTTAAACCATTCAAAGTCAATTAAATATTAAATTAAAAAGAAGATCAAAACTTTACCATTTAACCTGTCTTTAACTTTATATTTCCTATACATATTATTTGATCATATAAACAAATCAACCGAACTAATTATTTACTATATGTGTCCAACACTGTTGTCAATAAGTTATTTTCAGAATTTAAACTCGATTTATTTTTCCCATTTATAAATGTCCAAAATTCTTTCGATTCTTTTTAACAATATCATTCTCAGGCATCTTCTTTGAATTTTTTAGTAATTTTGTCATGATCATAAATTCTCTGGCTTATCAGATATGTTCTGATTTATTTTTTTCCATGTATCGAATCAATGTCCAAAACATATTTTATTATATTGAACAATAGATTATATGAAATCAACGTTACTTCATCTCCTTTTTCGATAATTCTTCCAAGATGCATTATTTAATATCCGTGCAAAACATTTCAAGCAAGTATGTGATGTTATGTCGACTCGAAATACGAGTACTTAAATAAAAGTGTATAATAAAACATGTAATTTGATTTATTTTCTCTTTTGAGCCAAGTTATCCATCCCCTTTTTCAGATTGGGTTGATATTAATTTTAAACTCGGAGTTTGTTCCTTTTTTGCCACAGGTTTACCTCAATTATTTTACATACTTAACTGTCATGCTAAAACAAATATATATTTTTTTATTCAATAAGATCACCCAGGAAGATACTTTGGGCTTATAAATCTGCGCTGCATTTGTAGAACTCTTAAAATCGAAAAATAGATTTTTTACTTAACATTTTTCTATTATCTTAAATATTATTTAAATTGATTTAAAATTAAAGCAATTTCACTATAATTAAAAAAATTGTCTCTTTTATATCGCCAAACATGTTTAATATATTACAGATTCCAGATTAACAATTAGTCATAAAAAATATTTTTTAATGAAAATAGAGACCTTAACAAAAACTATTAAAAAGTACTATAATCACATGTAACTTACAAACAATATTATCGGATCAAATAAATCCGTCGATGGATTTTATCGTCCATGGGCAGTATTATTCAATTAGCAATTCAAAAAAAATGTAGTCCACGCTCGCGCGTGCGATCAATGATCCTTATATAAAGAATAATTGTGTTAATATGAAATGCACGCCATTTGGAATCCGCATTTTATATTCATAAACGAGGAAACTAGAGAACGACTGTAACGGAACTGCATTATCGTGTTAAATGTCCACTAAAGATTGGACAAATACATTTGTTTAAAAGTTTTAAAATATTTAATCACTTAACTATTATGATAGACTAGAAAAAAACTTGTATGTAGATGTAAGTACGAGTCATGGAAGAGGAAATTAAGGGTTTGAAAGAAGCCTGAATATTGAAACGTACTGTATATGATGTTTTTTTTATGAAGAGTGGATGGTGGTAAAATTACAGAAAATACAAGCGATCTGAAAAAGATTTTTTAAATCTGTAAGAGCGATATATTTACTCGATCAATATAAAAGTAATGAATACTTATAACAAGACGAATGTACACTAATGTATGACACAATGAATTGCGTTGAAAGATTGAACAGTGATAGTTTGGACATAAGATGATGTATTGAAGGTACGAGAACTTTTTTTTTTTTTGTAATTTTATACATTAAAATCTACATAACATAAATCTCAATAACTGCTAATGTGCATAGAAACCTGAAAGTCTTAAGTACTGCTAAAGCTATACGCAAAATCAGAACAATTTAGACGTCTTATTCTTTCTTTGGATATCAAATCCTATCAACATATCCTATGGTAATTCGGATATATTGAAGATAATGTCCGGGGAAAAATGCGGTCTTCAGCTCGAGTTAATAAGCCTTTTGATTTGTAACTACTGGCGTAGGTACGGAATTTGCGGTTCATCATTTCATGTGTTAGCAATTCTACCGCAGTTAACCCCTTTTTGTGTAGCCTCGCCTCTGGTTTCAGATGCAATTCCTTATGCTATACAAGGTGTGGGTGGAGTGCTATACAAGGTGTGGGTGGAGTGCTATACAAGGTGTGGGTAGTCAACGGAGGTTGTCTTTTATGTGATATTATATACATACATATCATCACGTCATGTCCTTTGCGGGATAGGCAGATAGAACAGATCTTCAAAAAAATATCCAAGAATCCAACTTTTGTCTCCTCCACATTCATACAGTTCGTCATTCATACTCTTCTATCATTCATACTTCTTCCTTTACTTTCTTTCAAAATTTGAATAAATCAAATGTTAGTATTTATAAATCAAATATTAGACGTGTGATTTATTGTAATTCGAAAGTGTTGATTGTTTTTTTTTTTATTAAAATTATTTTCATTAATTGTATCTTGAAAGTGAAATAAATGAAATTTGCTAAACCTGGACATAGAACACGATAATTCTCAGCCAACTACACCAGCGAGGTGACGTGAGGCAGTTTGCGTGTGCAGCTCATTTCCTTAAGGTATTCTTTACCTTGTATTCTACCCTTTAATTTGGTGCATATCCATGATCTATTCATTGAACAAGAACACGGGTTTGTCGCGATTTTACAATACCAAGGGTCTAATTTGCTTGTACGGCAAATATCCACTTAAACCTTTTACAATCTAAGGTCATGTAGTCGTCAAAGACCTCTAATATGTACTTCTCGCCATCTTCTTTTAATTATCTTCACCTGGCGTGTGATTGGAATTAGTAGACTACTTTATATATGAAAACATTCTGGATGTGTTTGACAAAAAAGAGCTTTTCTATCTAGCAATAGCCGTAAAATATAATAATTAGTGAATATGATATGCGATAAAAAAATACTACTAACAAAAAATAAGAGAAGCGATTGCTGGGTAGAAAGAGACTTCCTGGCTAAAAATATCCCTAATTGGAGTTGAAAATATCCCGAATTGGAGCTAAAAAATATCCCGAATGGAAGTTGAATAGTTGTTTCAGTTAGCGAGGAACCTTCTGGTCAATTTGGACCTAAATAGTGGATGTCGTCAGTGGTTTGAGCTAATGGATGCCAATGCCGAAAATGAAGTGTGTGATTAAGGTTTTGATACGCTTATTCATTTATATCTTAAACAACCCCACTGTTCCTCAATATCTCGACGAAAATGTTCAGCGCCTCTCCGAACATAGATTTGCGCTACGCTGAAGCAGAGCTTTTGGCATTTTCAGTTTATCGCTCCTCCTTGTTCACATCGTCTTTAACTGTTCGTGCCATCAGCCATTGTAACCTGTTACCAGCTGCCGTAAAACTCTTACCCTCTTTGATTTGCTTCAAACAACGACTTAAAAATTTAACATCTCTCTTCAATGACTAAATGTGTGTTTCCATAGATCCATTTTTCTTGTCGTTTTATATATTCCTTCTCTTTTCCCTAACATTAAGGTGATGAAAAAGTTGTATTGATATTTTTTCTCATTAACAATTATTGTTCAAGTATGTTATATTTTCTTTTTGTAAATAATGATGTCACCTTTTACCCAGCAAATGGCATGAATTTACATAACTCTTATCTGGTTGGTTGGGATCGATTGCCATATGGCAATAAACTCGCCAGTTGTATACTTTACAATATAATGTCTAAATATATTTTATCGCATCATTATAATCACATTTTTAATGTGAAAAACGCGTCTTCTCTTCGCTCTTCCTTATTTATTAAATTAATAGCTAAGCTTTATGATTGCTTGTTTTATTGTCAATGTCTGTCGCCTCGATCGGTTATTGGTAATTTCTTAGCAAAACCATTTACAAAAAATATTTGGTAATCAGCTATTTGTAAAAGGTAATTTTTATACATGCTCTTGTGTCTTGAATTAATCTTACAAAAGAAAACTCTTGCACATTCAGCAATAGAATCAATTACTTGCACTGCATATATGAAAGAATCATAATAAATCAAATGATTTATTTTTTAAGAATCTTTCCTGCATTATTAAACTATAATATCTTAGTTGTACAGAAAATAAATATTAAAATATAAAATTTAATTCAATACTTGAACTGAAAACAGATTCACAGTTAATACGCCGGCTGGGATGGAACACCACTAAGAGCGCATTAATGAAGGATATTGTATAAATTCTCCAGAAAACCATAGTAAAATCGACATATCACTTTCCATCATAGCCTCTCAAGCATTTTTACTGATCGGCCCAAGCTGCCCTTTTAGGAATGTCGCCTTAGTGTATTGCGCACTAATGATAGTAGGTACATAATGACGCATCGGCCTTGTGAGTTTATCTCATGGATGGTTGAAAAAAATTGCTGGACACAATAGTAGGTAAACTAAAACATTTCTATTGTTTTAGTTTTTAGATTAGCTTCAAATTAGTATATTTATAATTACTTGCATATGCTAACTTAAATATTTTTTGCGACCATATCAAGATGAACTAATTATTGTACTGTATTGAGGTTGGCTGGAAGTAATTATTGTACAGCAATAAGCATGCCAGATGTACCGTGTGTTCAAAAGGATGAAAATAAATGAACAAAAGAAGAATAAATATTTTTTCAAAAACCAGTGTGTGAACAAGGCGTAAATTTAAAAAAAAAAAAAGATTGCCAGCATTTAAAGGAGAAAAAATGCATAATTGTACGTATGTGTTAAGGGTAATTAAAGTACTTAATATAAAGTTATTATTACATCGTGGATAGAATATTAATTGGTTTTGTATCGACTTCTACTTTTAACTTTTTATTCAATAATAGCATACTTCCCGTCAGAAAGATAATGAACTACTGTCGATAAAAATGTCTCGAAGAATTCACAAGTTTTATGACTTCATAATGGCCAGTAATGTTACGTTTCAAATTCATCCAACACCTTTTGTCTGGACCTTCACTATTGGAGCAAGTAAAGGCAAGGCAAAGGCAAGGCGATGAGTGATGCAGACTCTCATCCACTTGCATTGTTAGGGTCACTCATCACGCAAGATTCCATTGCGCATGCCTGCATGCAGACGTTGAGAAAAATAAAAATGACTGAATAAAAACACAAAGATTCTTTTGTTGAGCCGCTGCTCAGACTTGTGTATGAGATACACTTACGGGGCCGATGTGTCCTTATGTGTAAAGAGCGCAATGCACCGAGGCGACATATCTAAAAGGGCAGCCTTGAGCTGAACTCTAAAATGTTTGCGGGGGTTATGGAAGACAGTGATATACAAATTTCAGTATGGTTTTCTGAAGAGTTTACATCATACCATTATTATGTAAATCATGATTGACAAATATTGTAACTTTCATTTGTAAATCGTATTTCACAAATACCACAAGAAGTTTATTTTCAAAAGGTGATACTTTTAACTTTAGAATAAAATGTTTCATATTTATCAATACTAAGTCTGACTAATTTGCTGACTGGGGCTATTTTTGTGTCTTTTTAAGTCCAAATGACCTTGTTTAAGGCAAGATCTGCTTCTCCCAATATTTGTATATTCTTCTTATGTCACAATATCCTTAAAAATATTAGTTCAAGTATTCTCGGTCAAATGTCAAGTTAAGCAAAAAAAAATGTTCTTCAAAACAGGTTTTTTTCCTACTGTTGAAACATTTGTTGCCCATAGGCGGCGCTACTCTTATCGCAGCCCTGGTTCCACACAGAGTTATGGTATTCCTTTTGAACAGAGAGATGATGCAAAGCTTTGTTCGAGATGTATGAAGAACATGGTGTGGATTTGAATGAAGGATTGTATGGTCGAAATGTACAATCACTTTTCCGTCTTTTTGTTTTCCTCTTTTGACTTTATTCAGAATTTGTCAGTGCGTGGAAAATAATAAGTTTTTAATGACTGTATTGATGATATGTTTTCATTCTTATGGTATTATTTTGAGACATAAAACATAATGTATTGAATGCAAGAATTTATATCTAATAAGTAGTTTCAGGGCAGTTTTTTTTCTTTCAAGTTTTAATGGTGCCATAATTTAATAATTATGTATCGAAAAAAATATAAATGTTATAAACAAATGGCATGAAATGTTTTATTCCTTTCTGTTAACTTAAATATCACTTATTTAAAATAATAATGATTATAACAACTTAAATTATTGTTACATCTTTGTAAATTATTTTTTGTCTTTTATAAGAAACGTGTCGTCAAAATGTACCCTCGCACATATACTATGGTCAACTTATCCTCGCATGTATACTATGGTCAACTTATCCTCGCATGTATACTATGGTTAACTTTTTGTTTTTTTCGATTACGAATAAAAAATAAATGTTTCATTATTTTCCGTATTTAATAATACTTACATTTGAATAAACCAGCTGTTTCAACCAAACTGGAGCAATAATCATGTCATTCCACACCGTTCCGTCAGGTTTACACGGAATATTCTTAAGATTTTCTAAGATAAACCAGCTGTTTCAACCAAACTGGAGCAATAATCATGTCATTCCACACCGTTACGTCAGGTTTACACGGAATATTCTTAACATTTTCTAAGATAAACCAGCTGTTTCAACCAAACTGGAGCAATAATCATGTCATTCCACACCGTTACGTCAGGTTTACACGGAATATTCTTAACATTTTCTAAGATAAAAGCGCATTCTGTGCCATTATAATTTCTCTGTTCACACGTCTAGACTTTTTTTTTGCGCAACTCTGGATCATTAATTGTTGCCATTATAGACATATTATCGTTCCACTGATATACCTCATAAACTTAGATATTTATCAATGAGACCGACATGAAACGCATCGGTGATTAAAGAGTACCTTTTCTTAGGTCAATATTTTATCAGACGCTCAATAAGTATTTTTAGAGTTTTGACATCATCTTGAACAAATGCTGCCTATATACATAAACTGAAAGTGTTTAATTACATTTAATACAAGATACACGCAATTGTCTAGTTTGTTGGATTTCGAAAATAGCTTGTTTCACAAGTTACAGCTTGTATGAACAAATACTACCCCAGGCTAGACGATGATTATCCGCAGAGAGCATCTAAATATCGTTTAATTTCTGCTGGACTTTCCGTTCTTTTCTAAGAAACTTAATAACAACGCGATATTCAATATTTAATATTTTAGGCCGAAAACTTTAGGACTCTAGTGGTATAACAGTTATCTGGATTAATAAAAATATATTTTCTGGAACACGGAGGTTCCTAGAATATTATACCATTGTCAGAAGTATACAGATACATCAATTCTGATATTTTATCAATTACAAATTAAAATTTTAACTTTCTCGTTGCTCAAACTTGTCATAAGCGATCTTTACTCGTCGAAATTTGACAGTTAAATAAACTGTATGAATATCTAATAAATATTTTTTTTATATATTTGATTTAATAATGTTGACACGTCTATAAAATAATCATCTCTGATTTCTTATGAATGTCAACTGAAAGACAAACAGCAAATTTTGTTAGGTCATTTATGACGAAAATCTCAGTTGACATTTAAATACGAGTATGAGACTTGCAAAAAAAAAACTTGTGTGTCACTAACTGAAAACCTGGGTATGCTGTATTGATCACGTTATAAAATAAATAATGTATTTTTTAATTATAAACAATTAAGTGATTGGTTTCTTCGCAACATTTTCAACATACATTATATTAGTATACACATGTTTAATTACAAAAATTACACCAGTTTTAATGTTAATTAGTGTATTTAACTTGTATTTTGATATTATTTGTTATACTTATTTATACTTTCCAATAATATTGGATATCTAAATGCTTTAATGCACAATGTAAGCAATGCCACTTTATCAAATGTTTTAGTAAATGAGGGCAACAATACAATTTGAATAATTTTTTCCACTCCGTAGATACGCTTGTATGATATATGTTACTCAAATACCCAATTTATTAAGTATTGATAAAATAACACACTGATGCCGAAAGAGTATATTTAAAAAAAAAAGTTAAATTAATGATCTGGGTTTGATTCCCGAGTTAGAGCGAGAGCGCCCTTGAAGAGAAGTTGGCCTCTAAACGGTGCAATAAATTGGTATTTTATTATAATTATTCAATTTATTGAACAATTAAATTTTATCACATTAGCTGATGATTTTATAATTTGGTTATTTTAAAAATAAGATTTCCTTTCTCTTCGTAGATTAGAAGAAACTTTTTAGCCCTGCTTTGTAATATACCTATTATTTACTTCATTATTTTTTCCTTTATTTAAGCATTAAATAGTACCAATAGAAAACTCTTAGTCCACCTTAAAAATACGAAATAATCTAATTCTTTAAAAAATTAACTCACATCTTACGTATTTTGATATATTTGAGGAAATGTGACACTTCTTTGTACGAGCTTGTATAAAAATATTTTTTGATTCGATTTAATCATGAAATAAAAAAGACCTGCTAGGTATACTCGTATTTGTGCAGATTCTATTTTAAATGTATTTGTACTTTTTTATAATGAAATATACAAAGCACTCTTCTGCCTAACTAGGAGTATTCCCGTCTTAAAGTAGTTGGTATACGTTTATTCGATATTTAAAATAAATCAAACTACGTTTATTCGATTTTATTTTAAAATAAATCAAAATAATTCATTTTATGGGTTGGATCCTTTTTGCATAAACACGTAAGTTTTAATATATTTGACTTCATCATGAAAATTGCATGCCTGTGCACTTATAAGTGATGTATGGAAAATATTCTTTTATCTTGAATCAAGTCTCATTGCAATTCTTTTCTCACCTTAGCCAATTAGTATCGAAAATCTTTTTGCAAACGAACAACTCACGTTTAAATTTCACGGTTAATGGTTACCTTCTAAATAGTTCGCATCATGTAGCCGGCACAATGTACGTTTTAGGATTGTGATTGCATTTTTAACGGAGATTTAAATTTTTTCTCACCTCATTCCTTTCATTTGGTTCTTTACATACAGGTTATTTGTATTATTGGCATGGGAACCTTAAATGTTTATTCCTTGGAGCCTTGGTGTAATATTCAGAGCGTTGAACATTTTTACTTTCATTTCACTTTTTTCCACATATTATATGGTGTTAATTCAGAAATAAGACTACAACTCTTTTTTACCGTTTTAAAGTTGATTGCTTTTAAACAACTATATATTTTTTAAAGAAAATAAGCCTTATGTGATGTAGCCTTATGTGTAAGGTAATAAAGAGGTTTTAAGTGAAAATAAGACTGGAATGTTTTTTTAAATAATCTATGTTCCAACGGGAATCGAACCCACAACCCATGAGCTGGAAGACAGACGTCTGACTAACTAGGCTACGGTGGTTGTAAAATAGATTTTTTATCATGTTCATTTAGTATTTTTAAAAACATTCGTCAAGAATGTGAAAAGTTATCAAATTTGATGAATCTTTATCTTAAGATTTTTTTTTGTGATTTGTGGCAGTCCTGTATATTTGAAGAAAACTCGTAATAACATGTCTAGTCATCTTTTTTATATAAAAATATACAGTTTAAACGAATTTCTCGAACATCTTTCTCGCACAAACTGGCAAGCAGAAAGAATTTGCATCACAAATCGAAGTGCGTTGCATTCTTTGTACCTCCGGCGCAGACTGTAGACGGCTTCCTCTCTCGATCTACCCCGACGTCAGGTCAGTCATTAGCCGCAACGTGTTTCTGCTCTTAATGAATTGCACATATGCACACCACGCCTCTCCATTTAACACTACGCTGCACATTCCGGACTAGAGTGACATTAGTAATTTTCTTAGATTAAAATTTCCTCAGTTTAGATTTATTTATATATCACAGTAAAAACATTATATATTCACTGTTTTGAATTATATGCACATACATATTGTAAAGAAAAATATTTATATGTTACCGCAAAAACGTTGTAAATTAACCGATTTTACTTAAATAAAATATCGATTTAATAGTAATTAGATTGCGGTAAAAAATTAATAAAAACAAACATATTTGACACTTTTCACACCTGCGTTGAATTCAATAGATCGGCATTTAAAGATAATATGATAATTACTTATACTATATGTGAACCTGTACTAACAAGGTCTTATGCAGAGAACACACTTTGATACTGGCGTAAACTCCTTCAAACGAAAGAGGGAGAGAGGATAAGATCCTTAAGTGATATTATCTCTTTAAAATATACTCTTGAATTTAAAGGAATGTTTAAAATTATAACAAAATCGACATATTTAAAGAATTCTAACTAAACTACGCCACATTGTTTATGAATCGTTTGAGTGAAAGTAAACTTAAATCCATATAAGCATGGGCAATTGAAAATAAAACAATTTTTACATCTCTTTTTCCGTTGATGCCATTTTGTGCTGTCATAGTTTTTGTAAAACAGTTTCTCTCAGTGTACGTATAAAGTAAATAATTGTATCAAATGCAAACATTATGGTAGGAATGTACTCGTACCTCCATTAAACATCGTAATCAAAATGACGTTGTATAGGAAAATCACAATGAGCCGACTCCCAAGGGTTCGCTATGAGTCGTTAGGAGCAATAAATAAATATGCGGCGAATTGAAAATGCAATTAAGGAGCTCGCTGCTATCGGCGACCGACTGCTACAAATAAGTGTTGATGATATCATTATGTAGTGGACTCCGAGCGGCGACGCGTTCGCTACACTCCATTCCTCTTCTGAGCGCCTGATACTCTCGCAGGGCAACTTGACTTTGCCGATCGCGTTATTTTTGCCTTTTTTATAAAACATGTTTGCTACTTAAATGGAGCATGTTGTTATCTTTTACGATTTTATTTTTTTTGTAATTCAAATTGAGAAGAGCCGATTTTGAAATGTTAAAGAATACAGTGTTTGGCCTTAAAGGAAATAATAAATTTATCGTCCGGTGACAATTCACGACCTTTTGTTGAATTTCAATTTGATCGATTCAGTTCTCAAATTATAGTATATAAGAGTTGCTCTGTGTAACCTCAATAAACAGTGGCTGTATGAAATTAGTACCAATTTGGATTTGAACCAAAAAAATCACATAGGGAGCTGTTAAAAGTTTATTATTTATTGGTAGTTTAAAATATCTTTTTTCAATGTAAAAATCCCTACTATTTTTATTGATTGAACAAATGCTTTCAATATAAAAATTAAAATCCAATTTTATGATTAAAGTGAAGGTATCATATAAGACGGTCATTAATATGAATTGTGGTGACATTACATTTGCAAGTAAAGATGGTTCATTTTTCTCATATTCGTAAACCCTTAACTAAAGTTTAAGTCATGTACTCACATCTTTTATACATTTTATGAATTGTCGCCACGTTTTCGAAACCACAAATTTAATATTATGACACAGTTTCTAAGCATTTTACTTACTTATATATCCTTAGTGTTTAATATTCGAAGGTATTCGAGGTCTTTGATGGTTTAAATGGAGTGGAATGCTGCCCTGTAAAGTAAAAAAACAATGTTTTTTAAAATAAAAACTTGGTTAATATCAGGATTTTTTAAACATTGTAATATCTGATAATGTGTCAAAATCATATAGAATATGTATTTATATAATTTTGAATTGTAAAGTTAAAATCATTGAATATTCGACTAAAAAATTAAAGCAACGTATTCATACTTCTTTCGATGTATGTTCTATGAAAAGTCAAAGTTTATTTCATTGCATCAGTTGGTGATCATCAAAAGGGTGATTTAAGACACAAGGTTTTTTTCACAGGTTTCGGATATAACATTTAAAGAATTCACAATGTATTTCTAACGAAACTCGATAATAGTAAGAGATTGCATTACATTTTCTTTATTTTACATGACAGAAGTTGAATAAAACTGGCTATGTATTTTTTACGATTTCCAATTTTAAGAATAAGTTCAACAAACAGAACAGTGTAGTTTTCCTCTTGGCAAAGTAGAATTCATTACAGGCTCGAAAGAGAATCGATCGCCTGAGGCATTTCCTTTTGTGTCCATAGTAAACTGCGTACTAAGCGACCGCTTTTGTAAGTTTGACAGTTGTCTGATAACTACACTTGCAGCAATAAGTATTATGTTGGTGGTTATTATTGAAATAATAAAGAAATTTGCCACAGCGATGTAAGGCAGTTCAAAAGCGGACACGCAATCGCTCAAAAACCGCAAAGGTGCTTTCAATGCGCTAACAAAAAGTTAATTTTGATGTTTTTTGTAATTATACCACTTTTTTACCACCGAATAAATAATATTGAACGTTTCTTAGAAAACGAGAGTCACGTCGGAGATTGCAGTTAACGGTAAATATTTCAGGATATAGGAATGACAAAAGATATTTGTGGCTAACGGAAATTGTGTAAGTCAACAATTAGATTAATTATGAAAAAAAACTTAATAAGAACAAATAAAATATTAAGATTGAAACGTAAGAATACGATTTTCGTGGCGTAGATAGCATAACATCAGTCTTCCAACTCGGGGTTTGAGGGTTCTATTTCAATTGGTACCATTTCAAATAAAAATTGTTCTTGATTTTATTTAATAATAAATCAATTCATTTTAGTAAACATCTTTTGTATTGACATAGAAGAAAATGTATCTCCAGCTTTGAGGTTTTGGATTCGATCCTCGATGGTGAATAGTAGAACGTGTTGAATTATGTTGTTTTTTTTTACATTTAATTGGTTTTGACAACGAGACCATTGCATTGTTATGTCGGTATGATTTGATATATTCAACATCTGAAATCTTATTTGCTGCATTTGCAGTTTTCTTCACCACTACTCGCCACATTAGAAACATTATCAGATGTAGATATATAAACGGTAATCCTAGTTTATACGTCTAACATACCTTTATAACCTAAGTATATAGACACGTAAACAGTAATTATATTTTATATGTCTGCATATGACATACATTAGATTTGAAGACTCCTCAACATATGTTTTATTATATGAATTGAGAAGCAACATTTACTTATTACATAAATAAATACAATACACCGTTGATTGATAAAACTCAATATAAAAAAAATAAAAGACGGCTGTTTAATATTCTTGCATATATCATACACGGTGTCTCATCTTCTTTATCTCTCGTCATGTGGCTCACTCTTTCCGCATACATATTTATTGTTTCGTTTATCAGGATCGAAAGGTATTGTCGTGAAAATAATCGAAGATCACACTGCGACGCAAATTAAAACATTTATTACCGGTCGAATAATCGAAACTCGATATTCTACGATTTTTTCGCACCCAACGACCTCAGCGAAATGCGAGTTTCTTGTCCACTACCAATTTGTTACTCGACTCGTGGAGCGGTCTTTGGCGACAGTAAGCTGTTGTTGCGTCTGTACCAGCCCTCAGGTGTATTCAACCATTTGTGGAGCGGTTATGGTACTTACAAGCATAGTATATATTATTTATTGAAGTGTTAGGGATATGGCCTGTATTGCGCTAAAATGGTTAGCATCAGAGAATACATCGCCTCGATGAGGGGAATCAAGTAAATACATTCAGTTTTCTTGTTTCTTTAAGGAACTTCCCGTGGGTAACTAAAAGCTGCAGATTAAGATACCTACAAAAGTTGTTTTAAAGTTTACACTTCATGCGTTAATCTAGAATGTAAAAAACACTCTAAGAATCACTAAATTGCAATATTTTCTTGATATATAATTAAGATTGAATATCTAGTAGAAGCCATTAACATATTTCAAATGTTATATTTCATGCTGCTTTTTCATCCTGTCGACAACAAAAAAATCGTAATAAACATCTGAAACAAATGTGCGAAGATTTTTTTCTACTAGTTTAAAATGTTTTTCGGAATTGTGGCCGTGTTAAATTGACTTAAATAATGCCCGATGATTTGAAGATGTTGCAGCTTTCATTCTTAAGGCGATATCTAAAATTATATTTGCTAATGTTTTTTAATATCGCCCTGAGGATGAAACCTGCAACGACTGAAATTCGGCCGTCATTTAAGTTAACTAAAGACGACAACAGCATCGAAAAAACTAACATCTGACATATTTCTGTTTTAGTGGTTTACTTACCCAAAATTCTTCATTGTGTAATTCTGTAATACGTATATACATAACCGAATGTCATTTTAGAAATCACCCTGATAATGACGATCGCAACACTTTCAAAACGCCAGCCACCATTCTAGCATGTGAGACATTCCTGCTTTTTGGACTTGCTTATTCAGAAACTTTTCTTAATTAGGTAATACGAAAAAAATAACAAGTAGAATTATTTTGTCTTTAGCTTTGAAAGGTGCACTTAAAACATTATCAAATATTTCAGCAAGCCTATTCGTTATAACTTTCAATGCTGATCTGATCATTGTTGTTTATGATTTTAGATAAAACTGCTTCTAGTTTCTATAGTGATAAAAATATTTTAATGTTTTAATTAATACATAATGTTCTTAATCATAGGAACAATGATTTGTGTATAAAAGATGCAAGAACATATTATTTAAAAAATATATATTTTTATGATATTGTCTTCATTTGTCAAAACTTCACGCATTCTTGTTGTAAATGTAATGGTGACGCTATATCACTTTGTCGTTATCCTGTGAAGGATCGGCCTTTTGAGGACATTTCTCGGAAGGCTCCAGCCAGGTCCAGCCAACGGTAAATCTTCTGTCTCGTTTGCAATGCCGTTTGAACAACTAAATACTAAAATTACAGATGATGGTAATCCATTATTCAATTATTTAGGTTCGTTTCAAATTATTGTTTAAAATTGTTTAAGGAATAATATAAATAATTTTATCAATACAACATATGTGTATGTGTTGAAATATAATTATACTGAAATATAATAACAATTCTTTAATGGAATTAGTGAATTTATCAAATATTGATTAATACAATCAAATTAACAAATAATACATACACATCATCACGCTGTTACCCTGTAGAAGAAGCTAGGGACAATTAATTTCCGCCTCCTCTACATTCATACACCTTCTCATACAGCTCCTTCGATTTCTCCGACTTGAAATCTCCTTGTTTCAATGTTGATTATTTTTCTTTTATAATATCATTCTTTTCTCCAACCGTATTTCCCTTGTTTTCCTCTTACACGCTTTCCACTTACAGTCGCACTATTTTTTATTCATAAAAAGTTTTCGAAGAAAATTACAAAATAAAAATTCCAATTGAAATACCAACTTCAACTAGAATTGACGATCTCCATGGAGTACTTGGTAAGGGGGCTGTGTTCCGATCCGCAGGTTGCGTGTTCCATTCCTGTTGGTGTCCTGTTTTTTTTAAATGGTTAGTCTTTTTTTTCTTAAGATTTCTTCAACATCTCTCTGATTGATTGGAAGAGATTACCACATGCCAATAAGCACGCCAAGTTATGTATACAGCAAAGGTAGAATGTATAAAATACATACGTGTAAAAAAATTCAGCAATAATGTACAAGAACTTAATAAATATATCTTATTAAATACTTTTTTTAATCAACAATGGCCTTAAAAAACCATACCTCAAAATGAAATAATTAAGGAGTAAGTATAAGCATTCTTGAAATATATCAACTTATATAACAATGTATGTTTTTATGGTGGACGTCCTTGGATTATAAAAACATTGGCGTTTCGTGACGAAAAAATGTCAAATATTTCAATAATAATTAATGCATTTAAGCAAATGATAATTAAATACATACAAAAATTTTATCGCTCACATGCCGGTTTGGGACGCCTACGTTTTCAGTAATTCAGGGTGAAGGCATTTCGCATATCGTGTGTCCCGTCACGATCCTGGCGACCTGTTTGACGTCGGTAGTCACTTTTTGCGCAGAGCCACTTTCCGTGTCGATTCTCTACCTGTATTTGTCATCCACTTACCTGGGACCTTTAATGGTATAGTATGGCCGATGGGATTTTTTATCACTGCATGACTGTCGCCAAATGAAGAAATTGATTTCAAAACTAACTAACTGAAATCCATATTTGGACGTCAATATGCTAAAAGACTCAACCCTTGAAATATATTTTTTTATTATTATTTGAAATATCGTTATGCTATAACTCATTCATGTATATACGAGTAAATACAACAATAACGAGTCGTCAAATATTCATTACACAGTTAAATTTTATCATAAAATAATTCTACTCTTTTTATACGAGTATAAGCATATTCCTTTTCCTATTCGATATCATCAAAACTAATTTTATCTTTAAGTGCTTGGTATCCTAATTTATAATTAATGTTAATTAAAAATAACTTACCGGTTCAGATCTTTCCACATCTAAAATAAATATATTAAGCAGTTTTCAACAAAATTTTAAGAAAAACGATACACACCGTTGCAATATCTTTCAACCAACCAGGAATAAATTAACGAGGCTTTATGTGAAACCAGACTGGGAGCATATTTGAAAAATATTGAGCACCAACGGGAATCAAACTTGCAAACCTCGGGCTGAATGACAGATGTCTTATAAACTTGATCACGAAGGTTGTTTATTCTTCATCTCATTAAGTGATACCAGTTTGAAAAAAAAACGATTTCTTTTAATATTGATTTGCTACATTCTAGTTATGTTAAAGAAATTGTATATTGTATTACACTTTTAATGTATACATTACAAACTACGTTTTTTTTGTCACGTGACATACCTTCTTCAGCCTCCAAGAAATGTTTTAAACAAGCTTTAAGTGAAAATTAAACTGTACCTACTCCTTTTATTTAAATATGAATATCGACGGGGATCGAACACTTTTCATCCCATTAAGTGATAACAGTTTATTTTAATGATGGTAATGTAAAAAATAGTTTATCTGATGACTTTGGTCTTAATTAAAAATATTTTTGAGAAAATACTTATACTACTTTTTAATAAAATAAAAGTATCACATTTAAAAAAAAATACTACATATAAGTCGTTTGTTAAGAACAAATATTTCTCTTTTCCGCTCTTCGATCGATTTTCGAACGATACAAATGACACATGAAAGTGGGATTTTTTAGTACGTGAAGGAATCTTGATTAAATTAATTAACGCGTTCATGTTTAAGCAGGTGGACCGTTTTGAACATCTGATACCAGTTGCGGATGCCAAACTGAGAGTCGTGAATTTAATATAACTTTTTTTCCAACTAATACACAGTTCGTCTTCGTCATCATCTTCACTATCAATATTATCAGCATTTGTCTTTTGTAATTTGGGGACAGTGGAATCAGCGCTTAATTCCAACAAGTACTTTTAATCGCAGGTATTAAAAAGATTTGCTAAATTCTCGCCTCGTTTTTTTTCCAGAGTTTTCCATGCGATAGGTTTCGCAATTCTACAATGTATATTTTTTAAGTTCTCCTCAACAACGTGGTATATACTCCTCTGGATACATACCAAATCTGAAACTTAAAAAAAAAAAACATTTTTACAATATCTAATTTGGTATTGAAATGGATTTAATATAAAATTGTGAATATTTTTTCATTTTGAGATAGGTAAGGTAAACTTAACTAAAATAGTAAGATATCCACAACTTTCTGTCTAACAACATCCTCTACATCTTCTATGTCTCACTTTTCTCATCATTGCATATATTGAAACCACTTCATTTTATCCTCTGTGTATGTATTTGGCAACTCATCTCTCAATGTGGTCCAAAGCACTTCAAGATAACTATAAAAATAAACTTTATAGATAATACGTAACGGTTTAAAGTTTAAATAACTATGGTGTAAGTACATTAACGCATGTTACTAAACAATAGCCACAGTTAAAGGTGTAAAAATATATTGCTCTATAAAATGAAGGTATGCCATTCAATTGATAATGTGTGATTCCTTGAAACATTTATGACAATTATTTATGTATTTTTACTGTCAATTGAATTAATTCTATTTATTGTTATATATTTAATTGTGTATTTTTTATCTTTCATAATTATTTATAAATTTTCATAAAATATGGAAGTATTTTTTAGTTCGAATTAAAATAATTGTTCCACATGTGTTTGTCACTAATTACTTTGATACATGTAGATATATTTTTACATTAAAATTAATTAATTGGTTTTGTATTCATATGGATAACTAACAATTAAATAAAAACATGATTGTATAAAAGGAGAATTGAACACTAGAGACAACCATACGGTTGTAATTACATATTATAATTACAGTTATATTTACTCTCATACATTGCATTAATTTATATAAAATCAGTTTAATGTATTGAAAGCCATGGAGTTAAAATCAATTTAGCTTTTATGTATTCAATAGGAAGTATATGTTGTGTGATTTATGACAATCTATCCTGTCGTGTAGCTTATGATTCAGCTTCGTGACTCCCATGAATGCCCTTGACGGCTCCTCTCCATCCATCTCAGCACTTCGCGGTTCGAAGAGCAGTTGTTAAGGGTAGTCCTGTTGCGTCTCTTACTTGGTCAGTCAAACGTATTGGGACTCTTCCTCTTGTTCGTCGTCTTTCCACGATTCCAGTGACTATAAGCCTCTCCAGACTATCTCCTTGGCTACGAGCAATGTGTCCAAAAAATCGGAGCACTTGTCGAACGCATATTGTCGACAATCTGTCAGATTTTCTCAGACATTAGTATGCCTGATAATAAGATAATGACGCAATGATAATAAGAAATGTAATTATTAAGGATGAATTTGAGTTAAAAACTGATGTATTAGGTAAGATGAAACAGTGCAAGTTGAGGTGCTTAAGATATGTAGAACGAATGGGTGACAAAGTATTGTAAATAAATTCATAATGCAAGTGCGAGTAACAATCGTGTTATAGAAAAAAGTATGGTTCGAACAAGTGAATGAAAATTAGAAAGAAGGAAAGTTTAGGAGTAAGATAAATAGAACGGACTGTATGAAAATACGTATGGATGTGTAGGAGTTTACAGAAATATGTTGTAATATTAAAGTTTGGTGTTCTATCCCCTCTGCCTATCCCAATAGGGAAATGATGGAATGGTAAGTATGTTTAGGTTGTATTTTCAAAAGAGCAAGATTAAGGCTTAGTAAAATATTTTGTGTGAACGGTTCTATAAAATGTAAACGAATTTAGTATTAAAAAAATCATAAAAAGGTGTATATAATTGGAATAAAAATAAAAATTATAAAAGGTTCAACAGTGTATACGGTGTGTTTCGCGATACGGTGTGCAAGTAACAAATTGCCTAATAAAATGACTACGAAAAAAATCACAGATAACTCATAAAATTGCACGCATGCTTTGTGAAACATCAAACAGTCATTGTTCACCGATATGATTGAGCCAATTTCGCGTACAAAGGATGGGTTTGACCTTAAAAGCGCAGTCCAAAATAGTCTGGTGGAAAGGGCTGAAGACCGCATGCGGCTCCAGTCTACGTGCATGGAGTTTGTTTGTGTATAAACATTTATTCCTTTATGTCCTGATCGAGCAAGCGCCGCATGGAAACCCCGCTATGCAAAGTCAAAACAAACATTAGATATTGCTTTTATTGTCGCCCATGTGCGGAAGGCTGAGGGGGTCAATGCTAATATTGGCACTTTTAACACCTTTGTTCTTGTTCAAAGAGAATATTATGTATTCACTCTTACTTATTTCAGAATATTTAGTCTTTCTTTTGGGATGAATTACTTCATTCAGTATTTATCAATGTATCTCATTACATGATCTTAGCTTTACGGGCCTTGTTCACTTAAATTACATTCGATATTCTATCCTGCAAAACGGTAAAGATCGCATGTCTAGGTAATATTGAGAGGTGAATATAACATTTCTAGAATTAATATTGATGAGCGAAATCGCGAGTCTTGGTTACATAACATACGCGAATGGACAGGTATTCAGACAGTTGAGGAGCTGTTCCGTTTTGCTAAAGATATATGTTTTCTCAAAAGGCTATGTAACATACGCGAATGGACAGATATTCAGACAGTTGAGGAGCTGTTCCGTTCTACTAAAGGCAGATATTTTCTCAAGAGGTTACATAACATACGCGAATGGACAGGTATTCAGACATTTGAGGAGCTGTTCCGCTTTGCTAAAGATATATGTTTTCTCAAAAGGTTATGTAACATACGCGAATGGATAGATATTCAGACAGTTGAGGAGCTGTTCCGTTCTACTAAAGGCAGATATTTTCTCAAGAGGTTACGTAACATACGCGAATCGACAAGTATTCAGACATTTGCGGAGGTGTTCCGTTCTACTAAATACATATATTTTCATTGAATGAATGCCAATGCCATGGAGATCAGACACGGTACTTGAAGAAGAATAATAATTTGCTTGGAGGATTTCTACTTATTTTGGCTTCCGAAAAAAATCTGTTTGATTTAATCCATATTCATTATAACTCATCAATGCCAACAGTTAGTACGACTATTTCTGTTACCACCAATAACCAAAAATATGTAAGCCCCTTTTATTGGATTGAAATTCATCACTAATAGGGACATGGCGTGATAGTGATGATGATGATTTTGACACTAAAAAAATGGCAGTTACGTATCGGATATTACATCAAGTGTTTTTTTTAATCATAGTTATAACAACCCATTGTGTATTGGCATAATCATAAGGTATATTTGGTTTTAATATCAAGCGTGGTTTCATAATAGGCTGATAGTTGTAGTATGTTATATGAAAGCGTTTTGATACCTGCGTTTAAAAGTACTTGTTAGAATTAAACGCCGATTCTATTATGTCCAAATTACAAAACATAAATTAAGATCCTATTCTTGGCCATTGAATCCAAATTAAAAAAGTCCCACAGGGTACAATGTGTGCCTTCCCTTCCTTCTACCTATACATATTGAAGCTTTCCGTTATGTCGATGATTTACAACTCTGAAAGAATTCGGCAGGACAAAAAAAGGCCTTGTGTATTTTAAAGGGAAAAGTCCGTGAAACATAAAACCCTATCTTTTCAATGCGCATGAACCAAATCCGAGAAAAGGAACAAAAATGTGAAGAGTGTATGTATTTATGTACCGTGTCTGGCTGCGCGCTTGCGCCTTGCACACGGGGTGTCATGCTGGGCTTATGTAATGAAATATTGGGTGTCTATCTATCTTGGCTGTTTATTTACTCACAACTTTACTACCGTAAGATATGGGGAATATTTTTAGTGTAAATTCTATTGTTATTTTATTGCAAAAAATTTTCTATGCATGATTTAAAAATATATCTGTATATATAAAAAGCGAAATAAGTAAAATCGTTATAAAGAATAAAAAATCTCAAAATATACCTTTTTTTAAATCAATTCAAAGCCCTGCCTGGCATATTATGCATAGCGTTCTAGTTGGATGTTCTGATTGAAGTGTAATTAATTTGAATTGGTAATTGAAATAAGCTTCTAAATCATTTGAACAGATATCAAAAACTCGAAGTGATCAACCAAAAAAAATACACCAGTTCACTTTTCTCTACGTTAGTCGAATATGCTTGTGGGATTTTACTTTTTAAACAAACATTATTTTATCTATTCGGTGACTATGACTCATAGCAGATCGATTTTGACATTATTCTATTAAAACTCTAGTTGTCTAGTTGGTAAAATACCCATTTTTCAGTCTGGGTGTTACGGATTCGATTCCCGGTGGAACACAATTTATTTTAACAAAAGCTCTTATCTGGTTTTTCCTTAAGAATTCTTTAACATTTATCGAGATGTTTGGAATAGATTACCACGTAGCAATTGACCGCTAAGTTGTACTGTATACAACAAAAAATGTATTTTTATAGGTAACAAAAATAAGGAAAGACATTTTGAGAAAAATATGTAAATAAAATATATTCAATATGCAGCAATGAAGAAGGTTTCTTTTCCATGGTTATTTTTTGTTGATACCACATTATCTTTTAGGATATGGAAACGTGTCTTCACTTAAGAATTCCTATTCAGACGGGATGGAAGATCATTTTGAAGAAAAAAAATGTGTATTTTTAGATTAAATCCTCCTTGTGCCTGATCTCTCGCTCGTTTTTTCTCTTTCTCAATTTTGCCATCAACCCAACAAAAACAAACGAAATGGTTAAAAACTTATTTTTTTCTACTATCGTCTGTAGAGATGGATGGTATTCAGATGTGTGCCATCTCGATTTCAAAGGATGTATCCCAGTGAGTAAGAGAGGGATGCACGTATTTTCCTGGTCGGATGGTTGGGAGTTATCCCGAATAATCCTGGTTGAGGCATTTCTGTAGTTGGATATCAAAGTGAATGACTACCAGTGGCGGATTGGAATTAGACTTGGTCGTTGAGACACATTTGATTTTGTGTATTTTAGTGATTGTGACTATTTTAATAGACTATTTAGTTATCAACTGTTCTTTTAACACTTATATAGTGCGAATGTGATAAAAAGGCGGGAGATTGAAAGACCAAGAAAAGTATGGTTGGATAAAATTAATGATATTTTGAAAGAAGGAAACGTAGAGAAATCAGAGGAGTTGTACGAGAAGGTGTATGGATGTATGTTGAGATAGGAATGTCTGGCGCTCGATTATCTCTGCCTACTCCAACAAATAAATGTCGTGATGGTATATGTGTAACTTATTTTGTTGATATTTTTCTTTATAAGTATGTCCTAAGGATGTATAATCCCTTTGTATTAATATGAATTCAGTGTTTATGAAGGTATATCTAATATTAAAATAAGAGTTAAAGATGACAGACGAGGATTTTTTTAATAATGGCAAGCGCTATTGAGATTTTTTACCTTTTTTTTGGGACATCCTATATTTGCGTAAACTAAAACATGGTGATATATCCTTATGAGATACATACAAATATTAATAAATATAATTAGAAATGTTATATTCCTGGTTATATTTTCCCACCTCACACAATGGAAAAAAACATAAATAAAAGATTTATGAGAAACACATTTTTTAAGAAGCTATCTGCACATTTGAAGGATATCGAAGGAAGAGGTAGAACAAGAAATAATAATTTTAGAAAATACTTGGATATTTTGAAAGTTGATATAAACCAAATAAGTGATTGAAAAATATAATAATTAAATAAAACAACGTCCCGGACATAAACGACGTATTTGAAGAAAAATATTATTGTGAAATCAAAAGCCTTCCATACATCGACAATCCGCTCCTTATTTTTTTCTACTATCGTCTGTAGAGATGGATGGTATTCAGATGTGTGCCATCTCGATTTCAAAGGATGTATCCCAGTGAGTAAGAGAGGGATGCACGTATTTTCCTGGTCGGATGGTTGGGAGTTATCCCGAATAATCCTGGTTGAGGCATTTCTGTAGTTGGATATCAAAGTGAATGACTACCAGTGGCGGATTGGAATTAGACTTGGTCGTTGAGACACATTTGATTTTGTGTATTTTAGTGATTGTGACTATTTTAATAGACTATTTAGTTATCAACTGTTCTTTTAACACTTATATAGTGCGAATGTGATAAAAAGGCGGGAGATTGAAAGACCAAGAAAAGTATGGTTGGATAAAATTAATGATATTTTGAAAGAAGGAAACGTAGAGAAATCAGAGGAGTTGTACGAGAAGGTGTATGGATGTATGTTGAGATAGGAATGTCTGGCGCTCGATTATCTCTGCCTACTCCAACAAATAAATGTCGTGATGGTATATGTGTAACTTATTTTGTTGATATTTTTCTTTATAAGTATGTCCTAAGGATGTATAATCCCTTTGTATTAATATGAATTCAGTGTTTATGAAGGTATATCTAATATTAAAATAAGAGTTAAAGATGACAGACGAGGATTTTTTTAATAATGGCAAGCGCTATTGAGATTTTTTACCTTTTTTTTGGGACATCCTATATTTGCGTAAACTAAAACATGGTGATATATCCTTATGAGATACATACAAATATTAATAAATATAATTAGAAATGTTATATTCCTGGTTATATTTTCCCACCTCACACAATGGAAAAAAACATAAATAAAAGATTTATGAGAAACACATTTTTTAAGAAGCTATCTGCACATTTGAAGGATATCGAAGGAAGAGGTAGAACAAGAAATAATAATTTTAGAAAATACTTGGATATTTTGAAAGTTGATATAAACCAAATAAGTGATTGAAAAATATAATAATTAAATAAAACAACGTCCCGGACATAAACGACGTATTTGAAGAAAAATATTATTGTGAAATCAAAAGCCTTCCATACATCGACAATCCGCTCCTGGTTTGAACAGCTCGATGGTTATAATCTGCGTTTTGGTCGTGAGACCTAAAACTTTGCCTAAACAGAGCGCAGCTGTAGTTATGAGGCGTCACTTTTAAAATGTGATATTCGTTTAATTGAAATGAATCACGTCTAAACTTAGATCGTCAATTGGAGAAACTAAAAATATGATGACTGTGACTGGTAATGATGAATATGCCACAGGATTACATTTGAGAAATCAAGAGCTCGCTCTTGAGACGGATGACATGAAGTCGAATAAAACAACATTTTAATTAACGGGACTAACAATGATGAACTGATCAATCACAAGGAGGATCAGGAATGAAATAACTAAGTTTTTTTGTACATTTGCAAGAGAAAACCAAATGAAAGCATGATAATAATTAGACGCACTGTTGAAAGAATGATAAAATGAAAATATCCGTGGTCTATTTGGTAAGTGACCTCTTTTCCAATACAAAGGTTGCAGGTTCGATTCCCGTTGATAGATAGATTTAAAAAAAGGGTGTCAGCCTGACTTGAGACTTATTTAATACACATTGCAATAAACCTTCCAGGTTATACTGTATACAACGAAAGTTTATTATAATACAATATAACAAAATACTTTAAGTATAATGTAATAGACCAGTAATAAAAATATAAGATTTTAAAGAAAGCCGTAACTCGACACCAAAGACTTTATTTTACGTTTTTGGTAGGAAATAAAATACCATCATTGTTTTTAATGTTGATTACGATTAGATGGAAATATAATTACAACCTTTTCCCATCTTTATTAGGTATAGAACCCAAAATCTCTGAGAAAAAAACAAGGCTTTTTCGTCATAAATTGGATTAACTTATTTTAGTATTACTCAATAGTTGTCAAGCAAAAGGAAATGTGTTTAATTATCAAATTATTTTGACTTAGAATGGTGTTAATTTTATCAGTGCTGGTATCTCTGAAACAAGTCTCATTCTTAGACAAAATATTTTGAAGGCAGCTGTCGTGTACGATTCAACGTAACCCCAAGTGTTAAATTTAACTTATTTCTTAGTCCTAATGGTTTTACCAAGGAGGGAGGGTTTTTGAGTTCAAACGCTACAATTTATAAACAGTGCTAAGTAAAATGATTCTGCGTTAAGTTAATCGACAGCTGCATTTTGGTCTTAACCAGAAGGTGTACTGATATTTTTTTTCTTACGTGTAAAGCGTGATTTAGTCAAATAAAGTGAACACAATATTATACACGTACATGTGTTCTCAAAAGGCGGAGAATGTTAAGAGTTTTACAGATCTTATTCATTCATTTTATTTTATAATATCTTTAAAGTATTTTACTATTTCTTCTTTCAATTTTATAATAAAATACACATTTTCATAAAAAAAATCATATTTAGTTTTACTACAAAGCACCTCCTCAACAGTTAGCATATTTTATATACAAGTACTTGTATGTTATAAGTAAGTTAAATAATAAATATAATAAAAATGAGGATAAAATCATATTAGTTTTTAATGTTAAACTATAAAATTTTGTTAGTCATAAGACGACAATTATAGAATTAATATTCAGAAATTCTATTCGGCAAGAGTTTGAGTTTGATAAACATGCATTTAAAAAAAATATTGAATCTGAGTGTATCTCCTTTAAGTTCAAAATGTTCCACAAAGGTTAACCTTAATATTACACAATTTTTAAATGTAATATATTCCCTGGTATTTTTCTAGAAGTTTTGTTTATCTATTTTTAAACGAGCTGGCGTCAAAGGAAAATTCTGAATATTTCTGGACTGACGTAAAAGAATATCTATCGTTGAAAAAATCGTATTAATTTTTTTTATCTTCATTTCACACGAAAGCTCAGAAACAGGAAGACCTTTTCTATATCTACTCAATGCTTATGTCCGTTTCAAGAACAAGAACATTTTTACAACGTTTTATTTTGTCTGTAACGAAAAATGTTAAAAATATTTCGTATATTCCTTCTTCCCTCGCAGGAATATCAACATTTTTATGGTTTTGTTGAAGTTTTATCGCGCCGACGCCATCTTTGCTTTGGAAAAGTTTTTTTGTTTACCTTATCACCTGCCACGGTGCTGTTTTTTTTGGTACACACCATTAAAAAGGAGTACGCCACGCGAGTTGTGAATTATGCGTCTCTTTCACCATAATTAAAATCTAATATAAAAGAAGAGTTCAGAGAAAAACGATCGACACGGTTTATTGATTTTATCAAGGTGTACGGGCTGGGGAACATCTTGATATGCTTTATTTTTTTGTAATGCTAAAATGTTTTTTTTTCTGGCGTATGATAATAAGGGCGTTAAGTTCCATTCTCTATGTTTATTTTGACAAATTGTACCATAAATTTATTTTTAAGGGATGGGTTGTTTGTTGTCTTAGCTCTAAATAAATGCCTAAATAACCATTTTGCATAATTTATTTACCTTTAAACATTAAAGCTTAAGTTTTTTTATTGCATACACTAATCAATAATTTGAATCTTTATTTTTATAATTACTATATTTTTGTGCAAATATAAAATAACTTAAATTAATGTTTCACTTTTGGTAAAGTAGTTGTTTCTCTCTAGTTTATGGACAAATATGCTTTTTTGTACCCACTCAGTTTTTCATGAACTTGAACACGTACACATTGGTAATGAAGAAACGTTGAAGGGTGTGGCCAGGAGAAAATGTTGATGACAATATTGTCTTCAGCTCCGTTATTCATGTCTGAGTTTTACATATGAACGCACATATCTCATTGTCGGTTGTACGTGTTTGTAATACTATCACACATTGCTATGAAAATAAGTTATATGAAGTAATAATGATATAATGACACATTGTTTCTGAAATAAGTATCGACGGTTCATCATTGATAATCAAGTGTTTATCTCACACTGGATAAAAATAACTGATATTTTTGAAAAAATAATAAATTAAATAAATATATGTTTATTACTTTAGTCATATATTTTATATTTTCACAATACTTTTCTCAAATTTCTCAGAAATAAATGAGAGTTATTTAAAATGTTTTTATGTTGCTGGAGACATAACATAAATCAGATTTAATAATATCGTTTCGTCTTGATGTCGCTCAGTGTGGTCTGGAGTAAAAATGACTGACTTAACACATTTTGGATGCTCCTCCTGCCTTGATAAACACTACCTCTACATATTGTAAAATTTATAGAGGTCGTTTGAGATGCAATAAAAGCATTAAATTTCGACACTTTTAAAGTGGCATAATTTCAAAGGATTGTTGTTGCCTTCCTCAAGTCAATATTAGAAGTTTTCAACACTTTTTCACTTTTGTTGACTTTCTTTTTCTTTTCATGTTTAATAGAAATAATGCCAGACTTTAGAATATGATTTTTAGGGCAATTAGTTATTTATTACTACTGAGATATTTGCTTCTTAGAATCCTAACGTTGTATTAAAAGAGGAAATCACATATTAAAACTCTGAAACCTTGTATAGCTCATTGTTTTAAATATGAATTTATTTCAGTTGATATTATTTCAAACATTATTTTATGAAATTAAAAATAACAATAAATATTGATATAATAAGCGAAAAAAGTACTAGAATAAAAACAATTTTTTTAACATACTCGTATATGTTTTTAATCTGCCTTATTAAAGAGTAATGAGAACATAATAAATGTGGTAGAAATGCGTGCCTTGCGTAGAATATTTGGTATTATAATGTTTGATAGAATAAAAAATGATCGAATAAACGATAGCTATTTGTTATAGATGAATTTTATAAATATTGAGAGAATTTTGGAGATAATGAGTTGTGAAAGTCTTTTAAGAAAAAAAATGTATGGATGAGTCTGAAGTTAATGGAAAGCGAGGAAGAGATAGAACGCAGAAAAAGGGGAAGGAAATAGTTGGAGAAATTTTAACTGAGGGAAAGGTAAGAAGAAGTATAACAAACAGAAGAGCATGTATCTGGATATATGTATGGAGATGAGGCGAGAGCGAGTGGAGATCTATTCTCTCTGCCTAATCCAAAAGTAATGTGGTGTGATGGTAAGTACGTACGTAGTTTCTAAAATCTGTGTTTTTAATCTTAAAGAAATATTAAACAAAATATTTTATAAAACTAGGTTTGTTATACGAGTGTTGCATACCTTAAAATATTTATGTTGTTGTTGTTGTAAAAACATTGTTAGCACAATTTCTCTCTTTGGTCACTGAATACAAAATATGTAAAACCTTTTTAATTCAGGAAGTTAATTAAGGATCAAAATACCCATGGGATATTTTGGTCTAAACAGAAATGCTCTCGTCTTGTGTCTTATATGACTTGACAGTTTTATGGGGCACAATACAAATGCTTTTTGCCATACGCACGAAGCTGGGTTATAACCGTTTATGAGCGTTTAGATATACTGAAATGCCTCACTTCCTACTTTATAATTTATTGCTTGTACAGTTTTGGGAAATATAAAGGTGTTTTATTTGTTTATCGTGCTTGGAACCGATTGCTAGCTTTTAAAAATTGTACAAATATAAATTATTCAGTGAAGAATATTAAAAATACTTTTTAAGTATTTTTCATTGAATTTCGTTTATATTTCAAAATATAATAAATTACACCAGTAAGCGAGTAACAAACAAAAACTAAATTTTAGAAGAAATGTAGTAATATGATTTATAAAATATACATTTACAGTACACTTGACCACTGTTCTGTATTAAACTTTCGTAGTGGAACCTGGCGGGCTTATTGACATGCGCCAATCTCTTCTAGTCAACCAAAAATATGATTAAGAGTCTATTAAATAAAAACCCCTCTACATTTTTTCCTAAAAATCTACAATCCAACGGGAATCGAATCCATTACCCCCGTGTCGGAGACAAACGTCTTGCCAATTAAATCACGGAAGTCGCCTGATTACCATTCAAAGACAAATTTCACCAAATGTTCTTGGATAGTGGTCTCGTGTCGTAGAACGCTGGTTATTCTAGATCAAAACCTTAATTTGATCGTCATCAGTGGTAATCTACCTTCCAAAATGAATGTCATCTTCTAGTCGTAAAATGAATACAATTTTTTAAATCACAATTGACACACAATCGCTTTCTGCGTCGGCACCATACCCTCAACATATCTTTTAATGGTTCGTGTCGTAATTTTTTCTTTTATGGTAGTAAAAAATCATCAAGCACCGAAAAAAAAACAACTTATTTTGTTCCATCTTCTAAATGACGCAAAACACCGCTCAAACAATTTTGGTAATCAATGGTTGAAAATGGTTGTAATTGTTCATAATAATATACATTCAATACGTTTGGAATGAAGCTAGTAACAAAAGTTTGTCCTAACGACATCTATTCGAGAAATACGAAACTACTTTCTTGATAACATATTATCTTATATATTTAAATGTTAACATTAAGATCTAGTATTGAAAATGATTAGCTACTACTTTCTTGCAGCAAGAAATCTTTCTAAAAACACAGACATAGAAATGCGTCGTTTTGGCTGCTTCACTCCACCATCCGGAGAACAAAGGTCTTTAGTTAAGTGCAAGATTTACAATGTGGCAATAACTATTCATCATATTTTTTCATCTGAGACTTTCTTGTCTTTTAAAATGATCTTTTTCAATGTCATACAGTCTCCGTCTCTCTCTGTTATGGGTGGTTTGGCCGAAAGGCGATAATAGGAGGGAAGCGAAGGATGTCATAAAGCAATAAATAACTCCAAGATTAAAAAACAGATTACTCCAAGACAGACTTAATCATCTATGCACATTCTGGTGTGGTGGCTTAGAGGAATCATTAGAGTCAACTCTCGCCTTTGTGTCAGACGATAACAATCCGTGGTGATATTTTTTTTAAATGGAATTTCTGATTTGGAAATACATGTTCAATTAGATTAAAATTTTATTGCACCATGTCCATTATTTATTTACAAGTTTTTTATTTCTCCCTTCAATATATTCAATTTGGTGTACGGGCATAATGAAGAGCATGGCCGAGAGATAAGATTGACTTCAGCCCTAGTCATCGAGCCTCTGGTTTTAGAACCACTAGAGTAAGCATGGAAGTAACTGTTCGTCATTCTATGTGTTCGTAACACTCGTACATGATCTCGGATAAGGTTTATTTATATTCATGCGCGTATTGAGTATTATTTTTGTAACTTTTTTAATGGTCGATAAAAGACCGTACATTGTAATATAATATTTTAATAATAGTTAGCACTTACATCCAGTATCATAATAACTGCATTCATTCTAAGAAATCTAACGTTGTAACTGGATTTAGAATAAAATGATTCCACGATGATTTTATCTCGTCGATCTTCACAGCTGATCACTGATGGAAGAGCATCAGCGTGGGATATAGAAACATGAATTTATTGACTGGATTACTCCGCAGAAGATAAGCAGATTTAAATAATGATCGCATATTATATGATATTCTATCTGATTGCGAATAATGTCGTGCTCTTGACATACATACATACTACCTATCCCATTATTATTTTTTGAATCAATATTGTTTATGGCGGTTCTCGAGTTTCTCTGAAAACAACAACAAAACTTTTGAAGAATAATTTTTTATCAAACTTTTTCTTTTGGCATACTTTTTGATAAATAACTCTTTTGAAACGTTCAAACATTGCGAATAAAGATATAAAAAAGGACTTGATATTTTTACAAAATTTGAAATACGCATGAAAATTATATCAAATCCGAATGTATGTTTATTTTAAATTTAAACAGCTTTTTTCTCTCTTTTCATATATGCGAGTATAATGTGAATATTTTATAAATATACATATTTTAAAATATAAAGATTTTAAACATAAATTTTCTTATTATTCCTAAATGAACATACACTATACTCCACCTAAATCATTTGTTAAATCAAATATCGGCAGGTTTCTTTATAGTTCGTCTTCCCACGGTAAGTTTTTTGCGGTTTTCTTATCAAACATGTTTTTTTTTAAATATGCAAATTCGAGAAAGAACTCAGTTGAATTGCAACAACCGCCATCTTCCTGTATTTACACTAAACAAATTTTATATTTTTATAATGTTTTTCATTCTTGGACAGTCTGCTCTCTAAACAGCGCTATATAAATTGGCCTATTTGATATTATTTTTCACATTTTGATTGAACATATTTCTCCATATTGTTTTATAAATGTTCCGCAGATTTCAATCTGGTGATCTAAAACCACTTCTTAATGTAAAAACGTTGTGCAACACTTACTTGTTAAAAGAGAAAGGTGATAAATGTCAAAACCAAGAAATTTTTCACAATAAAGAATCGATAGATAATAACAACGTTTCCTGCCATTGGTATTATAAATATGGCAGTGAGTATAAATAGTAGAGCTTTCTCGAAACTCTGTGTTCCTAATCGAACAGGTTCAATGCTCGTGGTTTTACTAGGGCCCGGGGGCGGTATTGGGGTGTGTTTACCTTCTCCCCCGCTAGAGTTTCCGGTGCCCTTGCAACCACCTCCTTTTCTGTTTTGTTAACCTGTCAAAAGCAGAACGCGGCGGTCGTTTTCCGGGAGTTTTTTGAATTATTATACTCTCTCGTTCTCGCATACACACACAGAGAGGGCACTTTGTGTGTATAAATACTTAGAGAAATAATAATAACAGAGGGCATTTACTACAATGTCTGGCTTTAAGCCTACAACAACCCTTAGCGCGTACACACTTTAATGCCAGTCAGTATAATGAGTTTGAGAAGTATTAAGAATACGGCTATAGCTTCCTCTATCATGCTTCCTCTATAGCTTCATCTATCATGCTTCCCCTATACGCTTGGTATAAAATCATACACTTTTAACACACAGTCAATATTGCATAAAACTCAATACTCTACGATATTCGATAAAAAATAACATAAGCTTGTAAACCGTTGTTTAGCAATGCTAGTCACTAAAGAGCGCTCCGATTCTGCTGAAAAGTATCCGAAAGTAAAACCAGTCGATTTGTGAATCCGCTGGCAATTAAATCTGGGTGCTTAGTAATATATGTTATATTAATAATATACTGTGTAGGAACGTGCCTGTACAATAATTATGCTTACATTTTAAATTTAGGCAATGCGCGCAGGATGGCTCAGGATCGCTCGGGATGGCGGGAGCTTATCAAAACATCTTGATCCAATAACATAATCATCTTTAGACATGAGGTGTGGACGAGGAAGAAGATTAAAAACAAATAAGATTCTGGTATCAAAATTATCAAAAAAACTTGTGTGACATAGAAAGTTAGTACGTGCAGAAAAGTACAAGAATTGTAGATTAACTGGATAAATCACTAGCTCAGAAATCATGGATACCTATATGAATTTAAGTTTCATAGCATTTCATATTATTTTATAGTAGCTTTATTGGTTCAGTATTATAAAATAATACAAAATACCACCTAGACGTATACGTGTACATGTAAAAAGGATACAGCCGAAAAAATGATTTTTTCGTTTATTATAAACATTGAAAGATAATTAAAATCCCTAGCACGCTGTTATATTTCCTCTAATATTATATTTCAAAACAAACAGAATGTTGATTGGACTACTTTTCATAAATACGTCCTTATATGGTTGAATAATTCTTATGAAAAATAAAACTAACGTCTTGTTCCTTTAATTTGAAATATGTATAATATAGGTATGTGTGCATGCTCGTCTCATAGCCAACGTTATACATTGGTTGACCTAACGAGCTTTTTTTCATAAGATAGCGAATCGATTTTCAATCATCAATGGCTGGTGTATTGGAAATATTAATAAATTAATAAAAGGATCGTCAGGATGTTGGGCCCATCTGTCTACCTGTTAAACAATGGTGGAATTCATTAGAAGCAACCCTTTTGCAGCCTTAATTATAAATTCAAGATTAACAAATAATTAAAAAAAACTCAAAATATGCAGTTTGAATATTTTGACTCTGTTCAATGAAAGGAAGTCTTTTATCTATTATTTTATTTGGTTTTTCTTTATTTTTAGGTAAACAATAATTTTCCAGTGGAATATATCCACAACAAGTACTCGTATTTAAATGTGATCATCACTTTATAAGACCGGTGTGTGAATTAACGGATTGGTGTGATATTTTATTCACTTTTGCTAAAAACAAGTTTGATCCAGTGGGGCAATGAATAACTAATGCATGTTAAATCAAATTAATAGTTTATTCTAACTCAAATTTTCTCGACCTTTCCCACCTTCTTTCTCTTTATCCACTCTAGTGAAATTTGTTAATATTTGGTTTTACTGATTAATTTTTTTGAACGCTGTCGATGTCCTTTTTCTTTTTGAAAATAACGTTCTAACCTTTCATCCAACAATTTGAATTAATCTGCGTGAATATTTTCTGGTCGGTTGAGATTGCTGTATAATAATAAAGTCGCTATTCGTATAGTTTACCAAAAAAGTGTCTTGATACTCGTAAATAGTATATGAAAACTTTATATTGGGAATAAGAAAACAAAATTAATAATTTAATACAAAATATAATATAAAAAATCCTTTTTGTCAGTATTTTATGACGTGAGAATTATTACATTTTTTGGTTCGTTAAGAAAAAGCAAAAACGTATCGTATATAATGAAAATAAGAAAATTATATTTCATAATTTCTGTGCTTTACATTTTTATGCTTACTAATATCCTTTAAAATGTTAATTTTGTGTTTCTTTGTTTGCATGAATGAAACAAGGGTTTTGTCTAAACTTACAATACTGACAGTTTTGAAGGTTTTGTCAGCGTCTCAGTTTTTAAAAAGTTTTATCGACTTATCATCTATATTCGTCCCTATCATAGTACAACTAATTACAAATCTTGTCGCACAATGATTTTGAACAACGATTGTCGTTTCGAATTTTATAATATTGTATATCGTGCTTGATGGTATCTTTACACCGAAATCTGCTGGCAACACTGTACATGCTAATAAATCATCGCGTGCATATATTGTATTAATTTGTCTTTCGCCATGTGAATTAAACAACAGTTCACAATTATTCAGGAGGGAGGGCATTGAATAAACATTTTATCGACAAACTTGTGCCAATATTAGATATGCTTGTTATTCAAACTTCATTAAAGAAAAATTCATTCGTCAAACATTTGCTGAATTAATAATAATTATTATTCCAATTTGTTTAAAATAAATGTTTCGTTTCTTTAAAAAAAGATTGAAACATTTTTCTAACAATCTAGTTTATATGGTAATCCTGTTCCCTTTGATAATCATCACGGATATAACATATTAATTTTCTATGCAGCTGCTCTGAACATTGTCTCCGTGTTACAGTGGAACCACTCTCTTAGCTCCGTCAGCCCCTGCCTTCTTCCTTCACTTCATTTTCCTCGTGTCTTCTCCTGCAATATAACTTATTTATTGACTGAACTTGGGAAATCTATCTTATCTCAAGTTATATTTTCATAGTCGTGATATTTACATGTAAGGGTTATAAAAAGTTTTAATTGCGTCAATTTCGGAAATTGCTATAAATGCACACATCTGGAAACGCAGACGCAGACGCGACAAGTACCTAACATATATAAAATGGTGATAAAACATTAATATCTATGATAATATTAAGAAACATTAAAGTATGATAGTTTTAATACGCCTCGCGCAATTTTAATGAATAATCAGCTTAGAGGAAGTAGGGTCGGGTCGGGCAGGTGTGCCCTTAGCATCACGCCTCGCACCTTCCGACGGCCGGATGACGGCTTATTTTATATTAAGAATACATAAAGAAGTAGTTGATGTAAAAATGAGGTAGGACGTATTTCGAGATAGGAAAATCAGGCGCTCTGTTCTCTTTCCCTACCTCGACAAGAACTGGTGATGGTACGTAATAACCAAATAATTGGACTTGAGTTGTTTTATAGAACAAACATTACTATTGGCAATGTACATACATTGTATTCACATACCATTACATCGTTTCCATGTCGGGATAGGCTTTGCTTTTTCTACCTCCATACACCTTCTCCTACAGCTCCTACGATTTCTATACATTTTTACGTTCACTTCTTTCGACCATATTTTTCTTGGTCTTACTCTACTATAATTTCTACTGGTAATTTCTTGACAAACACAGTGGTTCAAATATAACAGTGTGGCTCTATCAACAAGAATATGAAGTTTGAATTTGAGGAAGGGACGAGAACATGGCCTCCAAGAAGAAAATATATATTTTTATTTAGTCTAAAACTGAATTAAAAAAAAATTCAAATAATAGGAATTTAGTTTCTTTTCCAAGTAGTTAGCATTACATTAAACTTGTAAGTAAGAAAAAATATTCTTATAAGTAATGAAAACCTGGTAGAGTGAATATAGATTTCGAATGAGAGTGGCAGACGTGTAAAAGGAAGACTAAGAAACTAATGGTTGACACAAATAAATGAGATTTTATAAGAAAGGAATATATAAAACCCTGAGATGGATGAGTTAGATTGCTGCGATTTGATAATCTAGTTTTATTATTGTAACATTGCTTAGATCGACTTGATGAGTTAGGTTGCCACGATTTGATAATCTAGTTTTATTATTGTAACATTGCTTAGATCGACTTGATGAGTTAGGTTGCTACGATTTGATCATCTAGTGTTATTATTGTAACATTGCTTAAATCTACTTGATGAGTTAGGTTGCTACGATTTTATAATCTAGTTTTATTATTGTAACATTGCTTAGATCGACTTGATGAGTTAGGTTGCTACGGTTTGATCATCTCGTTTTATTATTGTAACATTGCTTAGATCGACTTGATGAGTTAGGTTGCTACGATTTGATAATCTAGTTTTATTTATTGTAACATTGCTTAGCTCGACTTGATGAGTTAGGTTGCTACGATTTGATAATCTAGTTTTATTATTGTAACATTGCTTAGCTCGACTTAAAATCCTTGTGATGGTTTATATAAACTGACTTGACCATAATGTCGTTTATATATTTTACTAATATACATTTTTGCCATCTAATTCATTACAACGTGTGGGGTTTACGATAAAATCTCTTTATACATGTACAATTATCATGAATATGTCTTCTTTATTTAATTCCTTCTTCATAATTCATTCTCCGAAAAATTTAAAACGAAAATCGAGAAAAATACCACACCTTACAAGTTGCAATGTTACTTCCGTCAGTTTCATTGCGTCTACTTGGAATTTATATCGTTAAAAATCTCTCAGAGTATAACTTGATGTTATCAGCTGATACTTCAATAAAAATATATGATATTAATTTAGTAATGACCATTTGATTAATATAAGCTCTTTGCATAATTATAAAGTTTGCCATAAAAGTGTTGAATGCATATGGTGGATCATAAAAGTGCGGGGTCACTGTTAACTTGACTCTTTGAAGAACGATCCAAGAAATGCCACGTCGTAAAGATTTAATCTAACAAATTTCTTTATGTTTTTTTGCCTAAAGTAGAATATATTTCGAACGTTCGATAAGTAATAAAAACTCGAATTTGTTTATACTGTTTTAAAAACACGACATTTTATGTTGATACATTGAGTTTATCAGATGTATCGTTATTTTATGTTGATACATTGAGTTTATCAGATGTATCGTTATTTTATGTTGATACATTGAGTTTATCAGATGTATCGTTATTTTATGTTGATACATTGAGTTTATCAGATGTATCGTTATTTTATGTTGATACATTGAGTTTATCAGATGTATCGTTATTTTCTATGGATTTTTTCTACGAGTATTTATTTCACCAAATTTTAATGTATGTAGTCTCAAATGAGTACCGCAGTTGCTATCTTCCTATTTTATAATTAAAAAACATGTAAACTGAATTTCGTTTTCGTAAGTTAATGAAGTGCAAGACTTCTAGATATGTAAGACTGTTTGAGATACGGTAGATATATTAAGATTATAGAAATATACACTAGACTTATTATCGTGTTTCTAGGTTCCTCCACTATCCTTCTTCCTAAAAATCCCTCCTAGTCACGGACGAAATTGTTACATTTGTTATATTTAAATATTCAAATGATTCCTGTCTTATTATTATCTTACAATTTTGTATTATTATTTTTGTTTGTATAAAACTGTAATGTAAATATTTCCCTCAAAACAGGATAACAGTGGTTGAATATTTGTTCTGGTTAGTTGAAAGATCCCTTTGGCAATACATCCGCCAAAATTGTGCATTGTACACTGAAGTTTTTAAATTAATAAATAAAAATTGTGGTCACTAATAAAAACTTTTTTAAATATTTAGAAATAGTATCCCCATAAGTTACGCAATTAACTTTTGAAGGTTATAAATAGTTTATAGATCTTGAATTTCGATATGAATGTGTAGAGGGTCTTAATTTCCTAATAACCACTTTTATTTTATTTTCAATACAATACAGACAAAAAAAATATGATCCTTAATTCGTATAAACAAACAAATAAAATGAGCTTTGATAATTAAAAAAAAACTGTAGAAGTTTGTAAGAACACGACGTATGATTAAGAAATGTGATGGGTAGACACTTTTGTAAGTAACCCCACTATATACTATACTTGATAGCGTTTTATTTTGCGTAATTGTATAATTAAGTAATAAATCTACTAATATTTTTAAACTTGAAAAAAAAAACAATGCTTTTACGATATTCGTATGCAAAATATAAAACTTCTATAAAAAAATAACGACGCGTGTATTTAAAATGGGCTATGATAAACTCACTAATGGTCAGTTAGTTCTCCGTGTAATTAAGAATCTGTATGCATCGTATTCTTTCATATCAGAGCCAATAATCAAGAAAACAAAAACCTCTATATTTTTCGCCTATTCTGCTGAGTGTTGTCTGCCCGGTAGGAAGAGGTGGAGTGGAATTTGGTCTGCTACCGCTGGGATGATGGCTCCTATAGGTAGGCAGTTAGTTGTTGGTGGCTGATACATTCTTGGGACCGGAGACGTGAAGGTATTTGGACGTCATCCCGTAAAATGTTCGGTCCGGCAGCTCATAACTAACATTTTCAACTTTACTATATTGTCTCGCAATTTTAGATCAAATCGTTCTAAGCTGTTATTTTCATTATTTCATGTAATGTGTGAAAATATTTAATTAATTTTAAAAAGTGTTAAAATTTCAAATTTTATATGAATGTTATATTTATAATATATATGACTTTATATTGCCGAAGAACACTATTGATAGGTGAATGGCATAAATCAAGAAAAAATATGCTACTTATTAAATCGTCTACAAATTCACGTGAATATATATTTTTTATTTTATTTAAATATTAAGGTTGTTTCTGGATACACATATTTTGAACGAGTCAGGTTTCTTTCTTAATCGTGAAAAATAAAGTCATCAGAAGTACTCGTATTTTATTTTCTTTAATGCATTTTCGAAACCTTGAACATATAAAATGAATGACGAGAAAATGACTAATCGGTTATACAATTTAGAAGTGCGAGGTATGCATGGAAAAGGCAGATCAATGAAAATGTATTTGGATCAAGTGCAAAAGATTTTGAAGGAAGGTGAAATGAGAAACATGAACAATAGATGATGTGTAATAGGAGATTAATGAATATGGAGGAGGTGAAAAATGTAGGTTTGGAAAGAAAAGTGTGGCTACCTTCCCCGCAGGGAAAAAGCGTGACGATATGTATGCACACATGTGTTACGTTGAACAAATAATGTTTAAAATATATGTTGAATAAAAACGTATTGCAAAAAAACAGAGATAAATGATTCTCATGGTTATAACAATGCTTGATTTTGATATAAATATTTATTTATTTTTTAACGAGAGTATATAATTTTAATAATCCTTTTTATAAAGCTGATTTTTTTTATAACTAAAAGTTCCATTATATGCCTAACGAAGATCTATCTAGAAAGTTTAGGTATCAAACCAATAAATGTACAAAACCTAATTTATTTGTTGGTGCTGATACTGCTGATGACCAATCCAAAGTTTTTGTGGTTTTACTGGATTACTGATCGTTTTTAAATCTGTCCATTTTTTTTCTAGTCTGAGTTAGCTTCTTCGTCGACTTAATAGGGATCAGGCATTTTTGTAAAGGAATACCTGAAGCGATTATGGAATTTAAAGATTATATTTAGACTTTTGCTTCTTTCAGATAATGGATTTTAGTATATCTCTAGGAAACCCTTTTGTAACAAAACATTCTTTTGTTCAAACAAAATGATGGAGTATTTCTGTTAATGCACAATTTAGCGTGAATAGTTCGTAGGTACATATTTTATTTTCGTCGTTTCTTTAATTTAATGTTATTTTATTTTGATAGTTGTAAATGAAATTTACATATAAAGTTGCAATTAAGTGTCCAATTGATATTTAATTATATCGTAGATTTGTTTAATATACTTTTATTAACATACAACACTGAAAATAACAATATTTTAGATAAATTCCGTGCCCTAGTTGGTGAGACTATTGTCTCCCAACCAAGTGGTTTCGAATTCGATTCTCCCTGTTACCATTTTTTTAAAGAGTTTCATCCTATTGAATTATTTTACATATTTCCAGAGGCGTGGAGGATATTGCCAAATGCGATTAAATTTACCATGTTGTATTACAGAAGTTATACAACGAATGTGGAATACGATACGATCCAATTGTGTCGGTCTATTTGAAGTACCCTAAAAAGGCTCCGAGTACAGGTGACTAGATGCAAGGTGAACATGCAGAGATGGTTTTTTTTTTAACGAAAGTAGTATTGAATGTGATTGTGCGGTTATTCAGGACTGTCAAGACATGCTAACTCAATTGTTTAGTATATAACTTGGGCAAAACCTGATTGGTGTGAATGATAGGGCGATCTCTGTTGCTTCCTTTTGGAAACACGTAGCATAATTGAAAATTTATGATCCTGACACGGAAACGAACGAATACGATACAATACAATGTAATAAATACAATACGACATTTTCCCCAATTAACGATTTACTTTAAGGCAACATTTATAACATAAGTTATAAAAATGAATCTGATACTCCGACGATTTATCTGATATAAACTGATTTATTTTATTTGGAGACAATCCCCATGACCTAGTAATATAAAACTTATCTTAACTCTCTGGGGTTCCGGGTTCGACTTCAGCTGGAGGGGAAAAATAAGTATTTCGTTCTTATTTTTTCAGACACAATTACTTCATTGTAATTTGTTTATTCCAATTTATATAACGGTATAATCCTACCGGTTTCAAGGTTTTCACCTGATCATTAGGGAAGCGCAAACAAGATTCTCCTGATGATGAGGTGAAAATATTGAAACCAGTAGAACTATACCGTTATATAAAGTGGAATAAACAGTGTTGGATTAAACAAATTACGAGTACAATGTATTTAAACCTCCGCAGTGTTAATACCTTAACTATAACAATTACGTAATATACACTTAATTCATTGAAAAAAAAAGCTGTCACAAATTCATAAATCCATCAGGCTGGATTGTATATAACGAGACTGTAAGACACAATTTACAACATAAAGTTTTTCACAAAAATCCCAAATAGCATAATTTAAGATTCCACACTTATGATTTTAAGCATAGACTTAAGTTTTTTATATAATTTACATATATTTTGTTTAAATTTGCGGTATTCGGATTTGTGATCAACGTTGAGGACAATCTCAGGTAAACGGCATGACCCCCTCCTGCAGGTTTTGCGTCTAAAAATATAATTTAAAAAAGGTGTTTCGGTAGCTGGCGTGCGTGCCCGCGCCCATCAAGTGCCGGCCTTCCTAATGAAATGTTATGGAGCCCATTATGTGGGAGGGTCACCACGCTGGAAGGCCGCTAGCCACCAGCTACCATCTACTTCATACGACCCCACAACCCGCCCGGGGATTCCCAAACCATACGATTTGTCACTAGTTATAGGAAATGACTTTGGTTTGGATCAATCACACGCTCACCGTACCACGAATTAAGAAAATCAATTCAGGTTTATAATTTATAATCCATTTATATTGATTTGTTTCACATATCGTATCATTAAGTGTACTTGATATGCAAAAATATCAAAACCATAAAATTTGTATTTTATGGTATAATGACGACCTCCGTGGTTTAGTTTGTGTTTGTGTTTCAAATTGGAGACGCCAGTTTCGATTCCTATTAGTACTCAAACTAAAATAAAGGGTTCGAGTCTGGTTTTCTCTATAACACATTTCTGGGTGATTGGAAGAGATTGCCATATGGCAATATACTCACCATTGTATACACCATTATAATATATTTTCGTCTTAATTTCATTTTATTTGTGTCCTTTCGTTTCTTAAAACATGTGTTAGGTTGATAATGATATAAACGTCAATTTGTACAACATAAGTACTAGGTACGTATTACGCAAACATCATAGTATATCATTGCCAAGGTAGTTAGTTATTGTAATCTAATAAAAAAGGTATTTTTTCTTGATCTAAATTTAAAAAAAAATAATTTCATGAATGAAGTAAGTACAAAAATTTTAATTATACACCATTTTTTGGAAAACAAAATTTTAGAACCCTGTGGACGGTTTACCAATGCTAAATGGAAGAGTTTGAAAACAGTGCTTCGTTTTGAGAATCAAATGAATTTGCGTTGAAAGTAAAAATAAAATGAAACTTAAGTAGCCTTGGAAAAGGGAGAAACATCAGGTACGAGTATTTGAGTCAAGAGCAAAAAAACAAATATAGCAAAACTTTCACCATTAAAATATTATACACGTGTTGATCACGAAATAATAATATGTACAATAATTATCAAAATAATTTGAAATCTCAGAATGCAATAAGTTTGAGAATCAGAGTTTAATACCAAAAAAAACTGCTACTTCTGCTTATTATCATTAAACCACATACAGTTTTGTCAACTATGTCTTCATTCGAATATAAACCCTTGGCCACCTTCTCATAAACGTCAATATTCTTTACGTTATAGTGGAACACCAAACTCTTTTCAAGCAGCCGAATTCTGACCGAACGTTTTTTTATACTAAATATATTTATAAAATTATAAGGTTGAACGTCGAGAGTTGACGAACACGGGTCGTAGTAAGTGATGAAGTTTACTTCATGCAACTTTGTTACTTATTTTTTCTCATCCGATCAACTAAAGTCACTTGGGTCGCGAGAGGAATTTGGTGCGGTGTGGACGTAATTATTGAGGTATTACGGGGCCTACCTTTTAATGGTATAATAAAGAGCGTTTTATCCGAGGTACGAAATTTTGTTGAAATTTGATGGTAGCCTAAATTCTGAGGCCTTCCCCGGCACACGACTTCTAATAATATGAATTATGGCCCTTCAGATGATGAGAGGCGAGAGTGAAGAGGAAGCCGATGGGTATTAATGTAAAGGTGATAGACCACAAAGTTGCAGGTGTCCTGACTTCTTTACCTGGTGTCGGTATAACATAGCTATGGGACGGGACACTCGTGGTTAAACTAAACGGGGAAACTTTATTTTTAATGCTAGAACCGTCATTTACTTGCGCAACCTATTATTTTAACTATTATCTAGTTGACGCTTTACTATTACGAAATTTTTGTTAAATATATATTATTATTTTTATATTCAAACATTAATTTTATAATTTAGATTCACCTTCGACCAATAGCAAAACGCGTTTGTACATTGTATACAGATACTATATAATATTCAAATTATCAATTGTTTAAAAGGTAAATAAATGGTTGGTTATGTTACTATCGTTTTTGTATTATTTTAAGAATTATTATATTTTGATCAATCTTTTATCTGCTAAGATGATAGATAGCGCACAACAATATTTTAGTATCCATTTTGATATATGGGAGTTAAATGTGGATGTGGAACAATACTGAGAGAAACCGAATAAATGCTGTAAAAATGCATGCACCGAGAATAATACATGGGATGACGTAATTAGGGATGGCGTAATTAGGGATGACGTAATTAGGGATGACGTAATTAGGGATGAGTGTGAACTTAAGGCTGAGTAAGGCGAAAAGTACCACTCTGAGATGGGCATATATAATAAATCAATGAAGTTTGACTAACAAATTAAATATACAGTGCAAATGTGAATGAAATTACAAACAATGTATGGTTGAATCAAGTGTATGACATTTTGAAATAAGCAAACATAGAAAACCAGAAGAAATCATATGAGTGATATGGATGTAAAATAAGCGAATGATGTGTTTCGAGATAGGAAACTAATACTCTGTGTCGTCTCTGCCTAGCCCGGCAGGGAAATTACGTAATGGTCTAAATGTATGTGTATCAATCGGTTCCAATTGTTTATGAAACATTTTTATTTTTAGATAATCTTAAAATAATCATAAATCAAATTATGTAAATGTATAAGATATTTGTAAATAGTATTATTCCTTTTATTTGGTAGATATATTTCATATTATATTTTAACGCATTACTTTAGATAGTCAAAAGATGGAAAGATTTATTGTTTTCTTAAGAATAGTGTCCCCTCCCCCATCCCCTGTCGGTGTATATCTTTTGCAGTCGGATCTTACTTACATCTAGTCTATACGAGTCTATTAGAATATTATATACGAGTTTATATTATGTTGTAGAGCTACTATAGAGCTTTTGTATGATCAGTATTTGTTGATTTTCCCTCTGATTTTATTTTCTGTGATTGCTGCCTTATTTAGAACCAACCCAACTATTTATTGCCTTTGATTCTGTTAGTGATTGTTCAATATATTATATATTTCAATACTTCTATGTCTTTATAGACTAGTCATAATTTCTTTAATTTATGATCCTTCTTTTATTTAATTTTTCAACAATTAAAAATCTTCTGAAAATTATCCACAATAATCTAGATTTAGAGATATGATATTTTAAATCGCCATTAAGTAATATTTTGTATATATTTTAACAAAATCTATGTACACTGAATATGTGATGTTAGACGTACGTCAGAATAAAAATGTGTTAAGTAGGGTGAAAAAATAACACTTTGAGGGGGTTTGGACATATTGAACGAATGAGTGACTAAAGACTGATTTTATAATACAAGCATGAGTGAGAGTTGTGGTAGAGGACGATTAAAAATATATGGTGAGTAAAATTATGAAAAATAAAAAGGTAAGGATTAAGAGAAACACAAGAAACTTTATGAGAAGATGTATGGATGTAGAAGGGGCGAAAGAAGTATGCCGTTATACTAAATTATTAAAGTTTAAATATGATGTTTTAAAATATCTTCAAACAGCTTAGTCATCAAATACACCAATTTTTTTAATTCCTATTGTAATACATTTGCTTATAAGACATAATGAAAACATAATCGATGTACAATTTAATTAAATCAATGATCACATTTAATTTAATGGGAATTTATATCAATAACAAAATCGATCGAAATTTTTATACCGTGTATGAATGCGGTTTTAATACAAAAAGTTCGTCCTTTTAATACTTTTTTCCATAGGATATTTACAATATTATAAAGTGAACATTTGACCAAGGACTAATTGTAAGTATTTGCCGAATGCGCGAGATTTTTGCCACAATAAAATGCATATTGGCATTTCCCCGTCCCAATTTCTTGTGTGGCTGAGATTCACAAAAGCCTATTTATATATTTATCCACGCTGGTCCGGACATCTATGGGAAGAATTCTCTCCGTATTCTATAGTCATTGGTCTCGCGCGTCATGGGGTACAGTCCGTTCAATGAGGAACACTGTCGTCTTATTGAAAAATAAATTCAACAGATTGACTGCCAAAACGAATGATTATTATTTTCACTTCAAACAAATCGCATTACGTGATTTGAAGTTGGATTAAATTGTTACGTATTTATTTAATTTCATTTAAATGTCGATCGTTAAGCGAATTGATTGCGTTGCAAAAAAACTTAACAGTGATGCCATAATTTTTTCCATTGTATCGAGAAAATTACTTTTCATAATTATAATTATAGGGTCGTTTAGTTAATAGTGAAGGGTTAAGGAAAAATATTTTTCAAACGGAATATACTTTCAGATTTTATATAAGTATTACTTTTTTTTGCATATATTACTTATTTTTTGCAAAAACAAAATCAATCAAATTCTAAAAAAAGAAGGAGAGAAAAACCTTAATTAAGTGATGTGCATGTCAAGGTGTATGGGTGTGGCAGAAGCGATAGATGTGTGCCAGAATAGACTGAAGTGGAGTTCTGGAATATCTGCATTCACTGATAGAGATACTGCGTGATGGTAGTGATGATGATTATGCTATTTTTTAGTGCAACGGACAGAAGTATACATAGAATGTAACTTCTTTCTATTGCTATTTAATTTGTTTTAATAATCTTACTATTTGATACCCAGCTGAATAAATTTTAACAAAAATTCCGACTTTCACTTTGTGGATCTCCATATTAAAACAAATGACAGGAAATAACTTTTTTATTCCAATGATTACTTAACCTCCGTTATATGTGTTATATTTCCTATACCAAGGCATTCCATATGAAGAGAGACTCGGAAGAGGAGTTGAAAATGTGTAGGGGGCAATAATGTAATTAATGGAATAAGAAATTAAACTACAGTTAAATATTCTACATGAATAAATTTTATACTGCGGATACTCCTCTTTTCTATTTGTTCCCTTTACCTATGTTTATCTTAAACTTAACGCAAATATTATTTAATTTTACATTTTGACACACTTCTTGGCTTTAGTCTTTACCTCTTTAATTTTGACTTACTTTTAGAGCAGCAGTAATATATAAGCCTTTAATATTTAGTAAATGACTGGAGATGGATCACATCTAAAGGAAATAATTCGATTTCATTTTCAAGCACTGTACCACGTCATACCCCCTCAAAGTTGCCTGTGCCTGCATCCCCCCTCTAGCCATCTACAGCTCACACAATGTGCCACACACATAAAAGGAGAATGGATGCTAAAAAAACTTAGAGGGAAGAAAGCGAAGCGACCATTCAATGTCATAGCACGACGAATATGCGATGGCCTTTTCCAGGTACCCACCTTTTCGTGCCAATGGATGATGGGTACTCCTATCCGCCAAGACGCGAGGATGATTTGTCTATCGTTTTATTTCAATCGAGATTTGTCCTATGTTTTGTAATACATATTTAAATCAATTATGTATATATAATACTGTATACGGAAAGAAATGATTAGGTTTGAATGTCAACTTAATGCTGATATATTAAGTAAGATGAAGAAGAGTACTCTGAGATGGTTCAGGAATGTAGAACGAATGAATTAAGAAAGACTAGCAGAACAAATATATAGTGCAAATGTGAGTATAAAGCGTGGTAGGAGAAGACCAAGAAAAGTACGGCTAGATCAAGTGAATGACATTTTGAAAGAAGGAAACGTAGAAAGTCAGAGAAATCGTAATGTTCATGTTTCATTCCCATATATCAAAGTTGGTACTAAAATACTGTTGTGGACTTAGCAGATTGTCCGGTTCGAGTATATACTCGGTTCGAGGATCTTAGCAGATTGCCCGGTTCGAGTATATACTCGTATATTTTAGTGCCTCACTAACTTTGTTTCCCCTCTCTACACGCTATTCGATATCCCTCTTAACTCTTTCACCATTGGAGAAAATACTACCTTAACAGCAGAATCCCTCAATTTACCTTTGAGTAATCACCCATACACTGCATTTGCTTTGCCTTGAACACTTTTTTAAAATCATTACTTTGGATTTCGCAACATTCATTCGCAGATCTTACTCATCGCATCTCTCATATAGTTTAATTCTCTGTAATTCATTTTTATTCTCCGCTTACACTATTATGTCATAAGCATCCAGCAATCCGCAAACATTTCCATTCAACATATGTGTGCCACCTATTGACCTCTATAGTTCATTATTCGATATCATTTAGTAGTACAACCCTTCCGCAAATTGATTTCAGCTTTTCTGCATTGAAACATTTATTTAAAATTTTCTCTTCATACTCAATCCTCACTTTGCAAAGCACTAGAGCGCGGAGTTGGGTAAAACTGTAGTTTCCTTCGGACATTCTAATTACCCGAAACAACATCAGACGTATATTTAGATGCCATTACAAAGGATTTTTTCGGCTTCAATCTTAAATTGAGCACGCATATCAAAATACGGTTCCATTGTTGGTGAACAAGTACGCTAACGAGTTTCATACCGGCCACAGCAACTACTCCGGCTGCCTCTAAACAAGCAAGCGCACACCGCGCACCGGTGGATGTAAAGGAGGAAGGCTAAGGTAGAATATGGTGGAGGAAGAGGCGGAAGGTAGAAGAGAGCGCATTTCATGTGGCCGCACCAACAGAAAAAAAAACAAATTTGATACGAGGAGGTGGCGTATTAAAAGGCCTATGGCATTCTTGGTAATGTGCTTCAGGGGTTGTCTATCTTTTGATCTTCTAGATTTTTGACAGAACTGATAAAAAAAAACATTTATAATGTTCTCTGAATTGAAAAATTGTAGACCAGTGTTATATACTCGTATGTTAAATATATATGAATTATTTTTGAAAAATCGAATTAAACTTGAAACTTTTAATTCACGGATGAAAAAATATACTGCACTAACTGATCCGTTGATTTGAGCACTCGTGTTATAACATCTTTGGATTATTTCAAATATAAGTGTTTATTTGAAAAACATCAAATGCAAAGTGCACAATATCCATTTATTATAATGCAGATGTTTTAATGGAAATACACATAGTTCTATTCGATTTGTGATTCCAATGAGTGTTTATTTCTATAGTCGAAAATATATTCCCCATAATTCTATTTCAAAACACTGAACCTTCGATTCGTTTATTGAGAATGCAAACTTGAAACCTTTGCAGTCGAAGGTATTTATTAGTATAACTTGAGTTTCAAATATAAGGATAAGTTTCACTTAATGATGAGAAAAATCTATGAAAATAATATATTATTTTAGTTAAGGTGCGAGAAGTTCATAATATAAGAGAAGCTGGAAAAAAATCGCCATGACAAAATTAATCAAATTCTGAAAAAGGGAAATGACTCAAATATAGATGTTACAAGTTGTATGGATGTGGCAAAAGGAAGATATACTCGTAAATGCCTGTATATAATGAAGTAAATATCTAATTTTGCCTAATTCAACAGGTATATGGGCGTGATTATGATAATACATTTTGAGATCTAGCTCATTATATCTACTCATTTCAAGTACTCGTATTAACTTAGCTTATGGATATAATATATTGTAAGCAATATAAAAATATTAAAGGTCAACTATTTTCGTTTTCTTCAATTATCAAAGTCAGACAACTACAGGTTAATTCTGAAAAAAAATACTAAGTCCTGTTATGGATTGAGCACTCCTGTCCCAAATATCACGGAGGAGGTCTCACAGAGAGACAATAACCGCGGCGCGCTACGGTAGACAATTCCTTCAAAATTGCTGTAATTTGGTCATACGAAAGGAAAACAGAGCGGCCAGATTGTCAAAAATAGACGTGGAACAATGGCCGGCTTAAATAATAGCCTCCAAATTGGTCTATTCTAGCCGGCGTAAGGCTATATTGTTTGTCTTTTTATAATGTTGACAACGATTTGTTACTCTTTAAGGCTCGATGAATTATGGTCGCGGACCATTGGACTTAACCTGTCTGTGAAATTATACGGTTTTAAGGGGCGCTTGGCTGAAATAACCATTTGAAAGATATATTGGTTGTATCATATTATTGACGTTTTGAACAACTGTTGAAAATAAATTATGTCCACTTTGAAGAAGTCATTTGGTTTTATTACCTGGAACTCAGTAGTATAACGATATACGAGAATTGTCGATTTTATAATAAAAAGGTGTAACACACTCGATTCATTGAACATTTCTGGATTGTTAAATTAAAAATATACTGAAAAGACAAGATTAAAAATACTCTTAAATTGTTAGTAAAGATTTGTATGATATTAGTCAATGGTTCATTAATTTTTGTATTCGGACATGAATTGTTAATTATGCCACGTGTTTTCAGTAAAAGGCAACAGATCAATATCGCCCTATCATTTGCTTCAATTAGCCCTTGCTCTGAGCATGTATCTCGATGTTCGGACAAGTTTGCATGTGCTGAATCATGTTTAATTCTACATTCACATATGATACTTTCGTTCAAGTAATCCCATCTCAGCATGTTCACCTTGTATCTAGTCACCCCTACTCGGGGGGGCAATGAAGAGGTCTTCATACAGACTGTGTTGAAAACGTAATATGGAATTATACAATATATGAAAGGAGAAAAAACATATATAATAATTTTAACTATAAATGATATGACAGGAACCAATACAAAAAACACCACATTCAGGCTCCCTCTGGAAACGTCAGAAATACACTCATGGCCAACAAATTTTACCCCCGAGCATCAAAACCTATGTTAATCAATAATGGGTGTGAATAGTTTATTATATTATATTTATGTTTAAATACTGAATCTAAGAATAATTAAACTAGCATACAGTGTAAATTATTATGGGTGTTCTTCTCTATTAGGATAGTTAGTGTAACAAAAATATTTAAAAATATGTAATAGTCCTGCACTGATTCTAACTTGTTGGTAACAAACGATTTTTTATAATAGAGATATGAGAACGCAAATAATATTTGGACAGCATATAGAATAATATTTGGACAGCATAAGCTGTAAAATTATGTATATTCATAATGCTAATTTTTTTTTCTTTTTTTACAGATACGCCAAGAAAAACCTTATTATATAGCAGACCCTGAAGTCGATTCACTTGTGAGTATATTTTTTTTTAAACAATTAGTATGTAAGTATTCTTTACTAGTATATAAGTAAATAGTAAGAATAACATTTTAAGACCCTAAAATGTACATCGCATTTAATATAAAAAAATCATTATGATTGTACTTTATTTGAGATGAAAAGAAGGGAGAAATAAAGAGTTTTAAGATAATCGACCATACAAACACGAAAATACAAGTTGTCGAAATTTATTTGCGCATCGAAACATTTGGGCGCTATTTTTGCACATATCATGAGTATGACGTGTGAAAGCTGGAAATTGAGATTTTAATGATAGCTATTATCATACATACCATCACGCTATTTCACTTTTGGGGTTGGCAGAGAACATCGCCAGACTTTTCTATCGCGACACATATTCTCCTCTTCTACATCCATACACCTTTTCATACAACTTCTACGATTTTTGTTCTTTTATTTCTTTCAAAACATTATTCATTAGATTCAACTATACTTTACTTAGTCTTTCTCCACCGCGCCTTTCACTGACATTTGAACTGTATATTTGTTTTAATAGTCTTTCTTCATTCATTCGTTCTACATGCTCAAACCATCTCACAGTGCTGAGCCAGCTAAACTCGTGTTTAAAACTAATGCATTGAGACAATTTGGCAGCTGTTTTACTCTTTTCACTTGTTCACACAAACTTAGAACGACATTGAGACAATTTGACAGCTGTTTTACTCTTTTCACTTGTTCACACAAACCTAGAACGACATTGAGACAATTTGGCAGCTGTTTTACTCTTTTCACTTGTTCACACAAACTTAGAACGACATTGAGACAATTTGACAGCTGTTTTACTCTTTTCACTTGTTCACACAAACTTAGAACGACATTGAGACAATTTGGCAGCTGTTTTACTCTTTTCACTTGTTCACACAAACTTAGAACGACATTGAGACAATTTGGCAGCTGTTTTACTCTTTTCACTTGTTCACACAAACTTAGAACGACATTGAGACAATTTGACAGCTGTTTTACTCTTTTCACTTGTTCACACAAACTTAGAACGACATTGAGACAATTTGGCAGCTGTTTTACTCTTTTCACTTGTTCACACAAACTTAGAACGACAAATGCAATCGGTTTTAAAAAAAAATACTTTTCAAGAAAGAAATTTTAGTATGTATTTGTAAATATTTTGAATCTTTTTCCATTTCAATGTCTAATTTTCATATAATTTGTTTTAAAACAATCAGACTATCGCCAGTACGGGGACATTCATCATAAATAAATACAATACTTAAAATTAACATTGTTCAAGTATTTTGTCCCATAAAAAATATTTGGTTTTTTAACGATATGGCGTTTCAAACATGCGTGTATATAATGTGTAAATACATATATAAATAAATTGGACCATAACGTCACGGGGCGATTTTTGCACCGACCACCCGCGCAGTCTGAGCCATTTCGACACGGATACTTAGCCGAATTCGCCAATAAAACTAATGCCGTTCGGTTACGATTTTTAAAAGAAAAACGATCAGCTAAAACAAAGCATATGTAGTAGGGACTGAAACAAGAGACGCGACAAAATGTCGACAGGATGCTGCCAAATTTGACATTTCTGACAAAACCTCGAATAAACTGTTTTATTTCATAATTTTATAGCATAAATATTTATTAATTTATTATTATACGAAGAAAAAACGAATATACCAAGAATTTAAAAAAGTTTTTGATTGATCGAAATAATCCTAAGAACAGTTCAGTTGTTTTCATATTGATTTAAGAATCAAATACTCTATAAATAATTATGTAGATAAAACATACATATATTATTTATTCTGAAATGGCTAATCATTTTCACCGTGAAAACCATACATTTTGTATCGATAATGCCAAATTCTTACATATTAGTAGTAACGGAAATAAATTGGACAGATTAGAGGCCCTAGAAATTTCTAGGTCAGTGCATCGAGGTGAACATCTGGCAAACACATATATCCCAAGAATCTCTCTACTGCTCGTCGAGGTTGTCCCATGCCTTCCTCAACCCTCAGTTCCCAACCCGAATGTTTACCCTTAGAAGCGTGTATCTCGGTACCCGTTCAGTCTTGTATGTGCTCCCCTGATGATGATGGGAAAGCCTTGAAACCGGTAGGGTTATACTGTTACAAAAAGTGGAATAAACTGTGTTTGATAAAACAAATTACAAAACATACATATATATATATATATATATATATATATATATATATATATATATATATATATATATATATATATATATATATATATATATATATATATATATATATATATATATATATATATATATATATATATATATATATATATATATATATATATATATATATATATATATATATATATATATATATATATATATATATATATATATATATATATACCATCACACCGTTTCCTAGTCGGGGCAGAAGGAGACTTTCCTATCGCGACACATATCTTTCAGTTTGTCTAAATCCATATTTTTTTTTCATACAACTCCTACAGTCTCTCTGAGTTTTAGCATTTGTTTCTTTCAAAAAAAACAATTCACTTGATTATACTATATTTGTCTTCCTCTACCACGCCGTCCACTCACAGTCGTACTGAATTTTTGTTTTGTTAGTTTTTCGTCATTCATTCGTTCTACACACTCTAAGCATCCCATTGAGCTCTTGTTGCAAAATAGAATTGTGTTGTATTTTGTTACACTTTCGTTGAATATAGTACAAACTGGTGGACGTATGGTAATGTGGCAATCTCTTCAAACCGACCATAAAGATTTTACAGAGGCCTGAAGTGAAAACTAAACTGGAATCCTTTTTTAAAAAATCTGGGTTCCAACGGAAATCCAACCTGCAGCCATCCTAATCGGAAGAAAAGCGTCTTATCAAATTGGCGACGGAGGTCAATTTAATTCAGCATAAATGTTTAAGTATATTACCACATCTTGAACGGATAAAAAGATAAGCCTCTATTGCCTAATCAGTAAGACGCCTATCTTCCGATCCGGAGGTTGCGAGTTCGAATCCCGTTTCATTTAACATATATTTTTGCAAATGACCGTAGGTCAAGATGATTCACCGAAGACATCGGATAAGTTTTTGACTAAGCTCGACATTTTGTTTGAAACATTATATTTTAATTTATCGGCATACGAGCACCACAGCGGAAGATATAAGATGTTAGATTAAAGAAATAATGCCATGTTCTTAAAGAAAAATAATTTAGCCGTATACATTAAAAAAACCGGTTTCTCACGTGGGTCACTTTATCGAAACGGAAGAACCCGTATTTTATGAATATTATCAGATGATTTTTCCTAAAAAATATATTTAAAGAATAGCCTACACAGCAGTGAGAAAGAGAAAAAATAAAATTCGCTTGAATAACTTAAAAATCAGACATTCGAAATGTAAGGTTATATATATGTTTTATTTTTATTTTTGGCGCAGCTTGATATTTTATTTGACATTTAATTTTAATACATTCCTAATTTGCATACTAGATATAGAATATAAATGACGCTATCATTTGGATTTTACATATTATTTTTATTGATAAAATTGTCCGTAATAAATTTTAAGACGTACACAATTGTTTCGATTTATGTAATCGTTTTGATTCGATGGGAAAAGTGCATTTTATGACAATGGATAACCAGTTTCGACATTTGAATCGAACGGGTGACGAAAGATACGAGTAGATGAATCAGATGTACTTTCGAGTTTGAGTGGGAAGAACAAGAAAGGTATGATTGGATCTAATTTCAAAAGAAAATGTTGAAATTTAAACAAAAACAGATTGAGGAACGAACCTATATTCCTCAGACTGAAGACAGACACGCCACAAGACCACACAGATAACATTCTTCTTCTTCTCCTTGCTGTATATACGTGATCTGTCTTACATTTCTGAATTGTTCCTGGGATTTGGACTGTCAGCTATCCCTTAATTTCTTTGGGGGTCTAACTGGTGGCTGGTTTTCTATGGAGTAACAATGAGAAACAATACGAGAAATTAGGGTGTCACCCATTCTTTGATAGTGATTACACCAATAATATCTTTTATAGCTCCCTCATCTTACAATGTCTTCGGTTTTACACATTCTTATTTCTGTTCTTCCTCTTAGTGTTTTACTTGTACTTACATCGCAAGACCTGATGTTCTAAGGAGTGATTTCATTCGTATGATATCAGTTCCAGTAGTTTCAATAGCGTTATGTCATTACATATATCAGAACACATGTTATGTAGTTTCTCACTTTGCTGTATGTTGCCATGTACTTAATTTTCCATTTAATGTATATTTGAGGCATTCAAATACTGTCCAGGTTTTCACATGTGTTGAAACATCAATATAGATTATAAGATCTACATTGATTATATAAAATCCATTACATTGACACCCCTACATGACTAAATAGATTATATTAGACAGGAAAATCTATTAATTTAATGCTTTCGTCGATTAAAAAATTTCACTCATGTTCATAGAAAAACGAGACTATAGCTTCATATTATATTTTTACTCTTAAAAATATATTTTATAAGAAATAATAATATGGGGGAAAATCATATTTTTAATAAGACTGACCCCCGTCTTGAATAAATAAGAGTGAAATCTTATTATTCCCAGAAAAACGGAAGAGGAAGTTACCCAAAATGCTTCAAACAAATATTACGGCTTATCAGGAGTCAAGCATTCGTGAGGAAAGTAAATATTACAACTTAACTACATCCTATTTTTTCAGTTTTAAGATTCTTTACACAGACTCCAGATCTCCTATTCTACTTGTGTGCCTTATTCCCTAATAACACAAACTGTGGTTTATCGGCGCCGTATCCTTAACAGTTGTGCACACATACTAGTTTCTTAGCAGAAGCGAATTGGTTAAGTTGTCATTGTAAATAATAATTATGGTTTTCTAATATGTGAAATATATTTTTTTGATAATTTATTGTTCTTAGAAAAGTTTTGTGTATTTATTTTAATTAAATATGGAATCAAATAATCTTATTGACATCAAGTTCTCGAATTATAATTAAACATGCCTTTTTTATCAGATGTAAGTTTTGATACTTTTCTTCTTGGCCCTAAACAAGACGGAACTTGATCCTTAACAGCTCTAAATAAAGATTTTTAAATTAATTTATATTATAATAATGACCTCTACGACTTTGTTGATAACAGGTTTATTTTCCTATCCGGATGAAGCAGTTTCGATTCTCTTTGAAACCAATTTACTTTAAAGTTTTCTAGTCTACTTTTCACTTAAGGTCTTTTAAACATATTTCATGTTGTATGAATGTTCTGATGCATTGCATGAATAATAATGAAAATTAAACTAATACAATAAAATGGTATCATCATTCCCAACTATTTACTTAATCATCTTAAATATAATCATAGCCAATAACTTTTAATACAGTTTTCGTATGTATGATATTTGTTGACTCATTACTGAATCCGTCCCTGTGTAAAATTACAACAGACTCGGTAAACATTTGTGAACATTTGTTTTGTTTACAAACATGTCCTTGAACGTGTGTAATGTAGATCAATAAAATTCTGTACCATTATCAAACGTCAAAAAAAAACATCTGTAAAGTTAAAAGATTTCAATATCATAGCTGATAAGGGAAATCGTTTTATGACGGCTAAATATGATTTGATATCATTCTGCCACCGTAAATTGTTATTGATATGGATAACATGATGGAGGTACCGATTTTATCACATTTTTATTACTTTATAATATCCATGTTACAAAATATCTCTTCAACTAAAAATAGATCATATTCAAGTATACCAGAAAAACAGATAAATGCAACACTCAATTTTATTTAAATATATTTATTAGAATTTCTGAAATGAACAAAGTGCGAGATAAAAAAGTTTTTATCCTTGTTTTTTCAATAGTATCAAAGTGCAATATAGTTTAAATATCTAAAAGGCTAATTAAAAAAATAATTAATCAGGAATACGACTTTGGAAGACGAAGAATTTAAACTAAGAAATTTACTGTTAAGGTTTAATGAAACCTGAATGATAATAATTCTTTGGAGATAAGATACTAATTCCGAGTTCTATTTCTTCGATATTTGATTGTATGATGACTGCTTCATATCGAGAGTAACCCGCATGCTTTACACAATCCTTGTAGAAAGACATATATGATAAGGATAAAGCTTTCTTAAAGCCATAAAGCAAATAATCAGTGATTGGCAAATACATATATTTTTTTTGTAGGCAATCCACCTACACTACGATGATTTGTGTCATCACATCAAAACAATAAATGCAATTACAAGAGTCAATATAATAAATTAAATTAAAATATAACAACTATTTTTGACAATTTAAAAGCTTTAACTGATTTAATTTCATATAATTGTGAAAAATACTGTCCCGTCCAATGTCTAGATTCGTTAGTTAAGTTGAGTAAAATTATCATTGCCGAGAGTCCAAAAATGTATCTTCCCCTCGACATTCCTGCAGCTCAATACAAGTATATTTACGTGCCAGTCTGTATGTAGACCCATCAAAACGAGAAGAGGACTACACAGCAAAACATGTATATTATTAACTCTCGAATTCTTTCACACTCCTCTGCGTTGGGGTTCGGTTAACAATAACCACTCTGAGTACCACTAATGTTGGGTCAATCCTTTGAATTGATCGCGTTACATGTTGCCTCTTTCAACTTATTCACGAGGGGCTAACTATTGTAGAAGAGTGAAGCCAATTAGCGAGGTATTGTCGGTTTAAATGAACTGGCTCTTTTTGGTAACTGCGCCTGACACAATCACTCAAAAATGTTTGAACTTGATTGACATTGCGGTCTGTTGTCGATTTAATCAGATAGTGAAATATTTTACTATAGACCAAATGTGTCACACACTTGTCATAGTGATTACTTTTAGACACCCGTATTTTGTGTACGCTCTTCAAAATGACTTTTCACATTTTGCTCGAAATAATAATTTATATTTGTTTAAAATTACCAATAAATACGGAACTAAGACACATACACTCGAGCCGAAGAGTTTAAAAATATGCTAAGACGATAGTTTACAATGGTAAACTAGTACCAACTTTAATGTGTGGAAGCGAAACGTGAACGTAGAAAAGATTAACCGAAACCTACCAAATACTGTGTAAATGCGTGCACTTAGAAGAATACACAGAGTGACAATGTGTGAACACGGAATGAAGTGATCAAGGATAGAAACTTAAGACTGATGTGTTAAGTAGGATGAAGAAGAGTAATCTAGGGCATTTAGAACGAATAAATGAAAAAAAGATTAACAACAAAATATAGTGCAAAATGTGTGTGGAATGTATGATAGAGAAAGACTAAGAAAAGTATGTTTTTGAAAATAAATAAATATTTAATTCCTATCGGAGTAGGCAAATAAGAGAGATCACCTTCCGAGTAGGCAAATAAGAGAGATCACCAGACTTTCCTAACGCGATAAATATATTTCACCTCTTTTATGGTACGTCTATACAACTTTTACGATTTTTGTGAATTTTTAAATTTCTTTCTTTCAAAATATTATTCGCTTGTTCCAATCATACTTTCTTAGATGTTCCTCTACAACGCCTTCCATTTGTTTTGTTAGTGTGTCTTGATTCGTTCGTTCTAGATGCCCAAACCATATCAGAGTGTGATTCAGACAGCATTTTGATAACCAATAAGTGAAGTGCGCTCGTGAAAAGTTAAATACTTCGTCAATTCATGCCAGTTGTGTTTAATAAATTTATTGCAACATTCGGCATGCAAGAAAATAATATATTAAATGGCAATAGTAACACGGTTGAAATGAAGCGATAAATAAGCTTCGAAGTGAAAATGTCCACTTTCGAGTGAAGTTTGCCGAATAAAAAGTGGCGGATACGTGTAAATACTTGCCAGCAAGATACAGGGCTGTCAACGGTCTGGAATGGCCGAGGAAGTCCCGGGATCCAATATTTATTCCAGTTATCCAGATTCCTCGTGAAATTAAATATTATTTTAAATTTAAGAAAATTGTAATTTAAAATCTTGGCACAAAAAGAATGGCTCTGTCCATGCCATATAATTTTATTTAAAATATTTATTTAAAAAAAAAACGTAATTTCAAGGCTAATGTTTATTTGTTGGCTGTACTTTTGTTATACTCGTAACTCAAAAACTTTTTGAAAAAAATCACGAGTGACGTAAAATGTTTGTTCTTAAAAATGTGCTATATTGTGTTACACCTGTTACAATCTGGTGGGTTTATTATCACGTGGTAATAATCTAATCTCTTTCAACCAATCAGAAAGATGCTGCGAATTAATTGAGATATTTTTAACAAAGAAACTTTTATTTTTAGTATGCATATTGTTCATAAATTTTGTACACACAAATAATGATTAGATTAGTGCTTTCCTACCATGTAACTTCCATTATTTACTTTGGTCTGCATGGTTAGAAAATATTCGCACCTGGAAATTGACTGCTTAATTGTTATGCATTGAAATGTGAAATAAATAAATGAAATAAAGTCAAGAAATAACCTCATTCGACCGTCTCAGTATCTTCAGCGTGTTTACCGGAAAGTGATCAGTATTTATGATTTATTTTTAGAGACGTAAGATATTGGGATTTGCCATCGTCAGGTGATTTAACATCCTTTTATTTGTACTTTTGAATATGGGCAATGTATGTTTACCCGGTTATGTGTTTTTTTCAAATAGCTGTCGCCCCTAGCAAAGCTCTGGAGGAATTTCTGTGGCACGCATGGCGCATCATTCTTGTGCATGAATATTCATTTAAATCAAGAAAAAAAAAATGCGAATTATTCACTCTGCGCCATAATTCGTCGTTCAAAAGAAACCTCATCGTAATGAGGTGTCTAGGAATGTGCATAAAGTATCGAAGGAATAGTTCTCAACCTTTGTTCCCCTTTTTCCCACTCATGGCAAAAAGGAGGCGGAGATCGTTTAGATAATGTCAAATTCAATTACGCAACTTGTCGGTAGGCCTGATTGTCTGAGGTAGTTCGGTATACTCGGTAGGTACTAGGTATAGCGTGACTTTCCTCTTTATAGTGAATGGTGCATGTAACCAGAAGTAAGTTTATTAAGAGTTTATGTAACTGTTATCAAAAAAAATTATAAATGTGGAAACTCGAACGTATTATCGTAAGAAGTAAGTAGCTATTCAAAATATACACCAAAAAAAATAAGGAATTAAATTGAATTAAAAGGTAATAGTGAAACGACAAAAATGAGTGTAAATAATTATGAACTTTTGTTTGATCTGAGTATATTCGAATTCTACCGTTTGATAAAAATATAGCATATAAATTTATATATAATTTATATTTAAGGCATTAACATTGTGAAGGTTTAAAGACATTGTGATTTGTTTAGTCAAACACTAACATTGTGAAGGTTCAAAGACGTGATTTGTTTAGTCAAACACTGTTTATTCCACTTTATAAAACGGTATAACCCTATCGGTTTCAATGTATTCGCCGCATCATCATCAGGAGTCTTGTTTGCGTAAATTTATTTTAGAGAAATCATTTATGATAAAACAATTATTGATACAGTACGTGGCTACTCGACTAGGTCGGCAGAACGAATTATAAGGGGTCCGAGAAAGACCAATGTGTATGGTGACAGAACGCTGCGAAACAGTTTCCAGAACCTTTAATGGATTGAATATTGAAATGAAACACTCTTTAATGTGTGAAAATAAGTGTTTATTTAACCTTTCCTTCCCGGTGTTGGGTATCTTCTACACGTTGCTTCAAATAACCATCAATATCTCTATAAATATAATAAATACAAGGTTAAGATTTTAGGTATTCCTCCATAATATATTTACGCATTGATTTAAAAAATAATATTAATAATAATCAGAATTTATCGACTATATCGTAAGTATTTTCTGAATATCGGAAACAAATTCGCATTTAAACGCTGTGAGTGCCTCGATCTTGGGTCTTGACGATAGGTGAAAAGTATGCGGGAAGCGTGACACTATATTCGCATCTCACTTTTGCATACGTCACTGAATAGCGAGGAGCGCAATTGTCTCAACCTTGCAAGTGTAAGCCACGCCCGAGTTAGCCACCAACCCTGCCGCGCCGCAGTAGCTGTTGAGCTGGCAACGAGACTAGATCTACGCCCGTTCCGTGAGCGTTGCCAGATGGTTTTTTAATGTTTTCAGCAAATAAATCTCAATTATTATAATTTTTAACTTCAATTATAATTAATTAAGGGGATTATCTATGAATGTTCTTATTTTTCCGATTTAAAATCGTTAATTTTTTATCGCGTACTCACTACCCAACACCGGAACACGCGTTTCATTTTTATCACCGTAAGGGAAGGGTTAAATGAAAAAGAAAAAACTTTCTATTAGACTCTATGGCTAATAATTTTGATTACCAATTTATTTTACTGTATGATTACAATATACTTAAAATTATTGGTGGATTTTTGACATTGCATTTCGATTTCCTTTTTTATTTTTAATAGTCTTTTTTTATTTTTTTGTACGAAAATTGTTATATCTTATTAAAAGATAGTAAGATCCATTATCGTAAAACTAAGAAACGGTTTGGTAAATAATTGTTGTAAAACCTGTATTTATAATAATGAACTATTAATAAAAAACAAAATAATATAGAAAAGCATATGAATAATTATCATAAGATATACAATATCATTTGTTAGATCATTTTTACTAAATACAGGGTTTAAAAACACTTAAGTTACGTTGGTTTCAATTGTGAGTGAAGGAGTTCTGAAGTCTTTAAAGTATATAATTGATAAACATTTACTGTCTTATTTAATTTTACATCAAATCTAAGGCTGCTTCTTAGAAATAGAACTTTGATTTTTTTTTGAAGAATATATATGATCGAAATCATGGTATCTTTATATCCTCGAACACTAGGTGGAAAAAGTGCTTGTGTCGTTCGAGTTGAGTAGCACAGCGCGGGGTTCGAACCGACGACCTTCTGCACGGAAGTCAAGTGCGATACCACTCGGCCATGCACCTCATTTAAGATTTAAGAATAGAAGATACAATAAAAGATCTAACCATTTATTATAACAACCAGATTATTCCTATAATATCAGTGCGATTCGAAAAATTAAAGAACCTGTAGAGAAATAACTTATAATATGGGTTTAGCATCGGTGATACGAGTACGAGAATAAGGTACCACAACATATCGCAGCACAAATATCCAACTAATGCCATTTGATATCAGAATGTGAGGAATGTGCCACCTCGCTAGCCTTGTTACACATGAGGTATCTCGAGCATTTTCTAAAGTCGATCAACTAAATGAGTCGACCTGTGAAAAAATAGTCCAATAATAAAGATATTCAATAATTACTGTATTTAAAAAAAAACAATGTAAGGTCTAATACAATGTAAGGTATTCAATAATTTGAATATCACGTTTTATAAAATACCACGTTTTCTTATGACACAGTAAATCATACGATTTAGACAAATGCACGTCTTCTTATGATACTCCAAATATCATATTATAGATATATGTGTCTTTTTATCACAGTAAATCTCACGTTAAAGACAAATTTATTATTTATTTATTTATTATTACACATGACAAGAAATATACACAATTTGAGAAAAAACAACAGGTAATTTGATTTGGACATACAATTTTAATGGATCTGGGTTTGTTGCCTTTCATTTGTCGTATCCCCAGTAAACTAGGCTTTTGCCTGTATCTCACTGAGGATATTTAGCATGAAAAAATAAATCGATACTTCTTTCCGAATTTTTGATTACACAAAAACAAAACCCCGTTGCACGCTCTCATCAACCTGACAAACAGTGACACTCAACTACAACTGGAAACATCTTGCGAAATTCAACTCCTCACACATCATCACTTCAGAAAGACCAAAAATATTCATCCAACAATATACCGTACACAATCATAAGAATAAAAATAAAAATTACAACAAAATTAAAACACAAAAATACACAGAAACACAAATGTAAAAACAACCAAAATTAAAACAACAAGAATAAACCCACACTCACGAGCTAACATAAATCCTTTCCACTCGTCATTCATCCTGAAAGCCCATATCTTTTTATAATACGTTAAAGACAAATGCATATTTTTATGACACATAAAATCTCACGTAATAGACAAATGCACGTCTTGTTATGACACACAAAATCTTTCGTTATAGACAAATGCACGTTGTTTATGACACACCCAATGACATTAAGGGTCAAATCGAGAGAAGAGAAAACATTATTCTGAAATATAATGAGAAATGAGACTTTGTTTAAGATTCTGTAAAATAACAACTTTTGTAATGCCAGAAATGATGATAGTTTTTGACTGTGAGAAAACTAAGAAACGGCTTTAAGGTGTGGACTTGCAAAAACTGTTAATTTGACTAATAGAGTGTGACTGATGCTAGTGTTTGTTTGAGAAAGTAATCATATTTCGATCCGTTTTCCTCTTTAAGTCCTTCGTTAGAAATTAAACAGTCCCGGTAGCCAATTGATTTTATACCGTGCCATCGTTTAGGAATCTAGAATAAATTAGTTCATGGAGTGATACTTCAAGTAAAAAATCTACGTTTTTATTGTTTACATCGATAAAGATGGAGTGTAAGCGCTTTAAAATAATAATTTGTTTTGATTTATCACAAACGTCATGGCACTCCGCGATGTGCTCGGTTTAATTAGACGGGATGTGTGCGTGTCTTAATGAATTTCATCGCGCCGTGGTGGCTGCCTCTGAATGGATAAGCTGCCTGCCTGATGATATATTGGAAGAGCGCGCTTTGATTTATCGTGTAAAATGGGCCGCGCTGGAAGGCGCACGCTCGTGCAAAATTGAGAACTCTATCAGGATTGTCATCTTCAGATGATTCTTCGTGTGTAGCTGCTATCAGTGTCTTCTATACAAAACAATTGGCTCAGGAAGGAAAACGCTATCTTTGCACCGAGTGAAACGGGACATTATGATCACGGTTTATGATGTCATTCTTTCACCCTTTTTAATATTTTATTACACGTAGGATCAACAGTAACTATTGAATTTTATGCCAAAATAGAACCAGAAAAAGGAAAGAATAACATTTTTGAAAAACATTAGGGTGTACTTTACAAGGTGTATTGACGTGACAAAGGCGAAAGATGTATAATAAGATGGAATCAAATGGATATCTCTTGGGAAGTGGGTCATGGCGTGATGGTGATATACAATATATGGAGGACCTTTACCTTTTAATACTTAGTGAATATTTTTGGTTTATGTTGGATTATTTTTGTTTTATTTTACCACTAAACGTATGTTACATAAAATTGTAAGAGAATCGTTCTGTCTTCGAGCTATTCCAAGTCATTATGTTTTGATTACTAAACCATATTTTTGAATGACTGAATAGAATCCTTTTCGAGTTTCGAAATGCATTTCGATATTAATATTATGGAAACGCCCTTATAGTTATTTCGATAAACAAACGACGGCGCTTTGGAAGCAGAATTTATGTTGTGTTAGTATAATATAATTGAAGTACATTGTTTTTCCTTTTTACAAACGAAATGGATATAAATAATATATCTTAAAGATAATGGGAATTAATAATGAAGGTATAAATCAATGAAAACATTTTTTTTGCAAAACATTGCAAAAAATGTGTGTAATTATTTCTATAAATAATCATGTTTCATTCACACTTAGTTTTAATCCAATAAATACAGTTATCTAATTCATATTTGTTTTCGTTTTGCAGATGGTACAAGCAATTCAAGTCTTACGGTTTCACCTCTTAGAATTAGAAAAGGTAAGAAATTTTTAATTACTTAATATTTATTGTTATTTTACACCGTTTAAAATAAGTTCAATCACCCATATGAGCAGAAGAAAATAATTATCGTTTATTATTACCGATAATGATTTAAATTGTAAAATTTAGCAAAATAAACATTTTTATGGTAAAATTAAATTGTTATATCATCATTATATTTGTACTATAAGACCATACTTAAACAAATGCACTCAACAAAAAAAAAAAGGTTTTTGAAATGTGGACATATTGACGACGTGTTAATGGAAATTATTATTTTTAAGAAATGCGAATGTGTTGAGCAAATTAAATAAAAAAAACTGTGTTAATTTTCATCATTAAAAAAGGAAACTAGAATATCTTATATCATGATAACATATATGAAAATCCATCAGATGATATTGCAAGGAAATATGGAAGGCCGACGCAATCCTGGCAACGGAAGAATTTCTTGGCTTAAAAACCGTCGTAAATTTTAAAATCATAACTTCCGTATTCAAAGCCACAGTTTAAAAGGGGAAAATTATAAAGTGATCGCTACATTTAACAGGACATGGTACTAAGAAGAAAAAGGCGAGAAATAAGTGGTCGTAGCGATTAATTACATCTGCAAATATAAGATGTATCAGTAAGCCTTGATATTTTGGTTCCACTTTTGGAAAAACCTATCTATTGTTTCTGACAATGTTTTAGCAGGTTAGTTCATGTAACTTGAATGCAAATTAATACAAACATAAACCTTTTCTAACAGGCGTATGTACCTTTTTAATAAAACACAAAGCCTATTATCCTCAAAATATGAATATTACATGACGTAATAATTTATCGGAATACACACAGTGTTTGGAATGAATCGATGGGTCCGAGTTTCAAATTACATTTTAAAGTGCTCACAGGAGCGGAAAGCGAATTCACATTGACAGGTTTTGTTCAAAATATAATAACGTTATTTATTGCGAAATTTAATAACGCCCTTTGAATTGTGGAAAACATAACATTGCCTGTATTTCGTGGTTATCCTCTTTTAATTCTTGAATATAATTAAGCACCTGTGATAATATATTATATGGTAGATCGTGTATATTGGAGTTTGTCAAGCGTATATGTTAATGCAAATATTTAGATATACTCGTAACATATTAGGACGGATAAGATGACTGGTGAATGATGTAGGTGAAGGGCAAAGATACAATTTCTACAATATACTGATAAATCTTTAAAAAATAAGCAAGAAGTTTTCGTTTGAACTAAATATTTTAATAAAAGCGTATTTGTGTACGAGTAACATCAATACAGAGCTATTTATGTTATTATAATTGCATAATAATGTGTAAGTATCAACCTCTTTGTCTTTCTCTTGGTGAAAAAAAAATACTTTCTTTATAAGTATCTCAAACTTAGTTAGCTCAATTTGGATTACACGTAACTTTTTTATACAATTTCTCAGTTTTAACGATACGCTTTATATGCCTTCTTTAGAATTGAAAATAGTAACGTTTTTCTTTTTAAATCATGTTAAGGATCCATTTTTTCAAGTAAAACTCCTTGTTTTGCAATGATTTTTTTATTTTATAAAAAATATGTATTCTGTTTACAATCACCAAATATCAGAGAGCATTATCAAATTGCTCATTTAATTATCTCGCTCATGTGTGCGCTTTTAACAAAATTTCTTTTTTTAAGTTCCTGAAAGCAAAATTATAAGAATTATTATTCTTTTAATGACTTATTGCTGATTTGAAATTTAATTCAACTACAATTTTGAACCAACGTAAATTTATATAGATTTTAACAATTTTTTCATTGATTTTGTTCTCATATTTATTCCAACGTGGTTCTCTGTAATAAACTTACGGGAGTATCAATAATTTAAATTGCCTTATCTCTCCTATGTTACTTTTCTTTACAGTAAATTGTGAACTGTGTATTAAATTTACTTTTATTCAAATCAAAGTTAAACTTTTATTAAAGTTCTTATTAACTAACAAGAAAAGAAAAACCAATTCAGCCAGAATTGAAAGAACAAGTGTTAACACCCCCCTATCATATTTTTTCAACAAAAATTAAATGGTTTAAAAAATAAATGAAGAAATAAAATGACATTGAGATTTACATAATGCCAAGCTGTATACAGAAGGTGTAAAAATTCTCCAGTGGGAAAAAAATCATATCTTTAATTCCTTCACCACACCGATAAGAAAAACTAGTTGTTCTCAAACAAACACCTGTTTCCTGCGATTCGTCTGTCGCGAAACGAGTAATTTGTGATCGGGCCGATCGATCGAATTTCACGGGTGACCATCAGAGATTGACAGAGAAATTTTTCACAACTGAAGCCGTGACTCCGGCATTTTTCAATCAGAACTGAGAACAGACTCAAGAACAAACAGAATAAACCAACTCCCATTTCGAAAACAATACAAAGTTTTCTTATCAGATTAGTAGTTAGCATTGGATTTTCATGACTTTTTATTTTGCTTTTAAATTTTTTTGAATTATATGTCAACGAAAATAAACATTCTTAACTTCTGTGGATTGCAAGTAGTTAGTAGGACGCCTATTATTTATTAAATTTTCCTAAACAACTTCTTTGTAGGTTACGAGAGAATGCTATACAGCAATAAACTGGCCAGGTTGTACTGTATACAACGAAAGAGTAATGCAATGCAGTGCAAGTTTACAGTTACAGGGAAAATGCCTCAATAATATGCTTTAAAAATTTACTCCTATGTACAGTATAAAAAAATTGGAGCAGAGTGTGGTTTCTTAAAGTATTAATGTTCAATGAATTATCAGTCTTATAAATATTCATATTTTTTATCAATTGAAAATTATCTTCGCTTATTTGTATGACGATATTTGTTGTCGTCATGACATGCAAAAATTGATTGAAAATACCCCTCTGAAGAGAAACTTTGTCCCCAAAAGAATGTAACAACTGCAGTATCATTGAAAGTGTGATTAATTGTACTTTTTTGGTTTTGTTCTTTTGTGGCTTTGGACACGAGACGGAATCCCCTCAGCAATTTGAGCTTTGTCATCTCTGGCCATGGTCGGACTCTGCAGAATTCGAGCGATTGTCTTCAGTGTCGGCTGACGGAACATAGATTCCCCGGCAGTTGACAGCGCACGACAGCGTTGCCGATTGATTGCTGTTTACTCCTTCACTTCTGACGGACCGACACGACTCTGATTCGCTAACACTTCATTTTTCACTTTGTCTCTTTGTATTTTTCTACTTATTATTTAAATATTGTGTTAATTGAAATGTTCTTAATCTAATGTTTCTAGCATTGAATGTAAAAAAAGTTCGGTTATTGTCTGAAATTCGACACAGTCTTTTTCCGCGTGACACAATAAATTGTTCACTTTTTCAATGTGTTCTGTCTATTGGTACAATGTTGTTAATGACTTTTTGCCAATTTCAGTATTTGGAATAAATTATATAATATCGTTGGAAATGAGATCCACATTTTTTTATTCAGTGTTATAAAAAAGTTGTTTAAGGTTTTCTTTAGGAATTCAATGACGACCTCCGTGGCCTAGTTGGTAAGACGCTTTGACTTACACTCGGTTCGATTACTGGCGATACCCGAAAAATATATAAAAAAAGACCCCGTTTGATAAAAGTTTGTCTTGTAACAATAATCACAAGCTCTAGACGTGTGCTAGTGTTGTTGCCTTTTCACGACATGACAACGAACTACGAGTTCCGCGCTTACTCAAGTGACTTTTGATCACTTAATGATTTAAAGTCGATTACCAGTGAGAAAGTAAATAATAGGTTTTTTATTAAGAAATAAATATTACACAGAAATAAATAAATTGAAAAAAAAATGAAACTGTAATGTCAACGTAACAAATATTACGTTTTCAATAACTATTCACACAGTGCTCGTGTTGGAAAAAGTTCGGAAGTAAAATTAAATTATTTATACGAATCGACGTTTTCGTAGTTGAAAATGGTTAAATCCAAATCTCGTGATACTTAACGGGCAAACAATTAGATTCATATTTTAGAAACTGTCTTAGTACATAAATCCTAAACTAAAAACGTAATGTTTTTTAACGCTGAAATTTCTTTAAAACATTTCGCTGTTAGTTTTGCATTTGAAAGGTAATTTTTGGAGAAAAATAGTGGGCACTATTGAATTATATGAACCCGTACACAAAACGACCTAAGTAATATTTTTTTTATTAGAACGTCATTAATGTTTTAAATGAAACATTTATTCTTCCCATTTATTCAAAATCGATGTATTGAATGTGAACAAGCATCAATTTGTCAAAGCAGGAAGGTATGGAAGACGAAATAGCATTTGTCAAACAGTTTGACGGAGTTCAGCGTCCGGCCTGTCTATCAAGAGGCTCCTTTCCCTCCCGTCTTCCTCTGTCTAGATGCCAGAGTCGTCTTGCGTGACCCGTGTTTGTTGATTGACATGCGCCGACAAGTGGATCAGTCTGCCACTACCGTCTTCCACACCTGTTCTGTTCTACGAGTTGCAAAAATTAGCACGGCTCAATAATAGATCACGGGCTATTTTGAAGACCAACATTTTATGCCCTAGTATCCTTGAGAGATGGCCACTGTTTATTTTAGTTTCAACATAACATTTTAAATTCGAGACTTTATTTTACGTGAAATTTCTTGTGTTACCGAAATTATAATTTATATTATACCCCCTTTTTCTTGGTCAATTGTTTTCATTTAAAAATATACTAATTCACCAAGTATTTTTTAACTTCAGTGAGATGTTTGCAATTTTTAACATACCATGTCTACGAAAATACAGTTTTAGGCATTTCTAGACTGTAAATAGTCTTGTAGTACCTACTTCAGTTAAAAATCATTTCCTGAATTTAACATCTCATATATTTAATAGATTCTAGTGACTTAAAAAGCTTATTCATAACAATTTTGAGCGAATCAAGTACATACCCATATAATACATATTTGCTTAAGTTGTAATCTATTGGTATTGACTAAATATAGTATCTCTTATTATACACGATCCCACTTTACATGAATCCAAATTAATGCGATTTAAATTAAAATATTTTTTTTTTACTAAAGCCGATTTTAATTTACCCGACTGAAAGTACAAAAGCTATGTACGACTTGAAACTAAAAATATTGGTAGTTGTTTCACCATTTTTATGTTAGATTTTTTTCGTTTAGAACCAATCTCACCGAGATTATAATCAATTCTCTATACGTGTTTCTCTAGCTATGCGATTTCTTAGAACTAATTCATCGCCAATTGTTGTAAATGATAAAAAAATATCGAAAAGCGTTTTCTTTTACTATTATTTTATGTCATCACTTCTTTAATATTAATATATAGAAATTAAAACAATTTTTTTTAATTATTCAATGAAAACATTTAATTTGCATCACTGATCATTTAGGTACACGTGGGTATGTGGACACCTGATAACGAAGAAACTAAGGTTTTGGACGAGAAAAAAAATAAGTCAATCGGTTAGTTTGTCACGCGGAAAGAATTACTACTACTGTCAGTATCATAAGTATAGGCCATTAGCCCGTACCGGTAATAAGTCAAGATATTAATAACACGTGTTTATTAACCGTTTTAATCCTCTGAACAAATGACTGGTACGTTATAATTAAGGCCTGCTCTCGGCTACTAGAAGCCACTTTCACCACTGACGAGCAAATATGGTTTTTACGATGGTCTTCTCTTCAAATATTCTACCGGTATTGAGTTTTAATATTGATTATAGATGAAATTTTTACTAACTTGTAATTAATACGAGTATTTCAAGTTCTATTTTCTTTTGGAGAGCTTCCTCAATTATTATTTTAGGCACTTACAAGTTTTATTTAATAATTAATTTATCTATTTTACTTGTTTGACGACCTTCATGAATAAGTCGATAAGACGCTCATCTTCATTCCGAGGATTCGGGTTTGATTCCCGATGATACTAAAAAAATAGTTAAAAGTTTAGTTAAAGTGCTCATCTGGTAACAATACTCACACGCGTAATGCATGTTTGATTATTGTTGCCTGTCCACATATGTTAGGACAGAATTTCCAACATTTCTGATATTTTCATTCCGCCTTCTTTCATTTTATAATCTTTTCTTAGTGCACGCATATTGACAGCAGTAATTTTACTTATCCTTCCGGTCTAAGTTTCACTTCCATATACCAAAGTGTGCACCAACACGCTGTTACGTATTATAATTTTTCATTTTGCCATGTTATCGATAATAAACGATCTCATTGACCAAGTTGATAAGGCGAAATTCCCAACCGGAGGCAGTGTATTCTATTTCCTTTGGAACTCAGATTTATTAAAAAAAGATTACTGTCTGGTTTTCACTTAAAGACACTTTAATATATTTCTAGTTGATTGAAAGAGATTGTCACGTGGTAATAAGCCCGCCAGAATGTCTTGTACACTGTACAACAAAATAGTAACACAAAAAAGTGCATTCTGTTGCTTAGTTCAAGTTTCCCTCAATATGTATTGTCACTTTCTTACTTTAATATACTTTTTTCCTACTTTTGATATTGATAAACATTTATTTGATTAACTTCGTAGTATTTCTCACCAACCGCGAAAAATTAATATACTTTTTCTGTACATTTAAAATGAAAAAATATTAATTTGGTTATTTTTATTGTATTTCTCATCAACCGCGACAAATGAATAACTCGGCGTTTTATGTTAGATTTTTTTCGTTTAGAACCAATCTCACCGAGATTATAATCAATTCTCTATACGTGTTTCTCTAGCTATGCGATTTCTTAGAACTAATTCATCGCCAATTGTTGTAAATGATAAAAAAATATCGAAAAGCGTTTTCTTTTACTATTATTTTATGTCATCACTTCTTTAATATTAATATATAGAAATTAAAACAATTTTTTTTAATTATTCAATGAAAACATTTAATTTGCATCACTGATCATTTAGGTACACGTGGGTATGTGGACACCTGATAACGAAGAAACTAAGGTTTTGGACGAGAAAAAAAATAAGTCAATCGGTTAGTTTGTCACGCGGAAAGAATTACTACTACTGTCAGTATCATAAGTATAGGCCATTAGCCCGTACCGGTAATAAGTCAAGATATTAATAACACGTGTTTATTAACCGTTTTAATCCTCTGAACAAATGACTGGTACGTTATAATTAAGGCCTGCTCTCGGCTACTAGAAGCCACTTTCACCACTGACGAGCAAATATGGTTTTTACGATGGTCTTCTCTTCAAATATTCTACCGGTATTGAGTTTTAATATTGATTATAGATGAAATTTTTACTAACTTGTAATTAATACGAGTATTTCAAGTTCTATTTTCTTTTGGAGAGCTTCCTCAATTATTATTTTAGGCACTTACAAGTTTTATTTAATAATTAATTTATCTATTTTACTTGTTTGACGACCTTCATGAATAAGTCGATAAGACGCTCATCTTCATTCCGAGGATTCGGGTTTGATTCCCGATGATACTAAAAAAATAGTTAAAAGTTTAGTTAAAGTGCTCATCTGGTAACAATACTCACACGCGTAATGCATGTTTGATTATTGTTGCCTGTCCACATATGTTAGGACAGAATTTCCAACATTTCTGATATTTTCATTCCGCCTTCTTTCATTTTATAATCTTTTCTTAGTGCACGCATATTGACAGCAGTAATTTTACTTATCCTTCCGGTCTAAGTTTCACTTCCATATACCAAAGTGTGCACCAACACGCTGTTACGTATTATAATTTTTCATTTTGCCATGTTATCGATAATAAACGATCTCATTGACCAAGTTGATAAGGCGAAATTCCCAACCGGAGGCAGTGTATTCTATTTCCTTTGGAACTCAGATTTATTAAAAAAAGATTACTGTCTGGTTTTCACTTAAAGACACTTTAATATATTTCTAGTTGATTGAAAGAGATTGTCACGTGGTAATAAGCCCGCCAGAATGTCTTGTACACTGTACAACAAAATAGTAACACAAAAAAGTGCATTCTGTTGCTTAGTTCAAGTTTCCCTCAATATGTATTGTCACTTTCTTACTTTAATATACTTTTTTCCTACTTTTGATATTGATAAACATTTATTTGATTAACTTCGTAGTATTTCTCACCAACCGCGAAAAATTAATATACTTTTTCTGTACATTTAAAATGAAAAAATATTAATTTGGTTATTTTTATTGTATTTCTCATCAACCGCGACAAATGAATAACTCGGCGTGAGTACCTCCCCTCCGTTCGGATACTCGTAATGTCTAAGATTATAATTCTGCATTCCTCGGCGGCCAATCGCGCATTCCGTCCATGATCGAAGATTCTTGGTCATTTACTTGTTTCATACATTACCCGTATTTTTATGGGCCAACCTGATTTACATATTTATGTTATTTTGTTGAAATACGCTCGTAAAAGCCATTACTAACCTTTGGTTAAATTATATTATATACGAGTAATAGCCCGTCAATAATGACGGAAATAAATATTTATTTTCAATATGAAGATTGGCTTATCTTTATACTGCTTTTATAATTTTTTTTTTTAAATTTTGTATCCACTTTGTTAGGATGAATATCAACAAGGATTCTTCTCATACTGCTAAGCGGTACCAAGAATATATCAACAGTGTCATTCAGTTGGTTAAATATCTCTCGACACATTTGTTTGCCGTTATTTTTGCTGCCATCTTATCATATTAATCCATAATAATAAGTCTGTAATACTTTAATTAAAATTTTGATAACGAAATTATTAGTTAAATTCGTTTCTGGAATGAAACTTGAAATCTTTAATAATGGCGAATTTGAATTAAATGATACCCAGAACAGAGTATATGTCTTATTGACAAAACACTCTTTTTATTATATAAACAATTAAGAATCATATTAATTTATTTCCATAGCAACCGTATAAAGTGAGAGATCACTATCTCTGTAAACCTATTAATTGAGTGTTAATATTAAACATGTTAGAGAATTAAGCATTCTTACTCATTATAGACTGCTTTCTCGTATTCATATTTATATATTTTCTGTTCAACATTAACGTCAATTTTTTTTGATAAATACATTGTTATTTAATGTCCTAATCATATCAAGAAGAGTCAAATATGGAATAAAATTTGAAGAATAAAAAGTATTTTTTGTATTATATTACACTTTCGTTGCATTCAGTACACTCTGGATCGCGTATTGACATAGTGATCTCTTGCGACCTGTCAGAAAATTGTTACATAAGCCTTAAGCGAGAACGAGACTGATTTTTTTTGTAAATCTGTTCTAACGGGCATCGAATCCGCAACTCCTAGATTGGAAGACATGTTGGCCACATACTGACTAGGCCATGGTGGTCGTCATTTTATCGCCGTAATTATATTATTTTACTATGTGAAGACCTTCCACTCATTTTTAGAATTGCATTTAAGTTCAATAGAGTGATTAAAAAACACAAACACACGGAGTCAGATGCTGAATCAGTGGTTTTAATTATTATTAAATTGAAAAAAGGCACGCCAAGCATTTTTGGTTAAATCAAGCACCCGGATGACTGTGGATTCGAAACCGGTTTTAGAAATCCCACTCCTGGACATGGGACCGCTTCTTAAGTCGTGTTCACTTTGGACTCTTCGGTTGTGATTTTTGTTTTTATTTTTCAATCGCCGTCAAAACTACTGCAGCAAAAAAGACGCGGACCCAATGGTCTGTGATTCTGGGGTTGAGTCTACAGACTGTGTGAATTATTCGATATTCACATGAGATATGTTAGATTGATACAAGCCAGATTAAACTGGTATTGACATTTTTTCTGTAGTTGAAATTCGCACAACTGATATTTTAATATATTTTTTAAACTGTTTTACACTCTTATAAAACTGACGGTATACGAGTATTGTATTGTATTACACTTTAGTCGTATACATAATTACTTGGCGGGCTAATTGCTATATGGCATTGTCTTCCAATCAACCTTAAATATTTTAAAGAAACTTCAAGCGAAAACCGGAATCATGTTTTACGGAAATCTGGGTTCTAACGGGAATCGAACCCGAAACCCCTGGGCAGGAAAATTTACCAGCTTGGCCACGAAGGTTGACCATGAGTACATATAATGCCGATTTTTTGGTTTTTATAAATTTGAAAAAACGTGTTATGTAATTAAAAAGACTGAATACAGTATGAAACGTTGTTTCAAGGTGTTTTAAATAATTCATAATTATTTTATGCTGTTGAATAACGTCTAACACAACTAGAGCCATCATAATGAGTTTGTCTTATTTTAATAATAACTAAGTTTTGAATATGCAAAATTAATTTCTTAGTCAATTTAAAAAACCGTTAACTATGAATATTAGTGAAAATACTGATAAGGTCGCATAAAAATCTATGACACATTAACAATGACTTATTTTATACGAATAACCTATTTACAAAATAATAAATTAAACTATCCGAAGATACTTATCTATACATATATCAAGGTTCAATTATATCAGTTACATGTATCATATTTAAACGATTTTGTTTTCCTCATAAAATCCATTTCAAAACTGTATCCATCGCGTTTGTCAAACCTGAATTTGAGTGGATGGATACAAACATATAACATAATACATAAACGAGTATGTATAATATTAGCGTCCTAAAGTTTCACTTACTTGTATCAAGTCGCATGGCCATCTTGTATACCCCGAGGGCGAGAAACGATTTCGGTATGGTATTATATTCGGTAAAAATAATCTTCCCCCACTATACGAATGAGATTCAGTTATAATTCGATCATAGTTAAAGAGAGTAATTTTAAATTCAAATGTTCCGTGATGCCTATAGACCTTATTTCTTTTTCGAGTCGGAATTCTCAGTCGATCGACCAATAAGGTACAGGAGAACATAATGATGCCGAGGTATTTTGCCCTCGAGGTAAGTGTGCGCCACAAAACAGGCCGTTAGTATTAGAGTTTTGGTTATGGACTTTTTTTATGTGGTCTTAACACATGCAGGTATATTTTGAATGAGTGGCACGAAATACCACGCTATAGAAATCAAATATAATATAAACCTAAAAGCGGCGCTCATCAACAAATGTAATATAAGTGAACTTTATTACAAATTTGAAATAACTCGTAGTTTTGACGTGTAAAAATTCTGATTCATTAGATGACATGACGTTTCGAAACTTTATTATACAACATTTAAAAAAAATATATAATCAAAATTACTAAAGAAAAATGAAGCGTTAAATAAATTGTAAGAAAGATTTGAAATATATTTGATTTGAAAGGATCGATGAATGGTGCCGAAGACAATGTTGTCTTTCAACCACGCTCTTCGAAATATCCAAATAATCAATTCGGATGTGTTGAAGGGCGTCATACGAATAAATACAAATAAAATATGCGTGCAGGCACATTTTTTTATGAATTGTATCTTCTGGTAGCCTCTGTCTAAAGTTTTCGTATCAGCATAGCAATACTTGTTAGAGTTATCGTAGATTCAGCATCCAAAAATATCTTTTTCAATCAAATCTAAGAGTGGACATTTATTTTTGAATAATTTTGATTTAAATTTTATAAATAGCCGGTGATCGGTAACCTTCGAAGAGATGAGAAACTTGAAAGAAGAAGAATATTATTTTGAAATATGTGCTTGATTTACTTTGAAATGTGTTTGAACAAGTTATATTGAATGCATTGTTTTGATGAAATTAACCCTTATGAATGAGTTTGAGATTAACGAAAATTCTATGGACCAATCATGACGGTATCTAAACGTGATACAAAAAATGGCGCACGTAATTTGAATGTGTTCCCACAGGTCTGTGATGGGACCAGCCACCAGCCACATGCGACCCGTTTGGCTTGCCCTGGCATTAACATAATTCGCGTTTCATTCTATTGGACAAAATTTCATCCGGGGCTCTTTTTATGGGAATTTTATGATAATTCACCATCGACGCAATCCTCATTTTTTATACGTATACTGTAACAAACACATTGAAGGAAAACTGTATTGATCAAACGTTTATATATGTATATATGAATATAAACTTGTATGGAGGCGTATGTGTGTGTAAGAATCGACGATAATAAAAATATTTTTTTTATAATTTGGTCTAGTTCATTCTAATAAAATATGCATAACAAAATGTGAACGAACAACGCCATAACGATTTTTATGGATATTTTTATGTTACAAATATATAACGCCCGCTTTTTTATGTTCTTTTATTTAAGTCGGCCACATTCCGAGGAAAATATAAAAAATCATTAGCCATTTTTAATATTCTCTTTAATTGCTTTTTTGCTCTTAATAAGTGCTACAAATAAAATATATTAGTATTATTTAACTGTACCGTAGTTGTGTAGTCTTGTTCGATATTTTGACTTTTAATTAGCTAATGAAGTCGTAATTAAAAAATGATCACTAGGCAAAATAAACAGGTCTTGGGCCTTAGATTTTCTTGCCATCAAAACTTAAGGTCTGATCTGTCAAGACTGTGTTCTAGCAAGTGCAACAACTCACACTTAATAAACTAATAAACTAATAATTGGAATTGCACTTGTAATCCCTGGGCTGGAAGACAGGCGTCTTCCCAACTAGGCTAAGGAGTTCATCAAGCAGATACTTGTTTGTTGATGAAATGTGAAATTGTTGATAGAATATTGTACGAGTATTAGAAAGTTAATATTTAGTTTTCTTGTGGGATCAGTGATTTAGGTGGGACATTTGTAAATAATTTATTTATTTAAAACTTAAAAATTAGTATGTTGATGATGATCTTGGAATCTGTTTGGAAAATGAATTTCTTTCCGAGCAATGAACATGAGCCATGTTAACGGGGCAGCAGAATACAAAAGTGGTGCATGTCCATTTAACATAATAAGATCACGGAGTATTCCGCAAACTAATGAATTCAGTATTGGAACCACCGGCGATAGGTTAAGTGCCGTCAAGCGATGTTGCCCATTCATGGAAAATGCAAATTGTGTATTTATGTATGGCGGGCATTTTGATGTCGCAGCGTCGTGAGCGTCTCGTTTATTTAATATCATGACTCTAAATGGCAATCTATATTATGATAAATTATATACAGACCGAGCGTGCCATTATATTTGTGCGCGACATCGCTTTTGTATTGTGACAGAGCATCGTCAACCTCTTTACCTGCATGTTCTCCCGTGTCTGCTTGACAATGAAATCTAAACGAGCGCTATTTTGCTCGTGTATTTAGACATTATTTTTCGACAAAAGCACAGCTGAGTATTGAAATAAAATCACTTAACATCACCTTTTGTTTGTCATTACGAAATAAACGTTCTGAACATCGCCCAGTCTTGTAGTTAAAATGAACTCTTAACGTAGATTTATTATTTCGTATTCATGTAATTTTACATTTTAATCAGGTTATAAATAATTGTAAAATGATCCATGTGTTTCTAGCAGGAGTAAGGAAACTAATCTGTGGCAATATATCGGAGCTATCACATCCTTCTTTCAGAGACATAGATAACGTTTAATTTATTAATATTGTTGCATTCATTCTGGTAAAAAAAAATGTTATTTTGTGAAAGTGCTCTAAGATTATATATATACATTGTCAGTCATTTAAATTGAATAAAAAAAATACTTATGACTAATAAATTTAAAATTTTGTTCAACTTGATTTACTTTGTTATCACTTGTGATACTATGTATTTGTTTTTGGCAACAGTCTCTGATCTATATTTGAACATAAATACCAATTATGTCCGATGGTTAACCTAGTTAAAGCGTGAATAAAAAAATACTGCTTTGTTAAAATCTATTTTATAATACCGCGATAAAAGCGTAAACTTTTAACGAGTATATGACTTTAGATCGCTTTAAAATTTGACCACGGCAAATAAGTTACAACGCGTTGAAGAAATGAGAGCGTTGCGTTGAAATATATGAAGAAACAATTAAGAACAGCATAAGTGTAAAAATGCGGGTTGACATAAGATGTAGTGCTTAAGATGAAGAAAGGATCATTGATATGGTTCGCCCTTGTACCTACACTTTGTAACTGAAAGATTTACAATAATAATTTATAAAAGTAGTACAGAATGTACAAGAAGTTGAAGAAAACCTAGAAAAACTTAGCAAGACCAAACGAATCTTTTACTGAAAGAGGAATGAGTAAAAAGCATTTATAATACGATCATTTAATAGACTATCATTGGACCCGCAATTATGAATGGCTCAGAATACTGGACTATGTACAGCTCCTACTCTAGGCAACTTCAAACAGCAGAAATGCGAATGCTTAGGTGGTCGGCAGGAGTATCATTGAAAGATAAAATTAAGAGCTCACGCATTCGTGGTAGCCTGGGAGTGACTGACATAAATAGTAAGCGGAAAGAGCGACAGCTGAGATGGTACGAGCACATAAGATGGAGACCACTAGACCATACTGTAAATCAGGCAATGTCTGTGGATCTTCCTCGACAGCCGTCCAGAGGAAGACCAAAGAACTCCTGGATGACTCAATGCTCCAAAATCCTGCAGAGAAACGGCCTAGATGAAAGCGACACCCAGAACCTAAGAATATACAGCCTGAGAACGAGAAGAGCCGACCCCAATAGCCTACCTAGCCTACCTAGGCAATGAGTTGGGACAGTGCCAGGAAGAAGAAGAAGAATAATAAGTATGTATGACATGGTGTTTGGACTTGGCAGAAGCGAAAAATATGTGCCATGAGAGAATGAAGTAGATATCTGTTCTCTCTGCTTATCCCAATAGATACATGACGATGACAGTAATAATATTTTAACAAATATATGCAAATAAAATAAATTTAACCTGTATGCACCAACAAAAAAACATCTATTTTACAAGTTATAGAAACAAACTGAGTCGTGTTAAAAATCTTCGTATATGCGACAACTAGTTTTTTTCTCGAAGCCTAAATCCTTGTTTTGTTTTTAGGAAAGCATATAAAAATGAATGCATTTCAAATATAGCACTAGACATAAAAACGTGTTCAGTAATATGGTGTCATTCTGTTTCAAACTTCTTAATTTTACGGTCGTTTTTATTAGTCTTGATTTGGGAAATGTGATCACAAATTAATTAATTTATATACACGTTTGTTTATAAAAATAATTCTTAATAGCTTGAATGTCCTCTCAGTGTATACATTACAAAACAGGTAACCCGAACTTCCACCAAAAGTTGACCGCAAAATAATACGAGCTGTGCTCATGTCACCCAATACTCTGGACCCACGACCACGATTATGATCGCACTTTGTAGTGTGATATTCGCTTACTGTTATAATTGTATTATATACATATTAGTATTATTTTTTCAACAAAAACATAATTCATTACTATTGTATTTTTTACAACTACTTGCACTGAGAAGAATATGTGTGAACAGTTATTAGTACGCATTGATTGATATTGCTCGTAGAGTAATAATGTCTTTTTCATTGAATGTAACTGAAAATTAAGTTTTTTCAATGGTGATAGTGTTTGTTGTCTGTATTGACAATGTTTTTAAAGTTTACATGAAAACATCTATTAAAAGCAAGCAGTATCAAAATCTGCAAGTTTACTGAAAATCATAATGGTATGTCGATGAATGATAGAATAAGAAATGTAACATTAAGTATAAACATGGGTTAATAATTTATAAGTAAGGTGAAAAATACTCCGTTGCGGTGGTTTGGACATGTTAAAAGTCCTGGTTTTTCTTCGTTTTTTTTTCTTTTTCTAGTTCCTTTTCTCATGATCTCTTCGGTTCAATTGCCCAACTCTGCCTACAACGATGCACCACTTCTCCCTAATTTGAATCTGACTCGGTCAATTTAATGATTTGATGGTCTACATCTGCCTCGTCCTACATACTGCCTGTTTTAAAAAAAAAAGGGAATCTTTGTGCAGCATTTATACCACACTTTTAGATATTTAGATATACAATTAATTTTTCGTATCTTGGTCTAGTATTTAGAACCGCCAAATTATTAAAAATCCGTAAATATTTAGGAAAATATATAAGTTAGGAAATATGATTTGTGGGAAGTTGAATAGAGATTTTGCTCTTATTTTAGTAATTTTTCTTTAGTTTAGAGTTTTATATGTGTTAGTATTATTAATATAATAATATATTACATTTTCGTTCTATGCCGTATAACATGTCTGATTCATTACCTTGTGCCAGTCTATTTCAATCAACTAAAGGTATTGTAGAGGCCGGGAAAAACAAACAGGAATTTTTTTTTTTATATAAAAATCATGGTACCAACGGGAGTCAAACACTCAAAACCCAGGTTGGAGGACATGCTTCTTACCAACTAAGCTACAGAGGTCATCTATTGTGTTAATAATAATAAAATATATTTCCATAGCACCGTTTAGAGTGTAAACTTTCCTCCAAGGCGTCTTTATGATATTTATTATTTGGTCAGTAAATATTATGCTAACAAGAGAGCAAAAAGCTTTTCTAAGAATACTAAAATTTAGAAAATGTATAAAACGTATGATAAAAGAAAAGTTGCTGGTCAGTTTTGAAAGAGAAAATAATACGAGGGATTATACCCCTATCGAGATGAGGGTGAGGAAATAAGTGCAGAGTTAAATCTCTGGGAAAGTGTTAAATTATATGATGTATCAATTCGAACGAATCTTAGAGATATTGTTTGGAATAAAAATAATAACATTATTGTTTTTCTCACTTCTTCCACAAAATACCATAGATTTACTATTAGATATCGTCGTTTTTTGAGTCTCATATTAGGAAACACAATTTTAAATCACTAAAATGGACTTTTTCTCGATTTCGAATACATTAGTTAATAACGACACATGCAGAGTTAATATCCAATTAGGAAAAATTATATTTGTAATGTGATTCGTTATTTTTAACGAAAAACGAAACTGCATTTCATTTTTATTGGTCAACTTATTGAAAAATTGATTTCATGTCGTTTTATGTGGAAAAATATATTTTATTTTAAATTAATTGGTTTAGTTTAATTTGTCAAGCCGTATTATTAATTTGATGAGACCCCACAAGTGTTTAATGGTGTATATAGGTGTCGTAAAATTTAATCATTTTATGTTCTTAGTTAAACTGGACATAAGATTCCAAGACACCAAGTTTAATCAAAGAGTTTTAATTAGTTTGTTTTCGAAATAAGTCCTTAAAAGTTTTTTTATTCGGATGCAAATACATTTATGATGATGTATGAAAGCGAAGCTAGGGAACTGAAAATGGGTAAAATACGTGATTTGCGTAGAATATATAGTGTTACAATGCTTGATAGAGTAAGAAACGATCGAATGAAAGATAATTGTTTGTTTGAGATTGGTATTATAAGTAAAATTAAGCAAGAAATCTAGAGATTATTTGACCACATTAAGAGAATGAGTTGCAAAAGGCTAATGAAATAAATGTATTTGTCTGGAATCAATGGAGATTGAGGAAAACATTGACCAAGGAAAGAGTGGATGGAGATAGTTGGAGAAATATTAACTGAGGGAAAGGTTAGAAGTGTGAGTAAATACGGTAGGATATATGATGAGATGTTTTAATGTGGTACGATTGTATTCATGTATGTATTAAATGTATTTAAATAAAACTAATTTAAATTATTAAATCGTTCTATAAAACTTTTTTTCTATATTTAACCATATTTCTTTTTCGGTTCATATTAAAAAAAATATATTGAGTAGACAAGATATAGTATAATCGTTATTAAGCCATTGCAATGTATTGAGAAAATAATATTAACATTAAAACAAGACTCGTAAAGAGAATAAAACCTCTCCTATTATGACGATTCTTCATAGACTATTTACAACCGGCGTAGTTTTAAAACAAATAAAATATGTGCTAAGAAAGAAGTGGAATCGATTTGTTATCACGCACACTATACTTAATGATTTATAGAGGGAAACTTTTCTCACGAGATGGTCGTAGCAAGTAGATTGCAGCCATAAAAATGAAAATGTTTTAACTTAGTCGGAAACGTCATAGTAGTTAGAACCTTTTCATTTTAAGTTCGGGAGATGTCCGTGTATTCTATGTGCAGTATAATTTGTTTCTTACGTTTTTATGGTGCAAAATTATAGTTACAGAAACAAATCAATTGATGTATCAACATTTTCGTAAGTGGTCATAAAATTGAAAGGTTTACAAGCTCTCTAAATCTCTGGGAGATTAACGATCTGCTCTTAGGTGATTGAACTTACATTGTACTGTGTTATTTAAATATTTGTTTTTATTTTATATTGGACACTTTTTATTATATAAAGTTACGACATGCATGTTCATAGTGAAGATAAATCTTATTCCATAACTATACATTAGTTACAAACTGATTTGTTTTGTAATAAAAATAAAATAAAATATTCTATCATCATAAAACTAACAAAAGTAAAAAAAACCTAATATTAAAATATTATTACTTTTCCTTTTAATATAAAATAAATAATTTTCTTAGTAGGAAACAGGAAAACTCAATTTTGATATATCAAATGTTGCGAAATTTATAATAAATTGTGTTGAATCATGCAATAAATATTTTTTTAGTTGACATCAAAATATAAATATTTTATAGTAATAATCTCATTTCGAATTGAACTAGTGTTTTTTATGAGAATATGACAAGTAAATTTCATATGATTCATTATTTAGAATATATTGAAAGGTTCTTTTATTGAACTTGAATTAAAGGTGATATTTCCCATTTGATCTTAAAATATTCGTCTTACTAAAAAGTGTTCTTAAATAGTTTAAGAGTTTATGAAATGTAAATATCTTATGTAAGAGGTTGTATCCTTTTACTCTTGCAATATGAGAACTACAATAGCGTCTTGGAGGAACGTCCAAGGTAAGTCCATATTCCCTTGACAACAAATCCAGTTCTGCAGTTCCTCCGTTCGTCGCCCCAAGATGTGCATTTGGTAAGTATAAGAAAACAGCGTTCGGTTCAAGAGTTAATCGGTTACAATTTTAAAGTAATTTTTACTTTGTTATTAAATTTGTAAACGACAATAATCTCGCCGTCATCGTTCGATCACGCCGCGTTTCAAGCCAAAATGATCACAGTCGATTACTATTCGTAAGAGGTTGGAATCCGCGCAAACTCTTCAGTCGCGAATCTCTCGATCGTACGCTTCCGGTTGCGTTATGGTTTGAGACGTCGTAAAAACGAGATCTTCGATATGGAATAATCGTAATGGCTGTATTATTACATTGTCGAATATGTTCGTTGCGTCTTGGATACGTAGCGCATTATCGCGCGTACGATTCGATATTATCTCTTAAATAGTGATACTATCGTTGCAGTAATCGTGATCAACGTCAGATACCTTATGTACTGACTTTGCCGAGTGATCGGTTTGAACCACGGGGTTCGTCCAACGATGTCGTGCGTCGAGGTCGTTTTCACACGAAATACTACTCTTGTGCGTGTGCTTTCGATAGGCACAGACTGTGAAACTCTCTAGTCGAAGCCACTACAGGTTAGCTCCTAGTGGCAAGCCATGTTCAAACAAAATTTCTCGAAAATAATATCGAGATTGGCGCGTTGTGGCGACTATAGGACAATGTTTAAAACTATGGCGGTCACCATAGTCTTCTGTCCTTCGTTTTGTGGCTTTATCAGTGGCTGGTTTTAAGGAGCTTTCCACTAGTGGTTTCGTAAGTCAAATATCGGGTCCATGGACCCAGCGCGCGCACAGACTGTATCTCTTGAGGAAACGGTCTCGCCGCTGCCCGCTGAGAATGCAAATACAAAATACTGATGGGCGCGTTGTCTGCAGGTTCACGAGCTGTGCGACAACTTCTGCCACCGGTACATCAGCTGCCTGAAGGGCAAGATGCCCATTGACCTGGTAATCGACGAGCGGGACAGCGCGCGGCCGGGCGAGGGCTCCACCAACGGGGAGGGTGGGGCGCGCAGTAACGCGGACTCGACTTCGCACACAGACGGCGCGAGCACCCCCGACGTAGTGAGTACCCCCTTCAGCACTCCCCAACTCCTCACGACCAGTTACAATCACGTGGTGCACCCGTGCTCCTAATGTGGCCCGTAGTAACTAACCCCGATCCGCTTTGCCGCTCGACGCGTCGTGCGCCCCTGTTCCTTTACTCGAGGCCAACTTGCAAAAACGAAGTCTGAACGGGGGTGCTGCTCGCACTTTCTATTTTTTTTAATACCTATTTTTATACTGATATTGTAAATTTATCATCATCGGTGTGAAAAGAGTTCATTTTGTGTGTCCTTGATACCTTTTCCTGTGAAAATAGAACTTGTCATAAATATATGTGATTATGATATGTATACCTTATGTGATATGTTTGTCCTTTTACCCCGATTTCCCTCTTTTTTACAGATATATGTTAATTTTATGTGTTTTCTGACGAGTGATTTAATTCAAAACTGTTCTTTGTACTTAATTAGCATAATTCACGCATAAATTAATAATGATTTTTAACACTTTTGAATTGATCACGGCTCAGAAGGCCAGACTCCTTTTCACACGATGATATAAATTAAGATGAATAATAATGTAACACCGTAAAAATCTTCGTTTTTGCAATTGGCCAACCTCTTCCACTGTATTATAAAATATTTTTTTCGAGACTGAATACAGATCTTAAATTTTATATTTCTTTTCTTTGAGAATCGGGTTGAAGTGAATATAAAAAGAAAAATATTTGAAACAATACAGTGGTACCCAGATCATCTCATGCATTAGTATCCCTCAATCCTTCTACTAACAAATGATATTGTAGCGATTTATATTATTTATTCTGAATCATGTTGGTTGTAGCTGGCTCATGTATTAAATACTGATCTTTTTTATTTTTTATTTAATTTTTGTTATTGTTACCTCTTATTGTGTTATTGATTGTTCATGTGTATAAACGTTGATGATATTTCAAATTATGATTATTACCTGCTAGAAACGTATGAGAAAACGTGAAAAACGTGAATATTTCCAAAACGACAGGCAAACCTCGGTTTGCGTCCATTTCATTCTCGATATAATCGAGGAAATTGAAAAATATTAACTCGACGCGTAACAGACAATTATTTTCAGAAAGGCGACATTGGATTTGAAATAAATAATAAAATTAACAAAATTATTAAAAATTGAGTGAATTACGCCATAAGGATATATTGCGTAGATTAAATGGTGAAAATTTAGGATAATTGTCAATTAATGAGTTAAACACTTCCGTGATACCTGCTCTGCTGCCTACCCGGGCCGGCACTGCGATGCCGGACCCTTAACGAATGTTGATACAAAAATGTATACGAAAAATAAATAAGGGTTGATAATAAAATGAATATTTACTATTTTAATTAAATATTTCAAACGATAATCTTGCTTTACACAATTTGTATTTGTAAATTTTTAAAATAATATTTTTTTCTAAAAACGAGAAACTATTGTAAATCTGAGTGTTTTTACTACCACAGTATACGTAAAATGAGACAATGATAATATAAAGCATAAGTACTTTAAGTAAGTTGTATAATAATATTTTTCACTTTTTTGATCTCATTTTAAGTGTCTTCGTTTAATAATAGGGAAAATTAATTGCGTAATTACGAGATGTCCTTTTGTCGTTTATGTGTGAAAATACAATTTTATTCAATAGAAACGAAAGACATTTTTCAAAACAATATATAAATGATTCATTTCATTTCTGAGTAGTTTTCCAAATCTAGAGCTTAAAGCTTAATTGACATTCTCAGCCCATTAACACGCCAAATTTTGAGCATAGCTTTCGTATAGTTTTAAATACTACATTGAATAAAATGATTTATTTAAAACAGAATATCCTTTTCAAATATAAATAGAGATCAATCTAAAAAGTACAAATTATTTGCAGGAAATTAATAATGTGTTATTACGGGGCTAGAGTGTTGATTTAAAAAAACAACCAAAATAAAATTAATCAAAATAAAATAAATTACTATTGCTTTTCTAATATTTTGCATGTGACAAAAACATTTTATAAATACGTAATTGTCAAGTATACGAAAAATATTTTAATATTAAAGTATTATTTGTTTTGATCTGAATAATGGACAAGTCTTCAGAAATTGTAGGCATTATTTTTTAATAACACTTTCGGTGAAAATTCAAATCAAGTATATAACCTATAAAAAATATCCGTTTAATCTACGTTTAGGTATGTATTTATTAAGAAAAAAATATATAATTTAATTACACTTGTATGTATGTTGGTAGGAAATATAAATGGGCATTTTTATTAAATTTTTTGCAACAGTATCAAGTTAATCTTGTGATTCAATATGAAATTATTTTTTGAGTATTTGTTCAATTAAATATATTTTTTAACATTCTGTTGCTTTATTTTTAAACTTAGAAATTGTGTTGTGTTAAGTATAAACATTGTAGAAAATGTTTAAAAAATATTTTTACTTAATTTGTTTTATTTTGTTAAGGATAATGGAATCCATTCATGGAAGTATTGTATATTATAAAATAGGCTTTAATGATATTTTTCGTGATACAATTACCCTTGATGGTGATGATTAATTATATTTTATATAATTATTGGTTTAATTTGAATGCCTGAAGGATGTGGATGAGTTTTAATAATGAATAAACGTTATGTTTCAATGTAAATTATAAATGTGTTTTCATTCAAACCATGGTAAGATCAAACCATCCAGTTATTTTTATTTTAACTATTTTTCTTCGAGGACAAGGAAGCCACCAGATGTCACTTAATATGGATTCTAACACAGAACTACAAATATGCCACTTTACTTTGAAATTGATCCCTGTGTGGTTCCACAAATTAAGAGGAAGGCAGAGCTATAATTTAAAAAGATAGACGCAACCGTTACCCTGTTTCTTTTAAGCATGTGTGAGAAAGAAGAGGTGTAATGTATTTTTATCTCTTTACTTTATTACTCTATGCTCCAAATTATTTGGGCAACCACCCTGCGAATGATTTCAATGAAAGGTAGCATCTGGATACTTAGTGGATATTATTTATACCTAGATTTTATTTTCTATGAATATTTCTTCAATGGAACCAATGGAAAGCAGAAGGATCAATAAAATTATTATGTGTAAACATCATGAATTCATTAACTACTACTTCGAAATGGAAAAAAAGTAACAACTACTGGATTTTTGGACGCTCCTGGATTATTTGTTGTATCTTCAAATTACATTTTTTTCAATTTTTTTGTAAATGTAGGTACAAATATTTTGGATTAAGTAATTTTCAAACAACATTAAATGTTCATTATTTCTCTTTCTCTCGCTCTTTATGTCACGATTCTACACTTACTAAGAATGTTTAAAAATCCTTTGAAAAACGGATATAGTTAATTATGTTCTTCATAGTATGAAACAATCTTAGGGCGCGTAGAAAGATATTAAAAAAACTTTTACATCATAACAATGATAATATTAATAGATTTTTCTTGCTATAAATTATTTAATTGAAATTTAAATAATTAAAGACATGAAAATTGTCAGGGAGAAAATATTACAACCTCAGTTTTTTTCTTTTTTTAAATGCGATCGTTCACTATAATTTGAATAAAGTCTACTGGAAAAATATGACCAAGTGATGAATAACTGTTTGGGGTTTTATTATATTAGAAGATTAGTAGAATAGGAATGTTACTTGAAAAAGTTAATAGTGTTTTGATGGAATAAATACTACAAAAAGTTTTTTAAAAATTAAACCTCATTTACAATTCCAATTTTTCAGTTCGAACAACGACATAGTCACGAATAATCTGTTAGTTTTGGAAATTAAAAAAATTAAATATCAAAATGGGGGCATCCTAAGCGATCACGGACGAAAATTCAATTAATTCCTTCTTCTCACGAAAATGTCAGTTGATTTGCATAGGATCTCTATTTCATTTGCAAACTGCATGACATTAAACGAAGAAAACGACCTCCTGCGGTCTCTTGGGCGGAAAGAGGTATGGTATACCTTCATTCAATAAATGAGAGAAATATTTAATATTTTAATTTTATTGTGTTTATTCAATTCATCGTAAAGAACATAAAATTAGTAATATGCATAACATGTAAAATAATTTTGATTTAAATAGTTTTTGCTAATTTAAAAGTTTATTTTTATATTTTTGAAGATATTTCTGTAATTTTTTGGATAACACTTGAAATTTAACTTTTGTCTTTTTAAATGAAGCCTGTACTGGCAGCAAGTTGAAAACTTTATTATTGTAGGAAGAAAATATAAGAAAAAAGTTACAGAAATGAAATAAAATCACTATTTTATATAGTTAATTTCAATTCTTCTTAATCTAGAATCAGATAAATCATTGTGCATTAAAAGTAAAATGTTATAAATGATGAATAAAAAGACATTCAATTTCTAAATTATATTAATAATTTGGCTGCAGATAGGATTAACGAAAACGTTGGTCCATTTAATTGAAAACTTTAATTTCTAGAAATATAATCGTTGATTTAATTGCAGGAAACCCTTAAATGCGTATACTCGTGTAGCGATGATACGTATAAACAAGTATAACAAAATACAATAGTGATTTTAACTTTAAACATATACATCCAAAGAAAATAAGTAATGATACGTTTAAACATGTACTTTAAAAAATGATGTTACCTTTAAATATGTACATCAATAAATAAAAAAAAAACTTCATCGTTCATTTGGACACGAATAAAAATATTAGATTTATGAAAAAAGAAATCGGTTCAAGATTACCTAAATTGTACACACCTATAATGATAATCTCATTGACATTGTAATAGTGCTATTGTAAGAATAGTGCTATTGTAAGAATAGTGCTATTGTTAGAATAGTACTATTGTAAGAATACGAGTAAAATAAATGTATTTTGTTGATTACTTACAATAATCAAACAATAAATAAAATCCGCGGAGGAAATACATTATTATTTTTTAACAAAATATATAAATAAACTCGTATATATGTAATATACATACGAGTATGTGTTTCATTACGATAAGAATATGGGTGAATTAAAATTTGGTGAAAATATAAAACATGAACGAAACGGGCCGGATACAAGCACCTGGCGGTGAAATTGTTATCAACGGAAAACCCTCGAATTGGGGAAAATTTTACCCCTAGGGGTGCTTCAGGGCTGGGAATATTTCCCTAAAATGTATGTTAGCGGTATTTTACAAGATACAATATGCAACATAAAGAAATTTAAGGGACATTCTTGAATTATTTAAATAAATGTTGTTGATTCTCTTGCTTTCTCCCACATCGACAATTTTGGGAAGGTTTTGGGAATTTGTGCGAGTATATGAAATAGTTGATGTTTATCTTAAAACAATTGCGTTCCTCTTTGGCGTGAATTTTCCCTAAAATAAACCTCAATAATTAGACGGAAATATCAATGATACTTTTTAAATTTAACATCAAAGTTGTATTTATATATTTCACAATAAATAAATGAAAAAGTTTCTTAGAAATCTTCTATTGTAAATTATATTCGGGTATAAAAATAATGAGAAGTACAAGAGAAAATACTAGAGAAAAGTTACTTTCAGAAAAGAATATACTCGTACATACATATTGCTAGGTTACTTAGTAATAAAACTCTACATCAGAATAAAGAAAAGGATACACATACATATTGCTAGGTTGCTTAGTAATACAACTCTACATCAGAATAAAGAAAAGGATACACATACATATTGCTAGGTTGCTTAGTAATAAAACTCTACATCAGAATAAAGAAAAGGATACACATACATATTGCTAGATTGCTTAGTAATAAAACTCTACGTCAGAATAAAGAAAAGGATATAAATACATATTGCTAGGTTGCTTAGTAATAAAACTCTACATCAAAATAAAGAAAAGGATATACATACATATTGCTAGGTTGCTTAGTAATAAAACTCTACATCAGAATAAAGAAAAGGATATACATACATATTGGTAGGTTGCTTAGTAATAAAACTCTACATCAGAATAAAGAAAAGGATATACATACATATTGCTAGGTTGCTTAGTAATAAAACTACATCAGAATAAATATATCTCTTATTCATTTCATAAAGATGTTTTTTTGAAAAAATTAAATACGTATAAAATCCTCAGAAAAACAATTACTTTGAATAGTGACACTTAACCCTTTTTTGCATTACCTAGGAATTAAAATATTTAAAAATAAGACTTCATTTGTCGCTGTGGTCTAGCCATGCTTGTCAGCATCCAAAAACCCCGAGCTCGATTCCCGGCTGATTCACTTACTAGTAGAAAATGATTTTTCCTTTTTCTTTTGCATTCGAATTTATTGTTGTGTTGACCCTTTGCAACTATCTTAACATATATGAACTCCAGAATTGGTTCTGAAGTGATAGTTGTCAAGGAAATAGGATAATGAAACTTCTTAGATTTTTCGTTTGAAAATTATAATTTTAAAATCTTTTGAATGATATCCTTTTTGCGAAACCCTCTCGCTGGTGTAACCCCAACTAAAAAGATAGCGAGGCGAGCTTTCTTGCGGCGCATAACTTTTCGACTTAACCATTTTTAAAATTGATTTTTTATGGCTCGTCCTGAGAATTCTCAAGCAGACGGAAGTGTTTTGGCCCGCGTTGTATCGCTGTAGGGGAGAAAGTTTTACCGGCGTAGATTTTTTTCTTTATATATTTTTTTATTTTCAATTTTCGAGTTGTGATTTTATGCCTCTAAACGCATTATCGTAACTCGGGGATCTCTCGAACTTTTTTTCTTGAATAAATCTACATAAAATCTAAGAGCAAAGTTTGATAATTTAAAATGTGGAGTTAATATTAGATATTATTATAATTGAATAATTTATACCCGTGATATTGACAAAATATGAATTGATCTGAGTTTTATTAAAACTAAGATAATTCAAATAAAAATATATAATTTTATTATATTTTTATTTGAATTATCAAAATAAATACAAGCTATAAAAGTTTGGCAAAGTCATCGAATGATACCAAAAATCTCGTTTTACTTATAAACTATTTAGATCCTTCAACATATTTAAGGTTCCTCTATGTTTCTGAAAGACAGCATTCGTACCATTTTTTGTTAAAGGGTTACTTTAAATGTTTGAAGAATATTGTAAATTTCTAATAAAAAGGTGTTTTTGAAAATAAATATGGCACTTCTATGGAAGTATGAGTAAATTAATATTTGAGCCAATTTTACATTGCTTCTTTTACTTGGTTCCTTTTCAATAAAAATAATCTCTTGTCTTATGCAGCATCCCCTGAAATTAACACCTATCTGCCTTCTTCACCCGCTAATGCCATCGGTTGAATGGTTGTAAAGCCTGCTTTACAACCATTCTCACTTGCATCAAGAACCGACTGCTCTACACCACTCACTTCCTGGACTGTATGTCAAAAATGTATTAAAATCCTTTTTGCATATTATAACATAGAGAGACGCGTCTCAGCTTAGAACTCTCCAATGATAGATCTATTAGTTCTTTAATCTGCATGGGATATGAAAACGTCGCCTGCAATTCCGCATCTTAAAGACGTTAATTCTTTGTCTATCGTGTGTTCGACAGGTTCAGGTATCCGGAAAATACAAGAATAAATATATATAATTCCTTATATAACCGTGATTTATGAAAAGTTTGGTCAAGGATAGTTCATACCAGATAGATAAATTTGTAGTACTGAATCTATAACAACTGGAGATTTTAATATTTACACTCGCAATTAATTGCTGTAAATACGGTTGATTGGTTATTGCGTTTTTCTGGATTTGCTTTATAATCAATCTTAGTTTATTATGAGTATACGAAAACTAACATGCTGACGATTAATGATGTTAGAATTCACAAACGATTACTTCATACCAAATAGAAAGTTTACTATGTCAAAAGAAAGGCTATTTCAGACTTCCTGACACCAAAATAGCTATGGTGATTAACTTAACGACATAAATTTCGCGGAATATTTGTTAAAATTTCTAGAATTATTGCTACAAATCTTGGTAAACATTATGTTTTTGATTGCTTTATTTCGAAATGAACTTGCGGTTTCGAAATTCGCTAAACCATATGACAAATTGGATTGATTAAGTTCGCATAATCCATATATTTTTAATGAATTTATATACTGAAGAAACAGTGAACTCCATTTATTGAATAAATTATAAAGACGTTTTCTTACTTCACATAAGTTGTAAAAAATATAAAGTTATTTTCTACTTCAGTATGAAAGTTAACTTGGACCAAATACTTAAGTAACTATGGCTACAACGAATTGGTAAAATAAAGTAACATGTGAAAAAATATTTAACTAACTTTATTGCCATTAATTATTTGTTTATCAAATTAACGGTTTCACTACAGAAATTTTAACGTTACATTTCATATTATTACAATAAATATGGTTCGAAACGATCCTTAATTAAAATTTTTTTTCGGAAAATGAAGGGTGAACTCTAGTGTATTGTACAACGCTTTCATTGTATGTGGTTAACTCTGGCGGGTTTTTGGTGTCCATCAACCAAAAACATATTGAAGAGGCCTTAAACGAGAAACATACTAAAACTCTTTTTAAAAATGAGTACCATCAGGAATCGAACCCGTATGAAGGTGAACGGAGTAGGAACCCGTTTAGTAACCTCAGGTAGGAAGATGGACGTGTTATTTTCTAGACTAAGGAGGTCGTTATTATTAATTTTATTTTTATGAATAACATAATGTGATCTCTAAAATAGTACACAATTAAACCTTGAAGCTGCTACATCATGTTGTTACGAGTGCTATTTATTATCTTAGGTAAAATGTATTATTACAAACTCCATGAATACCTACTTTAATTTGGTTTTATAAAAATGTTAATTCAGAAAGTAACGCGTAAAGCAATTATGAAGGGATTAAAAACAATCGCACTCCTATTCCTGCATTTGCATAGATTAATATTCCATTTTTTACTTGAACGAAACGAATAACGTGCCATGAATAAAGAAGCATTTAAATTTTCGTACATAAACCATGTAGATATATCTACAGCTAGCCAAAAACAAAACCACACACTGAGGGAAAATCAATATTTTCAAACCGCTTGTATGAAATTTCAACTTGACTTTTTGAGTATGATTTTATTAGGTTAAGGATAAAAAATTAAGTATTTGGTAATTAATACATGGATATTTTCATTAATTCAGCATCGTGGACTTAATTTTTTTCATTTGTTGATGAAGCGTATATGAATCTAATAGTGACACTATTACAAGCATGACTATTTACTGACGACCTTTGTGTTCTTAGTTGGTCAGACGCTTGACTTTCAAACGAGGGTTTCTGGTTCAATTCCCTATGGAATAAGCACATAACACCCAAAAATGGGTCTACTCTGATAAAAAAGTTCGTCTTGTGACGATACTTATACGCGTTAGTCATGTGCTAGTTCTGTTACCTCTTCGAGTGTGGTAGTTTTGCCAACACGTGCAATACTAAATCGTGAGTTCCTTGCCTACTCCAGTGATTCTGACCTCAATTACTGGTGCCGATGACAATATTGTTTCCAGGCCACTCTCTTTAATATTATCAATCTGATATGATGAAGAGTACCATAAGAAATAAGAATAATATGTATCCATTCAAGTTGTTCCATTATTACGTGTGGTGGCATTCTATAATGTATAGTTTAGAATTTTACCATCATAGTTTTTCTGCTTCGGTTATTATAATGAAAAACGCACACACTTGGTTATGGTCTTATGTCTTAAGATAAAAGACAAGTAAAGAAAAAAGAATAGCGCTTTAATAAGTTTTGTTCGAAATTTGCAAACGTTTGTAAATTAGTCCTGTAAATATTTTTTTAACTATATTTGATATACGAGTATTTCAAACTTGTGTGCTGCAAAAGATTTTTTTGTAGTTTTCAAAGTAAGTTTCATATATCATTCATTATATTTTTGAAACAGTTCTGCATAAAAAACACAATCTGAAAAATATAATATTTCTAAAACACATTTTGGAAACTCTAAAGGATTACATTTCGTATCAAGTTTAACGAAAAAAATTGCGTGTAAAATTCTTCGAGGCAATATAATTGTAAACATTATTACACGCACACGCGTGTGTTCAGTGTACGTAGGCGTTTCCGTTTTCAAATATTCACGCCGGGTGTTGTTTTAAACCTGTCGAAAATCCTATCCATTAATACTTTTATCTGGGGGCCCCATTCATTAACGATCGGAAAGGCAATTAAACCGGACCCCAGGAAAGGGCGCCGGGAAGATTTTGCATCCGAAATGAGAGAGAAGGGGGCGCTAAAGGGCCATTAAATCCACCGCACGACCCCCAGATAAACAACCCCTGGAGGTGATAATATTCCGCAAGGATTCGCTCATAAACTAACATCCCTGTTGTTTTGCATACAAGAATTTAAGCTAATTTGATGACGGATAAAATACAAATCAAATGTGGCGTAAACAGAATTAATATTCAAATATCACTGTGTCCGCTATTTGGATTTTACTTGGGGAGATTATCATATTTAATGTAAAAGAGTACAATGTAACAGGCAACCACGAGTATTAACATTCAAACGGAGAAAATACTTGTCATGAAAATCAATAATCAAAAGCCAATCACAAAATATAGTTTGAAACAAAAGCAGGAAGAAATTACTATAAAACAATATTTCCGTCAGATCTGTTAACATGGAAGTGTCGAAATTTAAAAAAAATGTAATAAGATGAAGTAACGAAAATATTAAACAAAGGACAAACATGTTTTATTTGATTTATATAAACTGTGTTCCCACTTATGAGTTCTAAATGGAAAACGGTGTTTTAGTAGTAAATCAATTAAAATTTCTTCGTCTACAGTGTGAACGCCTTAACTATAAAAATATATGGAAAAAAAACATTTAATTCACAACAAAACACATCATGCAAATTTGGTTTTTTTTTTCATCATCTATACTGGTAAGTTCATCTTAATTTTGTGTTTTATTTGCGATCCGTTTGCTTACACAACTTTCGCTTAGTATTTATTATTATCTAAAAACTTTCTTTTCTCTTTCAAATCTGCTAAACTACTTTATTTTTTGAAATCCACACGAATTAATTAGTTTCCCTTCAATTTATTTCTGATTGGCCATTACGGCATCCCCAAGCCCGTCACTAATTTTCCCGCCCACCCCGTACAGGTGGTCGGCTTGTAAGCGTGTGAGGATTAGTGCTTCTGAGTTCAATTGCTCGAAATGCTTGAGCCGATCTTCTCTGCTGCCCCTCCTCCAAGCTGCTCCGAGCCACCCCCTCGCACAGGGGGATGAGGTCTAATTGGACACATGGACGGCGTAATACATTTATTCGGCAATTTGTGATGAATGACGCACTATGTTTTTGTAGTACGTATTTAGATTTATGTTGAAAAGTCATTGAAAAATGTACACATCTCAGAGAAATATATCGATTTATTGAAATTAATAATTGTCGGCGACCACTGTAGCCAAGTTAGTAAGAAGTTTGACTTCCATTCGGGGGTTTCGGGTTCATTTTCCGATGGTACCAAAAAATAGAATGCGTTGAATCTGGTAAAAGAGTTCGTCTGGTAAAAATACTCGCACACGTCAATTATGTATACGAGTGTTGTTACCTTTTCACGTGCGGTATTGTTGCTGACATGTGGGATGACAAACCGCGAGTTATGTGCTTAATCCAGTAACTATATCTGAAAGCTCAATTACTGGGGCTGAAATCGATATTGTCTCTCGGCATGCTCTTCAATATGTCCCTATCACGAATTCATATATGTTGTAAGGCACTATGTCAATAATGTATTGTATGTATTTGGCATTCAGGCTTTGAGTCTCTTTTGGGAATTTTGAAAGCCTCAAAATTAGTCAAGAAAATTGATTAAATATTAAAGAGACTTTATTCATGGACTTGAATCGTCAATTCATCACAATATTCGATTGTGTGAGGTTTCGATCAATCTTAACTTTTGTTTTTCAGAGTTTATCAACATCAACCAGGCTTTCCTTATTTCTCTAAAAGTATCTCTAAACTTAATACCAAATGAAATAAAAAAAGTAAAGTATAAAAAAAATAACGAGAAACCAACTGTTCATAGTTCCAAACCAGGTTATAGGTCGATTGCTTATGGCACAATTCTCCTAACTAATATCGCTTCCATCCTTAGATGTTCTCTCGTCCAATATCCAATTTGCAGGGAACCTTTCGCATTTCTCCCGTCGCCACTTCCCACGCAGAGAGAAGCAATAACACAGGTTTGAATTTCATTATAATTGGACGAGCAGCCATTATCGCACCCTATTTTTCACATTCGGAATCCTCCAACGAAAATTACTCTCCGGCTCTCCCTATCTATGCAGACGCACACCACCCCAATACCCCATGACGGACATACTCTCCTGATATTATATCTTCAAATCCTATTAGGAGATTTGCACACCGACCGTTACCCTAATTTAAATACCTCCTCCCGCTTCTGGTTGCCTGTTCGGAATTAATCCACCCCATGGACATTCTCTAGCTCCCCGGTTTGACTTTTTGTGATTTCGTTAAGCAAATATTATGGTAACTTTAGGCTTTGTTTTCATTTTAACGATTACCATTAAAGTTGGTCCGCAATTAGTCGCGTGAAATGGCTTGTATTTTTTTAAGTCGAATCAAGTACACGATTTATGTTCAATTTATTTTGTAGTTAACTTTGCAATAATAAACATATTTTTGAAATTCAACTTGTAGAATTATGCTTTGAACTGCAAGTTAACGAAGTTTAGACTTTCCCTTAAGGTTATATAAATAATTAGGCACATGCTTTTAACTTTCATCGTCTATGTCATTCCTCATTACTGAGGGTCGTGTCGTGATCTATGGGAAGTCGGTGGTACAGTTTACGACGACATGTCTCTACTCCTTTCGGTCACTTGCCGTTTGCATGTCAGTTTATAGGCTTCACGAGATCACTCAATCATGCTGGTACCATTTTTCCTCGTCCTGGCATACTTTCTATTGTTATACATTTTATTTGGTTTTGGAAATGTGTTTGAAGAACTTCAGAATACAGTAGAAACATATTAAGAGCAGTCGTACCGTTTCATCTAACTCCTGAAGTGTATAGTCGTTCGTTCTTCTGGTGGTCCACAGGATTCTCAACATCCGTCGCTAACATCACATATCAAATTAATCAATTCTAGCACGTTTTTGGGATTTGATCGTCTACGTTTCAGCACCCTACAAGAATAATAAACAACTTCAAACTTAAAAAAATATATGATATTACGATTTGGCAAAAATGTACGAATATCTATTATCTACTGGTTTTAGTTGTCAAATAAGATCTTTTTTCGTGATTTTTTTATTCTTAAGTTAAAATGTATGTTTCATATTGGCATTTGAATACAATAAGATACACATGTCTCATTCTCCAAAATATAATGTGCTTGAAGTAACAATTAAGCATTACATTTTACCAGGAAACCGATTTGACCGAATCTGAGAAACAGAAAACAAAGAAATTCTCATATAATTTGAGAAAAAATAATACAGCGTATATCATTCACAACATAAAAAGAACACTATTTACAGTGATAAATTTGCATATACTCCAGTTATTCTAAGAATTAAATGTTTGCGCACCCCAGATGTGTAGATAGAATGGCGTAGTAACAATTCAAATAACTCGAGCTTACAATCGCAGATGCAACGAGTTGTAATTATTTACTATAAGCAACTAGTGCACGATGAGGGTAGGATAAATAAAAAATGGAGGAGATGTGTTTGTGCTGAATGAACCTTTTTCATTCGGGTACTTGATTAGTTTTAAGTTAACTGGACTGTAGTTGTTATACGTGGTTTATGTAGGTCGCTAGTTACAATTTAAAATGATTTACTAAAATGGTAATTGTTAACTTTACACAGTGCCTAACCACGCGAAACTGCTCAGCTCAACTGTCCCATGAACAATACTATGGTATTTACCATCATTAAGTGATGGAAAATCGTCATGGGATATAATGTACTGGCTCTAATTATGACAAACCGTACGGTACAAAATTTCTCCAGAAATACGACAAAGTTAATGATCTTGATAAAGCAGTAAAAACATTAATAATTGGTTGATTTTAATCTTAATCACCCATTTCCCATATAATATTACCTAAAAATCTTAGATGATGTAAATTTTTTACATTCTAGATGGTGATTCTCATGTGGATTTTCAAATAGTAGAAAATCTAGTAGACAATTTGATGACCTCCACGGTAAGACACATGTCTTAAGACTCCGGCGTAACGGGTTCAATTCCCGATGGAATCCAGATTTCTTTAAAAGGACTTCAGTCTGGTTTTGATTTAAGACTTCTTTAACGTCTTCATAGTTGATTGGAATAGATTACTACATGGCAAGAAATCCGTTAAAAAATAACGTTATTGTAATACACTACAATGCAATACTGTACGTTTTTAATTATAAAATCATTGAGTTTAGAATATGTATGTATATTAAAAATTTTATCTTAGTTTGAGCATGAAAGTATATCTAAAAGCAGAAACAAAACTTGTGTGACTATCAAAAAGTAAGTAAATAGCCCCTAAAAAATTCATATATATAAATCTGATAAGACCCCCCAAAACAATGGGGACTGCATTACTATGCGCGCGCAGGTAGGTTGAGAATTGGATCCAATCCGAGGCGTTCAGGTGACGGACGGTCACCTTTTCGGACCATTCACATACATACATTTATATAAAAAATTATCTATCCTTGTCTTTAACATTCCATCTTGGTCAAAATAAAGAGCGAGAGGGCCTGATCAGTTCTGTTCATTATTACCCATTATTATACCGCGTGCATACAAATAATTGCGGCTGTAAAATTCGGTCTAGTGATTCAGATAATACCTACTACCGACTGCGTACACCGCCTTTATGATAATAATATGTAAAATGCGGATGATGGCGGGCCGTATCAAAATTGACCGACAGGGTGATCCCGAGCAGGCGAACGGGTAAATGAAGGCAAAAACATGGCATTTTAGTTGTCGAGAGTCGTTAACCTTATTGATTTTACGACAGGTCTCAGTTTGAAGGAAGTCACTTAATATTTTAACGAAGTCAAGTTGTATAAAAATTTGTAGAATAGCAAAAAAATATGCAAGTATAATGATCTCTTGTCATGGTTTTAAATTGACTGTATATGTTCCTTAAAGCATAAATTAAAATCAGATGAAAAATTAGTAAAAGCAATCTGATAAAACCATCGTAACATGACAATCCTTTGAGCGAGAAAATAACAAAATAATAAGAATAATAAAAGGACAATCAATATAAGTGCCGTTTAGAGAGTCAACTCTCCGCATGGGCACTCCAAATCGGCTATTGTTAGGGTAGGAAGGTAGTGGCTGCGGTCGTTAGATGGGGTACTTCCCCGCATCTGCATATGTTCAGAAAACTATATTTGGTAAGAAAACCACTGAAAACATCTTCAGGGTAATGTCAAAAATGATATTCGGTAATGTTCATATACATATGTTTCTGAATTATACTGAGACAAATGTTTGGGTAAGTAAAATCTAAAATTTAATTTGAAGGTTCTGCAGTATTTAACCTCAGGGTAATATAAAAAAAAATCGAATATTGTTTTGACATCACTCTGAGGATGATGGTTGTAATACCTTCAAAATATCGACCATCATTCAAGCTAACTTAACACTACGACTCCAAAAAATATTCCAAACTAGTGGAAAACAGCCATTAAAATCTGCGAACATTACATAATATAAAATATAGTTAACCTTTTGACTTAGCTATTAAGATATATATTTTTTCATATATGTACTATATATACATAGTATTAGGAGGGCGCATTGGTTACTTTCATATCCCCACAATATTTAATCCTATTTTTTTTTTTTATATTTTAGTTTCATAGACCACGGTTTGGATGATGCAAAAAAAATATTTACAGCCCTAGTGTCAATAAGGTCACTATCTATGGCTAATAATAAATTGTTTTTCTTTTATTATCAAAATAAATACTCAAATACATCTCAAAACGTAAAAAAGAGTTAAATAATTTAAAAAAAAAACAATTCAAGTCCTGAAAGTAACAGTAAATACATTTCTACGAATACTGTGACTAGCTCATTAATTTTTATCACAAAGCAAATCCAAAAATGAATGCCTTTTTTTCTTTACGTTTCGGTGAATCTAAACATAGGAAAAAATAACAATTTTATCCTCGGTACATAAGTAACAACTCACAAACAGTGTACGTTTCACATACCGAGCAAGGCAATTCTTACAATGCGAGGAAAACAATTTATACGTAATCGTTGTTAGATTTCGGTAATTAAGGATGTTCTTAAACATTTTAATTAATCGTGTTTTACTATGGTAGAGTTATTTTTCTTTACAAGGCGGAAATGCGTAGATTGGTTGAATACGGTGCTCCTAAAATACTGATATTTTGAAGATAGCATTACCAGTTTCTTGTATTATTTTTGTAGCGTTAACATTTAAATCATTCCATTGTATGGTACGTTTTATTAAACATTTATATAAACGTAGCAAACGAAAGATATACACCACGATGAAATTAAATAGAGATCTAACCTCACTGCCGACTTGAAAATAGACATGACGTGATGATGACCATAATGATATTTTTGCAAAATGGATAACCCAAAGCAATTATGAAGTACTGATAAGAATCGCATCCTTATATTATTGTATTACACTTTTGCTGTTTACAGTAAAACCAGGTAGATTTATTGCAATATTGCATTTTTTTTCCAATCATCTAGGGAGATCTTATAGATACCTCAAGTAAACACTAGACTGAAACTCTTCTAAAAAAATCCAGGTTGAAGACAGGTGTCTTATCAACTAGGCCGCAGAGGTCGTTAATTGAAGTCAAGTTAAGATTTATTGCCGTGTTCTGTTGGTTAAAAAAATGATCGATTCTTCGAAAGCGTTGCAGTTTTCGTCTTTAATTTGATGTTCAGATAATATTGACAAAACGATTTTGGTATAGTAAAATAAATTCCTTAAATTAAAAAATAAATTCCATAAATTAACGCTCTTTGAAAACATTCGCATTAGTAAGGTTTTCCTAATTATTAAACAATTTTAAGTGTTATGTCAATTTTTACATAATTTTCATAACATAAAAAATAAGTATAATACTTCTAAAGGATGACTTTTTAAAGGGTAAAATTAAATCCTGAAATTCTTGCTTTAGTTGATCTCAACCGTTCATTATAATTTTCAAATTGTCGCATGAAATAAGCAAGAAAATGAGCTGTGTTTTTTAATATTTTTTTTTATCATAAAAACAAGTTAATTTTTATCTAATATTATCTTTAGAATATTTAAGATGGAAATGTTTTATTAATTTAAATTTTCTCTCAACTGGTGTTTATAGATTTTCCAAATAATTGTGTCGATTACAATTGTAAATGTACATATTTTAATTAGAATGCTGTCTGTTTTTCTATTTAATGATATAACTCTAAATGCAAACAAATGTGAGAACGCTCATTTCAATCATGTCTTCCACTTTTTGCAGAGTTTAAGAAAGTTTATCGTTTCTAATGAAATAAATATATAATATGAACATTCTTATTTGATAAACGTCTTATTTCAAATTTTGATAGCGGGAGCTTAATGTGATTATACTTCTAATACATACGAATATTCTGTATTCTCAATGAACGTTATCTAAGGTAATCTATTCTACATTACCGACTGGTTGGGAAAACTTAAATTTGAGTGAATAACAATTCAATAATATATCTTATCATTTTTAAACAGATAGTTTAAGAATATTTAGATTTAAAATGAGATGTTTAATATGATAAGAAATGACTTGTTTACGACAACGTGTTAATGGTTTTAAATAGCTTAAATTTCATTACACTCTGAGATATATTTATTATAATATTTGAATTTTAATAACAATAATCAGAGATAAAATTACCACTTGGAAAAGTTAAAAAATTGCACATTGAAAATATAAGCATGAAAAATGATTGAAAATATGAAATTTTATTTGATTGGATTTCTAATAATATGAATTTTATATTATACTTGTATAAAATTACTATTCGGAAATGTTAAATATTAGCACACTGAAAATATCAGTATGATAAATTATTGAAAAAGATGAAATTGAATTTGATTGGATTCCTAATAATAGGAATTTTATATGTGTCAAAAGATTTAACAAACGCCACAAATATATATAATATTATATGTACATAACGACAGCCGGCGATTTTGTATAATTTTTTAGGCAATGCCGATGCTGTATATTTACTGAATATCCGGTCGTTAGCATGATTCGTTATTACGAGCATATACAAAGGTGGAATTGCATCCAAGTCGACAACTTTTGGTAGTTTAATAGTTGAATAGGCGTTTATTTCAAAATTGTTTACTGCTTGTGATTAAAACATTTTCAATTGAGATTATTTAATTATAATAAAATAGACAATCTATACAGCGCTTTTTTGCAGCCGAAAGTCACGTTAATGATATGAAGGCGTAAGGAATTTGATTTTTTTTTAAAAGACAATCTGTATCTCGTGTAAGAATGTTTGTTCCAGTCCAAGGGTCCAGCAACACAGAACGAATACCTCTCTATGTACGCATCTCTGCTAATGCATGAGAATGTCCGACAAGACGATTTCGAGTTTTTTGTTACGTTTTTTTTATTTTTCTTAAAAAAACACAACTAGTTGAATTGTTTATTGACTTGTTGATTTTTTTACTTAGCCAGTTTCTTTTTCTTAATAGATCACATTCAATATCCATGATTTTTTATATATCATAGGAATGAAAAGTTATTTTCGAGTAAAGTACTCATAAATACACGAATGAAAAAAAAATAATGATAAGGTTAAGATAATTAGTTAGTAAAGAGGAATACTTTAAAACTAGTAAGGCTTTTTTAGTTTCCAATTAAAAAACATTAAAATTTTCTCACGTGATTTAATATTACTTAATTATTTTTCAAGCCATCGCATTAAACTAGATTGTCCAGTAACATACCGTCAATAGTCATGATATATTATGGATAAAAATATATTTTTTAAGAAAATTAAACCTAAAAATAACGTATAGGACTGCTTAAGGTAGAACACATAAATTCGAGTATGTATAAAAAAATCCTAAAGGCCTACTAAGACTTCATTTATAAGATCAATGCATAGTTTGAACAATTTGTTATACTCGTATTTGTTATTTCGTACGATATTTCTTTGAAGATGATTTAAAAATAGGAAAGAAATGCTTATATTCGATATAAAAACATATATTTAAAAAAACAAACATCTTTTTGCTAGCATCGAGTATAATTAAAACCAAAATAAAAACATTATTTTTGAAATTCATGTCACTTATTTTACTGAAAATAAAATAATCTGTGTCATAAAAAAAATTAAGAGGTTATGATTAAATAACAAAGTTTCAACAGAGGCAAGAAAATTAAACGGTAAAATAAAATCAGTTAAGATAAAGCTACGAAGATTGGGGCAAGCATTCAATTTGGTCATAAACATAAGGCAAATTTAGCAGTTGAATCCTCAAAGAAAAGGGTTTTCGGTGATAGTCGTTTTACAAGCAATTTCAGCTCAATAAAACGATAATGTCGGAACAATAAAACGTCGTGCGCGGTTTTCTCTACGGGTGCTTCTCCTTCATGTCGATGAAGGGGTGAATTCCCTGAAATGTAAACCTACCCTTCTGTCCGGGAACTAAGGAGAGCCAAATGATGAGATCGAATGGGAAGATGTGAGAATATGCATTCATTGGATTTCGCCAGTTTAGAAAATTGAGTGGAATTTTAATGTGAGTTTCGAGTAATTGGCTGAAATATTCCCCCGTCTGCGTGGAAATATAATAAAATAATTGGCTCAATGAGAAAGGATGTGAAAATATGTTACCTCAGAAGTTCTTCGTTTTAACTGAATCGATATTTTGATGGAGTAACAAAGTTTAAAAATAAGCAGGATTTTTGTTTTTTCTTAAATAAATACCGTTAATGCTTAGTTTCATATGTATGTTATACGAAGGTTTTTTGGGTTGAAAATCGATTCAGTTTATTTTTAAACAAAATCAAAAATTTTCATTTTTTAAGTACATATATTTATAAGAATCAATTATCAAGAGAGGGTGATTAAATCTTTTGTAGATAACATTAGATATCAGTCTTTAAATTCATGTTAGTCATTACGTTGTGCAGGAGGGCCGGGAATCTACAATATTGTGTTCACACGCTGTTTCTTTTTTGAGGTGGCACTGGGACTTGTTCTCTTGGGATTGCGATAGGTTTGAATTAGAAAATATATTAACTATTTTAATTGTTATTTTTAGTTGTCATTATCTATACCGTTCTCATTTATAAAAAAATCATTAAAATAAAACAAACAATCTCACTTCATATCATTCTATAGACAATATTTGTACGCATAAACTTATCCAGTAGCTTTTGAAAGGAACTAAATTGCATCAAAAGCGACCTAAGGCATGATATACAAAAAAATTGGAAGTCAAACGTGAAATCAAACTGCAATAAGCAGATCATTATGAAGAAGTCGTAGAGAGGCCTGTGTTCAGCAGTGATCTAGTAAAAGGTTAAAAATAATAATGATGAATCATTTACCTAGATTTTTTTAAAAAGGGTCCTGTCATAGTTTCACTTAAGTCTTGTTTAATATCTTTCTAGTTCGTTGGAAGAGATTGCCACATGATAATTAACTCCTCCAGATGAACTGTAACTAAATCGAAAGGGAAGTATTATATATAATAGTTAACCTTTGAATTTTGTGAAGAAATTCAAATAAATATGAGATAAAAACAATCGTTTAAACTTTTATATCTGTTCAGATAATAATGCAGCAATAAAGCGCGTGACGTCTCCCATTCGTTCCCCTCTTATTTCAATTCAGGCTGGTTTTACAAAGTCTAAGCCAGCTTTGCTGGGGTGGATCCCGAGGGCGGTAAAGACGACAATCTTGCCTTTAGAATTCAGAGCGTGTCTTCCGGAATGTTCTACAGACTACATCAAATCACCGATTGCAGATCATTGAATTTTGAGGCAGTTTTATTTTACCTCTTCCACCGTCGTCGCCGTCTTGCAGAATTTCAATTGAGTGAGAAAAAGAAATGAAAAAGAGAGGCGAAAAGGTTTTAGGTGTATAAATAATTTTTTTAGCTTTATTGTGACAATGCAATCAAATTGTATTCTATAATGTACATTATATTACTGAACAAAATTATTGTTTTTTGGAAAGCTTTATTATTTATTGATATTCCATCACTTTCGAATATAATTTTATCGTATTTTAAATGTAGTATTACTGTGTTATTATTTAAGAAAAAAATTATAATAAGCCACTTCCATTGTTTATATTCTATATTAAGACTTGATGCATTCAATTATTATGGATTCTAGTTTCTGATATAAATCGTTTTCAGTAAACTACGAGTATTCTCCACATCTAAGATGTGTTTTAGTATGACCACAACATTAGTTATAAAACAGTTCAGTTTCCACATTTATCGTACAGTTTCTAATCTGAAGATGTAGGATTAAATTTCAGAAATATATCATATAAGTTTCAACTGTGATGTTGATTGGTTAAAATTATTAAAATGTTTCTAGGTGGGATATTTTTTAAAATTTATTTATTTATCTACATGACAAACGTATATACAATATGTACATAAAATATAAAAAAAACAAGACATACAAACAAGTCATTTTAAATGGACACTCAAATAATATTGATCTGGGTTTGTTACATGTCATTTGTCCTGCCCCCAGTTAACTAGACTTTTACCTGTTTCTTACTGATGACATATGAACATGAAAAAATAGGTTGACACTTAATAGCGATTGTTAACTATTATTTGGTCTTTTTGTCAAAACATTTCATTAACTTGATAAGTTGTGAAATCTGGTTACGAATTCTTACTACTTGACTTAATTCTTAGCGAACTGTATCAATTCAAGAAATTAAATGGCCATCACACAATCTCATCCATACATATATAAAAAACATACATAAAAAATCATGAAATTTAATAAAACGCCTAAATAAATGGTTTTGGTGAAAATTAATGACACTGTGAACACAAAATGATGATATGTATATCATTCTTTACGAGTATACTTGATTCAAAAACTCTTGAAGACAAAATGGTGAATCAAAAAAGCTTCGCACAAGTTCACAGTGTCTGATAAAATTATCAAGATCCTTCAATATTGTCAAAATTAAGATTCCTTGACGCGATATCAATGAATATTTACCTTCTTCTCCCATTAAATAACATTAAACGTCACTTGTTAATCTGAAAATAATATTTTAGCTCATAAGGTACGTTAAGTTGTTGCGGTCGCCAATCACCTCGAACCAAAGCTTGTTCACAACACTCGCGTTACTTTTCGGGTGTTGCGTGAAACAAAAATTAGACCTTTGTAATAAAATAATATGTATTCAAAATAAATTGCCTTGGCGTTAAAATTATAGAGGAATTTAAGTTATTCTATGCATAATAAAGCGACCGCCTTAATAGAGTTAGCACTTAACCAAGGAGGAAACATCATTTCTAGCTCAAGCTATAGGAAATTTCTGTAAAATAATTTTTAATTCAATTTAAATAGCCTCGTAATAAACTTGATTTTAAGTGCAAGCGTAAATTCCTTTTTGATTGAACTTCTATCATCTTTTTAAGTTTTTATCATATTAATTCAAGACGCATAAATTTATGAAACTTTAAATTAAATTAACACTTCGTTGTATTTTAATTAGGAATTGTGAAATAGTTTTCTAATATAAAATTATTGTAGGTACTTTATCACTTTATCACGTAAATCACTTACATTTATTTTGATTTACATACAAAAAATATATGTGGAATTAATTACTATTCATTAATTTTCCACATCAAATTAATATGATTTGAAGGTATGTAATTTGGTTGATATGTGGTACAATTGTTTTCAAACGTCGGCCCTCCATTTTAGGTACGGAATAATTATATTTTTTAGTTATATAATTTACACGTTTAGTAATTTTTTTCAATATAATTTACCTTCTCGGGTTTGTTGTTTCATTATTATTTTTTATGAAAATGTGACAGATTTGTTATAGTTATAAAAAGTGACATGAATACAAAGTTAATATGAGAGGTCCAAAAGTAGATGGTTCTATATTAAATAGTATACAAAAAGAATAGAACTATATTTTTTTGGAAATCGAAAACAAATGTTACTGGTAAATCACAGCAATTTCTCAGTTTTATAAGCATGGTCACAAAAAACGACAAATAAATATGCCAGGTCTAATTTATTAAAATAATCAATTGAATAATACCAAGTCCAATAGGAAACTATGTAAACCATAACAAAACTGGATATATAAAGAAAATTTGTAAAGAATAAGCCATGGCAGATTCGGTTTAAAATCTGTGGAATATTGCGTAATTCAACAAAATCGATTAATGTTGGTACCATTTCATCAATACTAATTCCGTCAACTAAAAAAAAAGATCGGTTTTCTTGTCAATTCCATCTAAATATTGTGATTGGCATTGAGGAAGCACGTTGACGGTGACGCTGATCACAGAGGTGTGGCCACACCAGTTCCCCCTGCTCATTGGCTCGCCGGCCAGCGGCAGCAGTGATAATAGAAGAACAATCGTCAACACCAGAGGTACTCAACTAGCTTTACAAGGCATTGAGTCAACAAGTTCATGAATCATTCGGAGAATTTGATGATTGTAATTTATATCGAGTGTTGATCTTAACATATATGTTTTATTTGGTTCCACTATTATATTTATTCAATACTTTCATACGAATATAAGTACATCTGGCTGATAATTTATTGACTTGATGCCTTTTTTTTTCCAATTAACCAGCTTTTGTTTCTTAATTGATTATTTCGATATCCATATATTTTATGGATAGCTTTGATCATTAAAATGATAACTTAAGTAAGAGTTGAATAACAGAAATCAAAACAATAGGCGAACTCTCAAGAAAAACAGGGATCAGGATGGCAATAAGGGGTTAAAGATAATACATGTTTTTTAGTGTATTTTTAAACATGTTTGAACTCAGGTGAAAGTTTGTAAGGATTGTCCAAAAACATATATAGATTCGTTGACTGTAAATAACGATTATTACAAGAGATAATCCAGTAGTCAAAAATATACAAACGGATATTTTTAATAAATATTTCATTAAATGCGTACATAAAGTCTTAGGTTTTGGAAAATAAAACTGAAAAAAAAAAACAGAAAAGGTTTAAAGTTTATTACTACGTATAGTATATACCTACTGAAAAGATCTTAAAGGGGTAATATATACACAAAATAAAAGTTTTATATAATCGACTTATATTGGATATGAAAAATAAACATTTTATTCAGTTTATAATATCATGTTAACCTGTACACCGCGTTAAAAATCAAATTCCACGAATCCTGTGCGCGGCACAATTTCGGCGTTTTTTAATTTCTATGTTTAAACGCGTATTTTGTTTAGAACCACTGATATTTGATTACACCACCAAGTAAACATGACATTCAAGTAATTTTCTGATAATAAATAATAGTCATTACTTTTAAGGAGACTCATTAAATAAAGGAGATAAACTAAACATTACGTAAAATACACAAAGGAATGCTACAGATCAGATCACAGGCGTTTGTGCTTCCCGCGAGGAACACGTTAATTGATTTTTTAATTTAATAAAATAAATTAGACACTATTTTTTCGTTTAATTTGTTTTACTAAACTAAAGAATGTTTATTGAATTTGCGATTGTTTTGTTAATTTATTTTTCTATTTGTTTCAATGACCTCTGTTTTCTTCGTTAAGGGATGAGAAATAAAATTACATATTTTAATTATATTTGTTAGTGATCACTGGTAAATAAAAAAGAAGGGTTAGTGGCTATACTAGAGCTTATATTAGAATTAAAAATCAAGAAGAATTAAAAAAAATATAATAACTCGTATTTTCGACATCGTTTTGATTCACTAAATCTCGTAGTTGTGTTAAAGTTATTTTGTTTAACCATGCAGTTAATGCAGAACTAAAATTAGTAAATTATTTATCGATCTCAGAATGGTTGCTAACACCTTAGTTGAGAGTTTCGCGGCGCGATTATTTGATTGCGAATCCTTGGCAGGTAAGTGGGGAGGTGTTTCTTGTCGGTAATTACCCCCTTCCTCTGCCTTTATTTAGTGCCTGCTGCCTGCTAGCCGGCCATTGTTTAAATAATTTTAAATTTATGTCTCCTTAAAAGACGATTGTAAAAAAGCGAGTATTTTAAGGCATTAATTATTCAATTAAAAATACTAAAATTGTAAAAAGTACTATGTACTCTCAATAAATTACGACTTATTATTATGACTTGATTATATTTTATACGCACGTTATAAAAGTTAATTAGAATTAATTAATAGTTTTGAGATAAGTAAACAGCCATATTTTTTTAAGGTATTTTGATTGCGTTTTCTCACTCATGCAGGGTAAACATTTTACTAAACCATTCATCATTGTCTTATTTTGATTCGTTTGTATTTAGTTGTAAGAATGGATTTTAAATAAAAAAAATCTTTGCATGTTCTGTCTTGAGTAATATGAAAGAATGAAGTTAATGAAAGTTATTATGATAATTGAATATCTTTCACTAGTAATACAAATTACCAGGAATATGACATATACGAGTATTTATCTGAAGTTTGTTGAAGTATTACCGTGTTATAATGTTGAAGTATTACCGTGTTGTAATGTTGAAGTATTACCGTGTTGTAATGTAGTACACTTTTGTTGTATACACTAACCTGGCAGGCTTATATCCATGTACACATATCAATGTCTTCGAAAGGTGTTAAAAGACTTTAAGAGAAAACCAGATTGGAATACGTTTTAAATAAATCCGGGTTCCAAATGTATTCAAACCTGCAGCCCAGGTAAGCCCAGGTAAGCTCAAAAAAACCCAGCCCAGCCCAGAAAGACAGGCTTCTAACCAACTAGACCTCGAAGGTGTCTTAAACTGTTCCGTATTCAGTAGTCTTAAAATATGTTCAATGCTTCATAGGCGTTGGAGTCTTAATTTTCGAAGTGATGTGAAAAAATTCAATTTGTAAATATTTTCTTGACATCTCTTTGAAGAGTAAAACTGCAACGCCTTCTGACAACTGGAAATCGCTACCTACGCCGAAAATTGTTTCCAACGAACACTAATTTTACCGGCAAGATATTTTTCTTTATGAGGTATTATGCCATTAAAATAATTTCACAGTTTAAATAAATACGTGTCTTTGGATTCTTGATGCTTATATGAATAACAATAATGATCGATGCGGCATGGATAAACGGTTAAATAATTTATTGGTGCCATCTTCTTTCTCTTCCCTTTCAGTTTCCCCTTTTATTTGAGCCACGCCTCGTTCAAATAATAATGAAATCTGTCTATTGAAAAGGAAGGCAGAAGTTATACGGAGGTTTTCCCAGAGTTGTGTTCTGCATACTTTCCGTCCGTTGAATATTAATGGACGCCCATTTTTGTTTACATTTCGGCATTTCGTGGGAAACGAAGAAAAGTGACCACATAAAAAAGGATATTAGTAATTTTGTCACATAACCGTGGCTAGTAGTTGGTGGGGGGGGGGGAGAGATTGAGCCACCCACGAATTTGATCAATTTAAATCAACAGGACGAAAGAAAGACACAAATTATTACGTAGTTAGATAGAAAATAAGTGATAGATTGCATTCACCACAATATAGTAGTTATTTTAAGTTTTTTTTCAAGTTTTGGAAATATAATAGATTGACAAATTTGAATTATTTATGGTTAATAAAACTAGGTTAGATATAGTTTAAGTTAAGTTATATTTTACGCATACAAATCGTCCTTGAGGACAGTTGGCTTCCTAAACAGCGCTATAGAAATTTTGTTTTTATTATTTTAACATATTCTCTTATACTCGTATTTGGGATTTTTTATTTTTTTTTATCCACTTTACTCGAATTTCTCCTGTGACCCAAAGAGGGATTATATTGCAAAAAGTTCTATCATAAGATTATTTTTACTTTACCTTCAAAAAGGGCAAAACAATTGTCTTTAAAATAATAATGGTATTATAATTCAGTATGACATTTTGACGAATTAACAACGAAAGTGATAACCTCATTGTATCGTTTTACACTTTTATTGTAAATAGTACGATCTGTGGAGCTTATTTCAAAGTGACAACCTCTTCAAGATTTAAAGAGGCCTTAAATGAAATCCACGCTAAAACTTGAAAAAAAATCGGATACCGATGTGAATCGAACCCGCAACCCTCGATTCAGGAGACAGCCATCTTATCAACTAGATCGCAAAGATCGTACGCATTGTAGTATGTAGAAAGTTAAAAAATAAAATAACGGTTCAAAATATGTATATTTCTCCACTGATTCTTTTATTTACCATATTGAGAAGCTAATCTTCATATAATACTTGATGCATGTTTATACAATTAAATGTATTAAATGTATATGTACAAGCAAATATACAATTAATATGATATTTTTTTTGTATACAGTACAACCTGGTGTGTATGCACTGCCATAATCTCTTTAACCAATCAGAAATAGATCCTAAGCGAATCGAACCCGTAATCCTCGAATTGAGAGACGGGCGTGTTGCCAACCAGGCCACGGAAATAATCTTTTTGTTCATTTAATGGGTTATAAACTAAAATTGTTTCTACGTACTTCATAATTATTCATTAATAGTAGTGATTCAATAAATATTTATTAAGATTTAAAATAAACATTTAAAAATTATATTAGTAATTTGGTCACATAATACGAGGAGGGTCTGAGCCACCCACGGATTGCGATCGGTTTGATTAACAGGACACGGCCCAGTGTTGTAATTGATAATGTCTCTAAATTTAAATGAGCTAGGTATCTACTTCCCACCAACGGGGACAGGTGGTTCCGTCCAGGCCAGGGGCAAGCCAAGACATTAAAACAGCTGGTGCGAGCTACTTTATGGCCAGCATTAAAACTTGGTCAAAATTTTTATTTGTATTTTTATGAAACTTTTTACAGCTAAACTATAAGAAAAAAAAACCTATATGGTCTCTTACACGGCGACGCCGTAAATTATATCAGTTTAATATACTCGTAAAACGTTTGTTACAACTATTCCTAATGCTTATTATCTTGATCTATATACGAGGTATTTATAATGACACACTATCGCGATTCAGGTGATTCGTCAGAACGCAGTTTCAATTTGTTGCTACTAATTCTCAGATGACCTGATTAATAAAATGATTTGTCCATTATTTAAATAACTGTGTTGACTTACCCAAGATGTTCGTAGAAATTATAATTGTATTGAAGAAAATAAGTTGTTTTTTCGGTTCTTGATGCTACAATAAGACCATGTTTAATTTCCCACGAATTTACGAACTATATTTAATTTCCCACGAATCATGCGTTCTAAATTATATATTTTCTTGAATTTTAAAAAGGTTTGAAAATAATTGTGCAGTACAACATACTTGTAACCTGTATCAGGATACGGAAAATTGATTGTGTATTTGATGAGAAAATTTTTAAAAAAATTAAAAAATATTCTAAATTTTACACCTAGAAATCTTGTAAAAATCAGTTATGAAAAAGAAACTAAAAAACCAGGTCTTATAATAACATACTGTCTCTTTCTTTATATCTTTACTTTTTTGTCTACACACGAGGATATTTGAAATTCTCCTCTATAAATATTGTATCGTTTTTGCTAACTTCATTAGATATTTAAATAATATCCCACTTAAAAGATTTCAAAATGTACGTTAAGATATCATATTAATTTAACATCTTTATCTTAATCATGATCGGAAGGATAAATTTAATAGATCAAATTAGTTGGAAATATATTATTGAAAATATATGTTGGAAAAATATAACATCAAGTCATCAAATATTCGCAGATTTACGTTCATTTCTACATATTCAAGTTTTTACACTTGCTTTTAAATGTCGAAGGATTGCGGTGTAAAATTACACGAGATAGTTATCAATACAGTCAAACTTTACGGGTTCGGAGATAACGATCAAGAATGTATATTTCGGAATGTCAGTTTGGTGGTTAAAATGAACGCTCATGACCCAATCTTATTTCCATAAAGTAAAAGATTTATGTGAGGCGACTGTGTGAATGTGACTGATTTAATATTCCTATCGTTCTGGAAGCTATGGCATTAAATGTCACATAAGTTCTAGGCTTTTTTCCACAGACGACTTCATTCCAAGTTAAAATTCAAACACCATTCTCAAAAAAGTATCGACAAGTTTTGTCATCGGACAGGATGAGTTGTGGGCTGGATGTGCTTGTGTTGAGATTGTTGGAGAATTCACTGAAGACCGCCCGAAGAATGCATTTTAATTGACGTGATTACACCTGATATGTGTGCAATTAACAAAAACAAAAGTGTTTGAACAAATAACGTCAGGTGTGGTTACATGCCAAGTATGTAAATGTTCATGACAGGACACGACAGAGATAGTGACGGATCATCAATTGTTTCAATGGAAGAGACCAAAATGTTGACAGGAAAACTCAAAAAATCTGAAAAGAAAACTAAGGGAAGGTTGATATAAACATATCGTGGAACCGCTAATAGAACTCAAATAGTTCTTACGCAAATAACAATTTAACCAACGTAAATAAGAAATATTACATCACACTTTTGTTATTGATAAATTTTACATAAATTCAATATTATAATAAAATACGCTCAGACCAGAGTACACAAAAAATATATAATACATATCAGAGTAAATTAAACAAAAAAATTAATAAATAATTTAATTAATCAAGATTTAAAAAATATTTAAAGAAACCAAAACAGTTGTCCATTACAACTAAAATTATTATTAAAATAAAATTAAACTCTGTATCAACATCAATATCGCCATCACGCCTTTTTCTTATTGGGGTAAGAAGAGAGAATCTCGTATTATAAAGGTTTTTCAATTTTCCCTCTTTCAGAATTAAATTCATTCGATTATGTCACGTTTGTCTATGTCTTCGCAAGCCCATCTTACCTTCAATACCACTTGTAAATATTATTTTTGTAAATCTTTCATATAATACATTCTTTCTACTTACCGAACCACCTGAAAGCTCCTTTCTTTATTTTAAGCAATGGCTTCTTCTTTCGATACACATTATTTTCTAATTTTATCATTCCTTATTTTATTATACATTTTTTTCACACATTAATAAAAAGACCATTTATATAGCGTCATTTAGAGAGCAACCTCTCCTCAACATTCTACGAAACGTTCTCATCTCTCCCGTGTTTGTCTTACTTTTATTAATTGTTTCCACGTTTAAGTTTCGCTTGCATATCCCAATGTTAGGACCCAGATTCTATTATGACCAGCCAGCTTTGTTTCTATTGATATGCACCGGTTATATATCCCACCATATACTCTATTGCAAACTTATGTGCAAATTGTAAAAAAATGTTTTTTAAACTTTATGATAAATAGTAGAGGTTCTAGAACGTATTAAAAAATTAAAGCAAATAGATTAAATATTAAAGAATATTAAAAGTTGTCAGTTATTTTACAACAAAATTAGTTTTCTTTTATTAAAGATCGTTCAAAATTGGAGTAGAGGTCGCTTAAATAAATTCCATGAGGTTAATCACCCGTCGTCATCGGACGACGTGATTTCTTTTAACCAGAAATGTGTCATAGACGCGGAGTTTTGGATATTGGCACATCTTCCTCATGGTAGACATGGCAACACGTGCCGGGGTGGGCAATAAATAAACTGTAAAGAGATTAATGTTCTGCGACGCATTTACTCCGCTGGCAGGGCAGCAGTTCATTATCTCGGCCCCGGCTGCAGCAGACACTAGACACTAGGCACTCACTCATACCCCTAATGTGGACTTATTTTTGGGAATGGATGCATCCACGGATGCGCCATTCATATTTACGGTACAAAAAGAGACAGACACGACTCCGGGAATATTTTTCATTTACAGTCATCCCTCCATTTGCGCAAATTCTCTTTAACGCGATTTGTCATATTTAAAATGTTAAATATAAAATAGTTATTCTGGAATAAAGTTACCTTGTGATTGGCCATGACCAAAAATTAGGTTAGTTGGCATTTTCAATACGTCGGTAAATATTTTCAACAATAACAATATTTTTCTTTGTTTCAAAACGTTTTCTCAGTCAAGGTTCATATGAATAAGATTTAAGGTTGTTACTGATATAAGTAACATATTTAGTGTTAGTAAAATTTATTGAATTGTTTTCTGGTTTATTTATGTTGCGAAATCAAAACTCATACGCTAATCTGGATCACGCACGGTACACAAACTTTAAGACACACTTCTAGGGGAGCAGAAAATAATAGTCAAACAGCAGATTCTAGATAAATTCTTTATGCCATCAACATCGACAATTGAAACAACTAAAACTGTTAGAGCGACAACAGTAAAAAGTGAGGATTCATTCAGTGAGAGTGATTTTGAATAGGTACAAAAAATTGGGAGTTCCGAAAATTTTTCTTCGCATAAATAAATCGTGAAACTATCTTCGATATAATGTTGATCTCTCCATTCTGTATGGTGAGCTTGCTTATTAAAGGCCATGAAAATTGCTATACTGCACTAGTTTAGGCACTTATTTCGAATGCAAGACAATGCTACTGCAAGGAAAGCTTTGTTCTGCGATCCAATGGGATGTAAGAGAGTGGGGAGACGAAAGATAAGATGGTTGGAAGATGTGACAGAGATCTATCGCACATTGGGTATAACCAATTGGAGAAGGAATGCTGCGGAGAGATATGTGGTAGAAAAACCTGCAGGCAATTAAGACTTATCCTAGATTGTAGGGCTGATGTGGATTTTATTAGTTATCTTTAGTCATTTACATTGATTAACTTAAAAAATAACTAAAGCTTTTATATAGTGATGATAAAAGCTTTAAGTGTAAAATATCACCTATTTTACATGGCGTTTATTGACTTTATTTACGCGATTTTTAATTCAGTGCTATTTTCCTAAGACCAATTACCCGTGTAAATGGAGGGATTACTTAGATTATTTAAAAATAGGGCTCCTTCAAATTGAACTTCCGATGACGGTGATTTTAAGTTATGTTTTCATTATGTTTGTCTAAGAACATTTAATTCGGCGAGTTTATAGTTTTTGGATTAATTAAGATTGCTTTTCCTATTTTATCTAATTTATGAGTAAAATTACACTCTACTTGGCCATGCAGTTTATCCTACAAGTATTACTCAGCCACTTTATTCTAATTCGAAGTAAGATATCATTTTTTCAAAGTAAATAGAACTTTTTGAAAGCTTCATTATTTTTCAAAGATTTTTTAGTTGATAAAAGTTCTCAATGGCATATTATGAAGAAGATATTTGTAGATGTCTACGGATAAAATAGGTTTGTAGGAGATTAGTTATATATTCTCTTACTATTTCTCAGCTTAACAAATATTTGTGGTAGGTATTATCTGATTTGGAACCTGGAAAAATTGGTTCAGAATGCAGAACGCTGTATCAGTTTTCTTGCAATACCAAAAATGGTGCATAAAATGCCTACGTATGATTAAAAATCGTGAGTTAATTAAATCTCAAACTTAGTTGAGTCTGCACCTTAATTCAATCATTAAGATATACCTTAGTTGAGTCTGCACCTTAATTCAATCATTAAGATATACCTTAGTTGAATGTAAACTGAATTAAACTGACCATGTTTAACAAATTTTTCGACATCCATATCTTTCATATCTCATTGGATATATTGATAATTGAGCGTTGTTGGTATAACTGAGTTGTAACTAAACGTTGTTGGTATAACTGAGCCACTTTATAGGAAAGCATGAGTAATCATTGTTCATTTATTATTGTTTTTTTTTCCCTTTAAATATGCATTTTATTTTATGTAATTAAGATCTGTACCAAATGTAAAATAAACAAAGAAACTAAAGTTTTGCATATCAAGCTGTATAAATACACAAAGTAAAATATGCTGATTAGACGTGTATCATTTAGAAAATTTTACTGAAAAAATATCAAGTACTTACTTTAGATTGCTGACAAAATATTATATTTTTTTAAATGGGAGTTGAATGATTGTTAAAAAAATAATATGTTTTTAGATAAGTTTTTATTTTAAAGTTATAACATGCAATTAAAAAGTGTCAGGGAGAATAAAAAAACTTTGGAAATTTAGATGGTTCAATTAATTTCGAGTCTTCATCGCTGATGTTAGTTTTGCATACTTCTTTGTCTTAGGCACAAAATACATTCTGTCATACGCTAAGAATTCATCTCTCTGACAGATTGGTATCTCGGTGGCCGCGTCTCGTAAAATTACATTTATTTTCATATTAATAATAATATCTCTTGTCTATATATTATATTTTAAAATTTTCTCAACACCGGATGGATGTGTCACCTTTACAGCTTCCTTACTTACTCCATGATGAATATCGCACCTCGGAGAAATCTTATTAGTTATGTTGTCCCTGTTAAATGTTCCAAAACTTAAGGCAATTAATCAGATTTTTTTCTACTTGTGTCGTTACGTTTTGGATCTCGCTTATCTTATGAAATATGTTTCATAATTTATAAAAGAAACGCCATCTTGACGTATGTGTATTTTTCAATGAGAAGAAAGCAAATTTTCTTTCATTATGTTATTTCTTTTGTATTTTGAAAATTAATAAATTTAGTACCATGGTATCTTCATGAGAGTGAACAATATCTCATATTTATTTGAAACGTTTTGTCGATTGATATTAAAATATTGTTAAAAATCTTTTTTCTCTAGATTAGATAGTCAGTTTATTCAACTTTGATTTGCGCCATAAATAAGTAATTTTTGTGATGTTTTATTTTAAAGGTGCGATTAAAAGTATTTAAGCCTTTTGTATTATATTTATTTAGTGACAAAATTAATGACATTTTAGTGTCCTTTATTTATGACAGTAACAATTATAAAAAAAGATAACGTATCAACATCTTCCAAGAAAAAGAACAATCCAGGATAAATATAATTTTCATAATACGAAAATAGCAATATATAGTGCTACATGGAAAGTAAAATCAATATCAAATATAATAAATTAAATTCAATCAATAATAAGATGCTTGAGTACGAAAAAATAAAAGGTCTCTTAAGGGCAACGAGAACGTGAAATTTTAAGAAATGTTACGTATGAACAATGTAAATTGGAATAACCTGTTAACACCTAAGATTGAGTCAAACTCGAAGATCGAGGAAATGATAGAGACGGACCCTCTCGAACTCAATAATATCAACATTAAGAAAACCCGCCAAGTCTTGAATTACACTTTACTTGTATACAGTATAACCTGGCAAGATTTGTCACGTTGCAATTTCTTTCAACCAACCAGAGAGATGATAAAGCTGCCTGAAGTAAAATCTGTCTAAAACCATTTTTTAAATAATTGGATTCCAACTGAAATCGAAACCGTAATCTCCGTGTTGGAAGACTGGTGCCTTCCGAACGAAGTAATGGAAGTTGTTTCGCTTCTTGGAATAATTCAACAATTATTTTTATCTTTTTTACACTTTTAATTTTACTGTCAGTTTCTTTATTTTGTTATATTTTTTAATTCAGTACTTATTGAGTAAATGTGATTTATTGCTGCGAGGTGATTTGAACCAAAGATAATATAAATTGCGGATTTGTATAAAACTATCGACAATGAGTTTAGAGAAAAACTTAGTTTGAATATTTAATAAATTTAATGTGATAAACTTAGTTTGAATATTCAATAAATGTTATGTAATTGAATATCATAAATATTCTACTTTTACCGAACATTTATGATATTGAAGGTGTTCAGGGGTTTGTTTCTGTTATGCAATAAATTAATGGTTTTTCGTATTTATATTTTATCTTTTGAAAACAAGGTTGCCCTGAAAAAGGTATAAATAATTTTTCGAATTCCAACGTTTCGGATGAAAGTTTTTTATCGTTCCAAATATATTTATAATATGTGATGTAAAATAGTGAATTCATCTACGCGATGAATTTCTATGCACCTTGGTCAAATAAATTTAGTTTTATTGCTCGGGTGACAGTTTTATTGGAGTGCCATTAACGTTTCGAGACATTGTTGTCTGTTTCGATATAAATATTTTTAGTGGATTAATTCAATTAATGAATATAAAATGTATTGTTTTTCAGCGGCAATTACATTTACCATTGTTTTATTACGATTAATACCATTACCCTATATTTCCCTCTGAGTGAGGCTTCGATATTGCTCTAACAAAGAGTTATAAAACAATTACTAATTTGTTTCTCTGCAAAAATGTATATGGACAACGTAAAAAATGACGTGATTGTTACAGACCTTCTAATGACCTCATGAATAAGAGAAATTACAATGTCTGTTAGGAAACTGTACGCAGTTTTTGCATACTCTTGGCCAATAATAATTATTGCGATCCAAAATTACATCTCGATTTCAATGCTTTAGTCATTAGACGCTACAAAACAAACGAAATTATTTTTGTTATAAATAGGACATGGCCTTTTCATACATTTAACGATTACCTATTATTTTCTCTGTTTTATTTCTTGGTAATGTTCTTCTATTCATTTGAATAATTTTATAATAATAATGAAATGACAATTTGTACATCACCGTTAAGAAAGAGTACACTGTCCTCAGGAACGTACTCTCCTCAAGGGCGCACTCTCCTCAGGAGCAAACTCTCTTCAAGGGCGCACTCTCCCCAACTTTGGATTCGAATCTAATATTATTGACCTTTTTCTTCTTCTTTTAGGCCTGTTGGCTTATTATGGTCCTGTATCATTGTTTCCCTCCGTTGACGTCGACTGCCAGGTGTCTTTCCATCTTTTGGGAGGTCGTCCTGGAGGTCTGCTTGCTTGGGGGATACTGTCTCTGGGCATTCTTACTCTTGGTTCCGCCATTCTGGATACATGTTCGTTCCACAACCTTCTTTTCTGTCGTCCCCATCTGACAATATCTTCAACTTGGCACATCCTTCGGATTTCTGTGTTTCGTACTCTATCACGAAGGGTTTTGCCAGCGATACTCCTGATTACCTTCAATTCGCTGGTTCGAAGGAGATTTTTGGTTCTGACAGTGCCGGTTCTGGACTCTATGCTGTATGTCATTATGGGGCGGACACAGGTCTTGTATATTCTCACCTTGCTTTGGATGTTCATATACTTGTTTTTCCAGATGGTGTTCTTTAAACATCCGGAAGTAGCTGCGGCCTTTTGTGATTGTTCAAGCACTTCACCATAGAGGTCATTATTGCACATTATGCTAGCACCGATTTAAAATATTATTGACCGATTGAAAATATTACAAAAAAGTACTGATAAATAAAGTTCATAGGTTAAGAATAGGAAGGCGGTGGCTGCAGCCATTAGATGAGGTACTTTCCTGTATCTGTTTATGCTTATAAAAACATATTTGGTAAGAATACCGCAGAAAACTAACAAAAGGAAGACGAACAACACATCAACATTTGCAGATTATCCGATTTGTGACAAATCCAGATTAGGTAGAGTGTAGTGTGTGTGTAAAGTTCATATATAATCATGAATTTTGATAAGACCTTCCAAAAAGGGGCTGTCTGCAAGTGTTTTTCTAAAGTTATACACGCTACCCATATATCTAATTCTTAGAGGCAGACCAGTTCACACTATAGAACTAGCAACGACAAAAGTCCTATCAAAATCCTCCAGCCTTTTAGATCGATTTGGAACAATAATTTATTCGATGAAAACTAAATCGTCCTCGTTCTACTCCTCTTCGAAGTAACATCTTCATGACGCAGAATTTTTGTTGGTTTTATTTTAAACACAATAATAATAATCAACATAAAGTTATAATCGCTATATATCCGGTAGGTTGATGACTTATTTTATACTCTGCTACATTTTCGTTATATATAGAACAGCCACACATGCCACACATCTTCAATCCACGAAGAAAACTCATCTAATCAAACAAAAATATATTAAAAAAGCTTTAAGGGAAAATTTGATTGGAATGCTTTTCAAAATAAATTAGGTTCAAACAGGAATCTAGCTCGTTGCCCCCCGATTGGATAACACACGCCTTACTAACTAGGACACGGAGGTCGTATGAGGAGAATATTGCCTTATGGCGATACACTTATTTTCTCTACTTTGTGCATAATAGTGGGAAATTACAATTAATAATAAGATGTTAATTTTCTGATAATTATTTTATACCCAAATTAGAATAAATGTAAAGTAGAAATGCAAAGAGAATTATTCCAATATACCTGAATTACAAAAATACCTGTCAAAATACGCGTTCAATTCTTCGACCATAAGGGGTTTTCTTATAAATTTATTATTTCTTAATTGTTTTGCATCAAGATAGCGTTGATAAATTGCAGGTACTAAAATCATTGCTCAGGAATCATGATTAAATAGGATTTATAAAGAAAGTGATGATTCGATAAAGGCATGAATTTACGATGATACAAAAAGTCATTCTGACGATGTTGCGAATGCTTAAATCGTGATTGTGGAGATCGATTATCAATGTATTTATTCAACATTACACAAAATAATTTATATAAAACTTTCAAGATTTTTAAAACGATTGATTTTTTAAATTTTACGAGAAAGTGAATGACTACGTATGAGTCCAAATGACTCAATGTTTCAATTACGATCTCTGTGGTCTAGTTGGTAATACGCTTGACTTTCACTCGGGGGTTTTGGGCTCGATTTTCTTTAGTATACAAAAGCGGTTCCAGTCTGGTAAAATAGTTCGTTAGGTAATAATACTTGCACAAGTCGAGTACGTGTGCAAGTATTGTTGTCTCTTCACGTGCTATGTAATATACAAAAGAAGAAATGAAGGCCACGTCGGAGATTTTCCACATCGTTATCGAAATAATCTTGCTCATGATTATCATTATTGTAATTGATTTACTTATGGTTGTGGTTTATAATTTTTCTCAAAGATCTCCCTTAAAAGTTATAAAATTTAATATTAATTTTCTATTACGAAAATATTTGTTGATACTTTTGTTCCTTATGACAATTGTTGTCACTTTCACCAAACCTCCCACCGATTCATCACTGTTCATGAATAAGATATTCGCGGATGTCGCGTGTAAGTTCGGTCCCCGACCACTTACGGGTCGGGTCGGTGACGATATTTAATAAACATGACGACAGGAAGACAACAAGGCGCAATCAATTGATTATGTCATATGCTGGATGTCAATTTAACTTTTGACCAGCGGCGTTCGCCCAGATTCATGGCCGTCTTTGGGCAGTGACCTCTTTTGGAGTAACAAGATCAATCGTCGTCGTGGAGAGCGATGACATCAACAGTTCTCTGTTGATGGCAAGTAACATATCTGGCTGCGTGGGCTGAACGTCCCTGCTCCACGTACCTAACATAACAAGCCTGCCTTTATCTTTTACACATAATAACGGCATATATATTTTATATTGTGGTTATTCCGTGTCTCTCTCGCAGCACCTACGAATATCGAAGAATATTATTTTGCTCATTTCAGAAACTGGATTCTCTCTCACGCACATCTCGCTCAATACACACAAACATGTTACTTTGTCAAAACCAGTCAAGAGATGAAACCTCCCAGGTTTTGATTTCTAAAATTTAACATATCTTCGAGATAAAACAAACATGTTGCCAAGTAAACTTTGAGTTCAAGCGCTTAGGAAATGTTTTAGATTTGATTTTCTAAATAATTAAGTATTATAAAACTAGAATGAAAACAAAACTATCAATCTGTGAAAAAAAAGATCTAGCTTCACCAGCTAAACTAGAAGTTTTAGTTTAAGAACAATAAATGTTTCTCGAAGTTGTTACTACGTTGAGTTGACTTCAATGATGGCCGACGTTTTAAAGACGATGCAACCTTCATCCTAAATGCGGTGTAAAAAATGCATTACAAAATATTATTAACATGTATGCTACGTATGAATCTCTCACTTAGCCATCCACATGTCCGACCGCAGCGTTAACTTTATTCTCTTAAAAACTACGAATAACTTGAAGATTTTTTAATTTACATCAATTTTTTTCTAAGCACCAAGTGTTTCGAAAAAAACTCCATCAAAGTTTTGGAAAAATAATATAAAACAGATTATAGGTTGTCATTATTAATATGATTTAACACGCACATTGTTTATTTTATTATATCGATCTACTTTTTCCTGTTTTTATTCTCTTTCTTCTCTATCTTTGGCAGCGACAGTTCATTATGCACCTGTCTTGTGATGTATTTTTTTTCACAGTTTTCTTTCAGCGCATACATATGTATACACAAACATATATTTCAGAGATTCGCAAACTTTTTTAAGCTAACCATATTCGTAATTTTCATAAACTAATATTCAATACTTTCCAAAACACATGCAACCTTCAAAACCATCTTGAAACAATGAAATTAATGCAAACAACGAAATATGAGAATACTGTGGTTATAAAAACGAAAGTTCGATAACTGAGGTCGAAGACAAAATTGTCTTGAAAAATTATAAAAGGCAGTTAAATAAACTTTTGTCAAGTTCATGTAATAAGGCAAGGATTCTTAGTATTTACATATAGGTTAAAGCTTGCAAGGAGTGAAAAATCAAGTTACGATTATGGGGGGGCCTTGTTTGCTAAAATGTCTATGAACTTTATAGAATTTCATCACTAGTTAATTTAAAACCGTTATTTTACCTTCGTATAAAAGAACCCATAACAGTATTTTAGCACCAACTTCAATATATGGAAGTGAAACGTTGATGCAAAAAAAGCGCGCACTGAAAAAGTACACGTAGAAATAATGTGTGACAGGATACGGAATTATGTGATCAGGAATGAATGTGACAGACTAATGCATTAACTAAGATAAAAAAGAACACGTTGAGATGGTTTGGACATGAAAAACAAACGCGTGAAGAAAGACCAACAAAAATAAACTTTGCAAATGTCTGTAAAAACCACGGAAAGTATGGTTGAATTAAGTGAATGATATTTTCAAAGAAGGAAATGTAAAATTCAAAGAAAGTGTAGGAATTATGTGAGAAGTACAAAAGACGAAAGATGTGTGCCGCGATAGAAAAGTCAGGCATGCTCTCATCTCTGCCTACCTTGACGGGGAAACAGCGTGATGGTATATATCTACGCATTGAAGACGGTTCGCAAACCACTGTTTGAGGATCTTAGATCTATAGGATTACTCGAAGTATTTTAAGTTAAGCGCTCTCGGAGAGTGTATAAGTGCGTCAACGATTTACGTCAGCAAAAAGAGATGTTTCTATTCTGTGGCGAGATCTCAGTTGACGTCTTCATACATTAAGAAGATTAGATCTTCGTTCAGAATAATGTATCACTCGGCCGGTACCAATATTTCAAATGATTTTTTTTCAAATCAGTAAAACACAAATCATGTATCGGAAATGAAGAGAAGAGGGATGGAATAATAATGAAGCGTTTGCGCGAAGAAAAGGTAAAAGAGGCCAGCCATAAGAGCGGCAACAAATGTAGGGATAATTGGATTGGACGGGCCATCAGACCCCTGCAGCGAGAACCTGGCTGAATTCCACTTGCATCTTCCTTGCTCATTCATTTACTGCTTCATCCAGTTGATGCTCGAGACTCGGACCATTTTTTTATTAATTAAAATTCTGTATTTATTACTGAAGCGAATGAAGCGATACATTTAAGTCTTCTCTATAGAAAGAGCTTGAAATTCTATACAGACAGTTGTGCCAGTGTTTGATAATAAGGCTATAATTTGATATTTTAATGCGATTTTACTGAAGTTGATATATGCCCTCGTTATGTAACAAATTATTATTTTAATTAAAATATAATTGAAAACTTAATTATTTGAAATATTCCTCCATTGTGTTAAATTTAATTCGTATCAGGTGGAGTCGTAGATGTTAACTTTAAATCCACAAAAAAATATTTTAAATATTGAAGCACTCGACGGCTTTTTAGTATGCCACCTGACTTCCAGAAACCGATGGTTGCTGGTTTGATTCCCTTTTTTCGCTTAATGTATTTTTAACATCTTTCTGGTTGGTCGGGAGATATTGCCATGTGGCAATAAAGCCATCAGGTTGTACTGTATACACTATACGTGCAATAAAATAAAAAACTTTTTTAAAGATAAGTTTTCATAACGTTTTTAGGTTTGTGAAAGTACTTTGCAATTCAAACGTTGTTGAGAAAGTATAAAACGTCTTTGAGAAATTTATAATTTTTCTAGTTTAATATAAACAAAAATATTAGTTAGTGCCTTTGAATTTCAAGTGATGGTAAGAAGTAAATAAAACATACCAAATATAAAAAACTCTAAAAAGAGTATTGAATTTGAGTCAAAAAACATTTAATTCATGAATTACTATAATGGAATTAAACTTAAATCTATATAACCGTCGATGAATTTAATATTATAAAAATAACAAAACCGTTAAAAAATAAAAGTTTAAGTTGAGAATAAAGTGATTCTCGTCAAAATAAATTAACAATTAAAGTTGAGGAAGTGAAGCAATCCTCTCAATATTGAATAATCCGGTTTAAAGAAGTAAAAAAAAATATAAATGTCTCCATCGAGTTGGTCGGTCCCCCTTACGGATGCTGAGTGCAGCGGACGTGTCAGCGGGTGGCGCCCTCCGTTCGGCTGTTATTTCGACGTATATATGCAAAAAAAGCTTTAGCACACACAACTATAAAATTTTAATCGAAAAATCGAATAAGAAAACCTCATTCTTATACTTGTAAAAATATCCAGTCAATAAAATGCGTAAAGCATGGTCAATGCCTGTTTAAAAAATAAACATATTCCTCGAAAGCCTTCGCTAGCTGATGATATATTTACTGAAATATTCTTGCCACAGATTTGAGAATGTGGGTTAGATTTGTATTGTATAAATACGTCCATTTCATCTCATTTTCAAGATTTCGGATGTAATTTTCCAAAGGTTTTGATGCTGGCATTGCATCCTAAATTTTCCGATTTACAGATGTAACTGTTTGTTGTTATTTGTCGGAAAACTGGCCCCATAATGCCCCGCAGCAGGGTGCTGTCTTGGGGGCTATTTATTTGTAATGTTGTGTTTTGAGATCGTTTATATCTTCTTAAGTTATGGATTGTCCGATTACTATTACAGATTTAAATGTAACTTTTCAAAAGGTGTAACGATTGTGTAGTTATTAGTTCTCACTTATGGTGGTCATGCCTAATAAATCAATAGTATCTTCACTAAATTATTTTTATTAAAATACGTTCGATGAGAGGTTAACTACGAGAGAAGCCCAGGGTTCTTCGAAATTCTACCGTATTCTCATAACTACGATTAAAGTATTCAAAGTGATACGTGAATATTTTAATAGATGGGTTTTGTTTCTTTTTACAAACTATTAAATAGTTTTTTTAAAATATCGATCAATGCAATATTGGGTATTGTATATTGATATCAGTGAACCTTGATTCGAAATTTAATGTACCATCTATCTGAAAAGTAATATAAAATATTATATTCAAAAACTGTGGACGTGAGAGAAAACATTTTTGTTAGCAATGAAACAAAATTATTGCGATCTATTTCTACCAAATATCTTATCGAATTGCGACTGCAACTTAGTTTTTTGTAAAATAAAATGATTTTTCGACAGCCTCAGAATATTAAATATTATAAAATAAGTTAGTGTACGAATTCCCTAAAAAAAACGTTTTTATGGTATCGAAATATGATACACGTTTATTTTTCTTTTCTCAACTACTATAAAAACTTGTTGCTTCTTTTCGAATTAAAAATTTAGTTTTGAAAATGATCTTTTTCGCCTTTCAATAATATTATCTTTCCAAAAAAAAAAAGATGAAAGGAAATCCATTATTCAAATATTCCAGCGACGAGTTTCATAATAAAAGTGCTATTTTTGCCTTCTGGACACTGCCACTAAATCAATTCGTGCTTTTTGACACTTTTAGATTGAAATAATTTATCTATATGTTAAGTTCGAAATTGAATAAAAATAAATACAATTAAAATGTATTTGGGTCAAGTAAGATAGAGAGATTGGACACACGCTATGAGTTGTATTTTATTTTTGTCGCGAGTTACATTTCTAAGATAATCTTAAGGAAATCCTCGACACCAAATTTGTTTATTTATTTGAATCAAGCCTTAACATATAACCTAACATAATGTAGTTTTATTCAATTGTTTAATTCCTTTTTTCATTCCTCCAGTGGAAATTAAACATTGCATATATAACATACAGTGCGTTAGAGAGATTCTTACATTTTAAATGATTGAATGCTGGACGACTCGTTTAGTTTTAGTTTGCTAAGCTTTTAGATAAGTTTGTTTTATAAAAGAGGAATTTGATAGCCTTTCCTTGTATAATCATTGGCGAATCTAGTTGTCCTCAGTTTCAAGTTCCTGTACTGAAGAGAAAATATTGCGATTTAAAGTTAGATTATTATCGAAAGTTATTTTTAATACTTGTTAAGTATGGTAATATAGCATATCGGTTATCCACTTTCATTTTTTTTTATTTGAGTTTAGGCAAAAACATATGGCAAGACAAAAACATATGGCAAGACAAAATCATATGGCAAGACAAAATCATATGGCAAGACAAAATCAAACTCGACATTTTCAAATCTTATCATGGTGTATTTATTTATATTTTGTAAGTTTTGTGTATTCTTGATTGAATTTTATTTAATTGTGTTTTTTTACTTCCCGTGTTCTACAATACATAGATACTATATGTTCATGCATAATATTTTGAAATATACGTACCCTAAATTGTTTACTTTTTTAAGATGCCCAGACGTTAGCATACGAATAGCTTTTAATTGTTAATGTGATGTGTAGAGGATACTTAACATAAGGGCTGGTTATTTTGTCAATAAATAAGTAATAAAAGGGAACGATTTAATTATTTTTTAAATATACCAACATTTAAAAAGGAATAAATATAAGAATAACACTGTTCACCAACGCCAAGTAGGTTGTAATAATATAAAATAATATAGCCAGTAACATCGACGAATACCTTCCCGTTTCCCCAGATCGGCATGTCTGTACGAGATATAAGTGACATTCCCTGTTATGCAAATAGGCTCTCCTCGTATATCTCCTTTCCGATCACATCCCGAGATCGCAGCTGTTGTCACCTCTTCACAAGTCAATTCGTGAAGCGCTCTGCTGGAGTACAATGAGTTCTTGCCGCGTTGTACGACAATACGAGTAGTTCCGCCATCGGCTCTAACACGCTCCGTGAATGAGCTTTTGTCTTGGATACGCTACTATGGCTGAGCACCGATTCAAAGGACTTATTGTCTTGATTACACTTTATCGTCCGCATTCTTCTCTTTGATTTTATGTCGAATTGTTATTTGTTTCCTTTATCACCTTATTATGCTTTTTTTCAGTGGCTCAATTTGTTAAAACATATATCCTTCTTCAGTTTAATTTTTTATGTCCTTTCGATTAACTTTTTTTGAAATTTTGCGTGTTTTCTTTAATATTATAAAAAACGTATTATATGTATTGAGATAGGGGTGCACCCTACAATTAGGAGATAAAACTAACTCAGATGGAAAAACACTTTGAAGTTTCGATGAATAGTAAACTTCAAAATTGCATTGCGAAATGTAGGTTTTTATATGTTCATTTGATGCTCTTCAATACATTTAAATTGGCGTTGGACATATTGAAGGGCCTGGCTGGGATACAGCATTGTCTTCGGCCCCATCAATCGAATCTTCGGGTCTTAGAACCACTGGAGCACGCATGGAACTCACACAGTTTGCCATCGCACGTATTGTAAATACTATCGTAACATATGTCAAGATGGAAAATCATTCCCACGCGTCTAACGTACTACGTGAGTGTTGTTACCAGACTGGAATAATTTTAATTTTTTTTGGATACCATCGGAAATCAAATTCAAAACCCTATGAAAGTTCAATACCTTACCAACTAGATCATGGAGTTCGTCGTCCATTTTAGTCAAATTTATTTAAATCCTCGATATACCGGCTGGAATTTCATTCATGGGAGGAAATCTTACTTTTATCAGTTGTCATATAAGTTAGTTCCTCGGAATATAGTTGCACGGAATTCCAGAGCATCGATTGTAAATATAAGATGTCTCCCTTCAATTTCATGTTTTAACCAACATCAATTATTCTCTAAATTCTTTTCTAGGGGGTATTGACTTTATATTCGGAGAAAACGCCCTAAGTCTGGTTACCTGTATATTGAAATGGTACACGGCCGAATTTGGTTTTATCTGTGCTTGGACTCCATCGCCACCTTTAACGGGTGTTGATTATGCAAATTCTGCCTTGCATATGTCAACGAAAGCATTATTTGAATCTTACATTTAAAAGGACTTTTATAGCTCGTCAGTGATGACTTATAGCGAATTTAACTTTTTTGTTATTTTTGCTCTACCTCTATTGTAACATACATAAGCATTAATAAGACTACGTGACTGATAAAATAATCTTATTCCGAATCCCGAATTCATAGTCTAATCTTAACGCTAAACAGAAATCTCAACTGATTTAATTTAATTTCATACAAATTTGTCATACCTTCCTTAAGCCAGATGGTTTCATTACCTTGCTTTATAGTTTGGAGCCTATGAGTTCTGATTCTAAATAAAAATCAGGAAATTTTACGTTTAGAAATAGTATTTAGTGTGTAGGCCGTATTATGAATTTGGCCTAAAGTTATCCACATCATTTCGATAACTTACTTGTTTTTTAATAAAACCGTTTTTGTTTACTTAAATTCAAAGAGTTTCTTTTCAAAATAAAACGCAATAATAACACCAGTCTTACGCACTTTATTGCCCAATATATTTATTTGTCCGTACGTACCTTGCAGATGTTATATTAATTCAAAGAGATCGAGTTATCGCTCCGGTGGGTAGGTATCAGGGCACCAAGACATGGCTGGAGGTATACCGTGATATGATAATGTTTTTTTGTCATATCGAGGGGGGCCACCGTAGGGTACAAGGTCTGGTACGAGGCATCTCATCTTCCAATATCAGCTCACAGCGCCGGGCAAAGCCGACTTCGCAGCGGGGTGTCCTCGGTGATGAAATGAAATCATACTCCGGGTGTAGTTCTCGAGTCGTGGTCCGCGAGCTGATTTATCATACAAACGATCGAATTAAACGCTGATTGATGACAAACTGTAGACTGAATAAGTGCGAAAAAAAAATGCTTGAGAAATGATGAAGAACATCACGTTTTAATTGCCCATAAATTAATTGACTTCTCACCATATTATTATTTATTACAGATTTAGATTATTTACTACACTTTTTTGTATCAACGGTATGCGTTAATTATCTAAATTATTTCAGATTTATATTCATACATTTTTAATTTTGTTAACAGTTTTTTCATGTGTTTAGGAGCGTTTGAATATTCATTTTTAAAGAAGTAACGATTGAGTTTATTATTTTTTTAGAGATTATATAAGTGATAATTATAATGAAGGAGAGTGATATAAAGCATTGTTTTAAGAGAAATACATTTTATACTTGATTTTTTATATGATTTTACATTGGGCAATCAGGTAAATTAGCAAATCATTTTGGTTAGGTTCATTTGTTTATTCTCAAACTAGATTTTTTCATATATGTAGTACAACTCTGCTTACATTTTAATGTTGATTAATTAACTGTTATTTTTTTGTAATATTTTGTAGCAAAAAAGGTAATTTGAACGCTTAAGGAATAACATCAAGTTTAAAATTATCATTTGAATTGCTTGACTGTATGCATCTGTCAAGGTTCACTGTATGAATCTGTCATAGACGATACAATTCTTGACTGTATGCATCTGTCATAGACGATACAATTCTTGACGTGAAGATGGAAGCTGGTGCATCCGAAACGATGCCGTATATTCAACTTCCTTTTACTTGACATAATATTCACTGTTTTGATACTTATTTGCATCGTTAAACCACTAATAGGAGGCAGTGGTTGTAAGAGGTTTGGTTGCAAGAACTGCATCGAGGTTTTCTATGATGATCTTAATAAGACATAATTTTAGATATCTTCTCGAATATCAGAGGTAGCAATAGTAATTTCATTTTTACACCCCGGTTGTTATATTTCGTTCATACAATTTCTACTTAATTTTATATATTTGCATTTATTTACAAGCATCCATTTCAAAGTAAAATACTACTTTTTGAAGAGTTTGATTATAAAACAGCGTTTTGTTTGTAGTTTATTTATTATTACTAAACACTTAGTTACGAAAACTGTTCCTGACTTCTGGTGATTGGTGATCGTCTCTGATGGATTGGGGCTCAGTAACACGATTGTATTGTCGCCAGTTGAAAGTGTATACTTACGAGTACGTACCTGCCCAAGATGAGAATGTGGCTTTATATGATAGCGTACCACGCCAGTATTGGCGGCAAATGTTATTTTTGTGCTGTTGACATTTTGAAATATGTAAAAATGAACGGCGTTCGCAGACTTACAGACTTAATATACACACGTTTATGTATGGCGTTATTAATACACTAATGGCTCGGAGAAAAAGGAAACGACTTAAGACATAAATATTCATTAAATTGATAACGAAAATGAATAAGATCCTTACTTAAAATAATTTATGATAAAGCTGTTCAGTCACTTTCTTTCGCTCGTATTTTCCAATTGATCTTTTTGAATGTTCGCTAAATTTAAGAATCTCAGTTCATTTGAATATAAAATACATAAAGTTAACCGAAATGCCCCTTAGAAAAAAAATAATAATATTATGCAAATAGCGTTATCTAATGTTAGTAGATTTTTTATTTGTTTTTTTTTCAAGTTGATTGCGTATTCTTTGTCACGAATATAGGATTGATTTTGTAATAATTTACCCATTACGTTGGCGAATTTGCATAAAACAAGTTACAATACACAAATATTTTATTCGGCTCTAGTATTTTTGGATATATTCTTGATAACGTGCGTTTTAAATCGACTATTTGTATGATACGTAGATAAATATTTAATACATACGTTTAATGGCTTAATAAATTTAGGTAAGATTAGAAGAAACAGGAACGGACGGAATAATATATTTCGAAGATCTTTTTCTTGTTAAAAGTATATTTTTTTTAATTATACTAGACAAGTATGTATAATATGTATACATAATGTATCAAAAAACAAGGCATACAAAAATAAGTCATTTAAAGTAGATACTTACAAGTAGTATAGATCTGGGTCTGTTGTCTGTCATTTTTCGTGATCCCATTAAACCAGGCTTTTATCTCCCTAAAGGCATATTGACATAAAAAAAATATATATTTTACATGTTATATTTTATATTTGATATTTTTTACATGTTGTGATTATTATCAATAATTTTTTGTTGAAAAATATCATTACCGTGATAAGATGTAAATTGAAATTATTATGAAATACATCATTTCATTTTCTTTTAAATATAAAACAACGTGCTTGATTCATTGCGAATACTTGTTTGTGTATATAAATAAGCTAAGCTATGATACAAAATAAATACTAAGCAAAATTGTACGGCCGATATTTTCATCTTGTTTTAAAATGAATTATAATTATTTCAAATTTAACTACTTTTAGTAGTAAATTTATTATTTAAAATGGCGTCTAGCTTTGAGATTTAGCTATTTTAATATTTTTTTGAACCATTTTATAATTTAAATAATACATGTAGTAGCTTCACAACCTTTTTTGTTAGAAAGTTACAAAATTTGTTTTGAAATTTCATTTATTTTAACACCAACTTATGAAAAAGTGTTATTTTTTTGTTCGTTTACTTTATTTTTTATCGAAAGATATCCAATATGAGTGAGTGTGATCATTACTTAAAAAAAGTGAGAGGTTTCCTAGAATTTGTTGCAAAAAAATTATTTTTGCGTTTGAAAATTAAAAGTACACCAAGCAATGTATAAACTAAATTCGAGTTTTCGCCAAACCATCTTGATTATTTCACGATAGTTTACTAGGATGACAGCAAAGTTAGGAGGTGGATGGTCTGAAACGTAAACGGGCGCGTTCCACAAACAATTAACTTTTGACAAACAACAGAAGTGGCCGAGCCCGCTCACCTCGTTTCCAACTTAATACGACTAAATCTACAAAAAGCGTTCAAGGAATATGAAGAGATAGCGCAAAAAGTTCATAATCCATTTGATAAATTGTTATTTCGCTAATATCAAAATGTAATCAACCGTTTCACTAAGACATTTGGATTGGTCTTATAAACTAAACACATGTGGACCAGGATTTCCATGGGCCGTTTTGGCTCTGAGAGGAATTCCTCATACGCCCACGAAGAAGTTTTTTTTGCTGGGCACTTGTTCAAGAAGAAACATTCGGCCGAATTGTTTTGAAACTGGCTCCAAAATGAATCAAATGGACGAGAAGTTTTCTCATTAGATTATTATAAATAGTCTTGATGTTTTTTTTATTATTTTTCTCTCTGTCGGTTACTTGTACGCATTACAAGTTTACTCGAGGCGACACTTTAAATTCTTCGAATAACAAACTTTCCGTAAATTGCCGAGTGGACATTAAAAAATCAAAAGAGGTTGATATTTCTGGGTAAACTAAAGCCATTAAAAAAAGAGTATTTCTCATATTTGTGAACACGTGAATATTTTTCAAAACAAAATAAAGGATTCCTTTGAGAATTTAGCAATTTAGTAAATATATTTCATGTGTTTTTATGTATATATTTTAGACATACTTAAAAAAACGCTGTAACAAGTAACACATACTTGGAGTGTAAAAATTGACAGGAAAATGAAATTAGCCGTTGAAAGAAAAGAAAATAAGGCACCTGAAAAATATTACGCCAGCGCTAGAAAGAGCATTTGTGTTTAAAATATAATATATTAATATTATTTATGGACATTTTAAGGAAGATGTTATATCAATGTGCTAAATATGTCATTCTATTATCTATTCAGATATCCAATGAAATCACTTGTATCTTTAATTCATTTTCGAGCTTTATGACAGCATTTTTTATACTGTTTCTCTGTTTTTAATTTGATTCAAGTGACTTTCTTCTTGTTATCTTTCAATTATTGGTTATTGTGACTGCTGACGTGTTTCACTTCATGAGTAGGTTTAAAGTGGTGCATGAGAATTTAAAACATATGTTAACCATATTCAGTATGTAAATGTTCATACGGTAAAAAACGCATCAATGGATATAAAAAAACAACCATATTATAAACATTTAAAATACATATATTAAATCTAATAAAAAAACAAATTAATTCTAACTTTTTGAAAAACCTCGAGTACCTACAAATATTCGACTTGTCTTCAAATTCAGTCAAAAATATCCAGACTGTTTTAAAGTGAAGTATTTACGTGTATGCGTATTACGCACCTGCGTGTTATGTGTTAAGATACTCGTATATTGGATCCAAGAAGATCAATATCAATATCTCACCTTTCATGACGAACTCTCCACCAAACCATGTATCTTGTAATGATCCAGCGGATCGACCCAGATCAGTTTATCTCCACGGCGATGCACGGTATCTGAACAAGCCCAGCAGCGAGGAACTAAAGGGATTGGAGCACCCGATGGGGTGTCTTTGAGTTTGAATTTTGAAATGTGGACCGATACAATAAAGGCTTGCGCCGGTGGTTTCACAGATAGCTGGAACCCTGCTGGTCAAAAGAAGAGTTGGAACGATTCGCAGATAACAAGTGTTCATTTTATTGATAATATACTCGTACAATTGGGTTTTGTTATAAATTATAGAAATTATTGTATGTAGATCTAGAAGTATTTAATTTTGGTAAAATAAGAGGAAGATTTATTTTTATTTATGTAAACACCATTAACTATTGAAAGCTTGGTATGTAGAACCGAGTAGACAGTAAACGAAAATATATTCTTACAGTTTGAAGATTTTACAGTGTTTTCTACAAGGTTAAATTGTTTTCCGGAATTACTGCCATACTGTTTATGGCTAACATTTCGAAGCTTAAATTATGACTAACTTTCTGAAGGTACTGCATCCCTCATTGCCTTGAAGATGAAGACTACAACGCCTTCGAAACGTCAGCCATTACTTATGTCAACCCAACACAGTAACAATTCCAAAAAAACATTTCAAACTAGTCTTCAAAGTTTTTTTCAGAAGTAGTAAAAATAAAATATGAATTAAATTTGTTTAAAGTTAGTAGAGGTATAAACTGCTAACAAATACGCAAATAATTAGAAATGTGGTATACAGAATAAATTGTAGTGTTTGTGAAGCTGATAAATTAAATTACCGTACGAAATATTTGAATACTTCCCCTTTGATTCTTCTATCTACCATATTGAGAACTTTACCGTCATATTTGATCCATGTTTATAAACTGTAATCGTCAAATGCTTAAACTTTTGATTAGAAAATATGTAAGATACGGTTAAGATTCGTTATGGTAAAAAGTTTATAAGCATGTGCTTTATGAAACTACGGCTTCCGAGAACATTCCTCGTGATCTCAAGATGATAACAACATTCTTAAACAGTTCTTGTTTATTATTTCTTCTTCTTTCGATCTTTCCATTTCAAAAGTGAAGATAGCTCGGTTTTTATTTTCTAACACAGTACAATAAAAACAAATCAGATGAGTATGTAGGTTGAATTAAGATAGTAAAGTCAGTAAGCACCTTTGTCATATCTCATACCTGTACAGGGCGAGTGTTCTGTTTCTTAATTGAGATGACAGCAGGGAGTCTGCCCACCATGGACCAAACCAGTACCGTTGCCAATCACTTTTTTTCTACGCAAGATAGATGGGATGCATTACAGGGCTGTATGGGGTATTTGTTGGATTGTCTGCGGAAGACAGCATGTATTGACCACCTAGGATGAAATGCGAACAGTAAAACATATCGTCCCATTTGTATTCTTCATTGATTTAATAGAAACAACTCACAATACTGAATAAGCGATGTTTTTACTCAACTTGATATTGTGATTGTAATGTAGACATTAAGATTTCTTTTCTGATAGTAAAGGAATTTGTTCAATAGCTTTTTCTCCATTCAACATTTTATTTATACCCCAAAGCTCCTTGTAATAACGTTTAGCTTGGTTTTGGTATAGTAAATATTTCAATTACTTAATTTACTTTATATATTAGTATTTCATGAATACTTAATTTGCTATTAAATGTGTATTTCAATATATAGAAGAGAAATGTGGACATAGAAAATGCATGAAATGAGTCGCCAGGTAAATGCGATAGAAATGCGTGCACTGAAAATAATGTATGGCGTGTTGGTGTATTGCAGAATAAGACATGTAATTATTAAGGAATGTCTTTTTTGTGCTCCCCTGATGATGAGGCGAAAGCCTTAAAACCGGTAGGTATAATGTTACAAAAAAGTGGAATAAAGAGTGTTTGATAAAACAAATTACAATATCTTTAAACCTCCACAATATTAATGCCTTAACTATTAATAATATATTAAGGATGAATATGAGCTAAAGCTGATGTATTAAGTTGGGTTAAAAAGAGCACGTTACGGTGGTTTGGACATGTTAAACAGATGGGTGAGGTAAAACTGACAAAATAAATTTATAACGTAAGCATGAGTGGGAATCATATTACAGACGACTGAGAAAAGAATGTTTGGACCAAGTAAATACATTTTTTAAAGAAGGTCAAAAAATTAGAAAGACTAATTAATATAAGTTATTGTATTAGGTGTATGGACTGGAGGAGGCGAAGTAAGGAAATCGTGATAGGAAATGTTGGCATTCAGTTCTCGCTATTTATCCCAGTATTGTGTGTTGGTGTGTATATCTGTATATTGTATTTCAAATATATTGTCCGTCAATCGATCGATTACTTAGTTTTGTTATTATTTACAAAGGTAATTAGTTTATTTCTTAACATAACCAATATGTTTATTACGCTGACGTTGGGTGCTAAATGAACTCTAATAAAAATACATAGTTATCGATAGAATTAAAGCAATGCACAATTCATCGTTTCTTAATACCGGTTTATTAAAACTTGTGGGTCTTTGAATAATCAAATTAAAAGTAAAAATTTTGGTGAAGATCTAATTTTTATTTTTCTAGATTTTTAATTATAACTTTAAATTACTTTCACTTTCCGCTGATAATTGAATAGTAATTCGTCTCGTCGTATAACAGTTAGTGACTTGATGAAGTTATCGTTTTTGGAAAATTTTGTGGGTGTCCATTAATTGACGGGTATTAGTGAGCAATTAATAATAAATTTTACATTCAGATACAAAATAATTCTATAATATGTATGAGTATACTATCGAATCAGTTTTAATTGCATGTTAGTAAATAAAAATCAACATAAACATTCATAATATTTGCTGAATTATTAGTAATGTTAGGCCTCCGTGGCTGAGTTAGTAAAAGGTATGTCTTACACTCGGGGCTAGGGGATTGAATTAAAAACAAAATAAAAGACGGGTCCATGCCTGGTTAAGAGTTTCTCGACGATGCGATTGTTATATTTCGCTGGGTTAGGTGGTTTTGCTAACTATCGGTTAGTTACGTACCTACTCCAGCGAATAGGATGTCATACCAAATGTAAATATTATGACAAGTAACATAAGACTGATTAAATAAAAAATCGGTAAAAAGCATCAACTTATTTTTTCATGTCCTCAATAAGATAAAGACACAGTCATGTTTTTCTGTAGAAGTAAGTACTCATAGATGTTGCTGAAGGTTCTATGTCATATGGACGAGCATTTGTTGAATGGAATTAATTCGTAAAGGGTTTCGTCTTGCCTTCGAAACTTTGTAGAACGACTATGAAACTGCTCAAGACTATTCTAGATGATTATACACAGAAAAAAATGTTTTATCGAGATCACCATCCGGAGACTTGAGAATTGGACAAAAAAATATTGAACAGACACAGCCAAAGACGATAAAAAAAAGAAATATTTATTTTTTCGATTCGAGTGCGTGCTGTACGGTTAGATGCGCGTCGCAAATACAAAGATAATCAAACTGCCATTAGATTCAAATCGATTAATGTGCGTGCCGATACAATTAAAGGTGAGAACGCAAAAAGAGAAAGATTTTTTTTAATTAGACTGAATCGATTCAAGTGCGTGCCGATACAGTTCAAGGTGTGGACGCGGCATCCTTGTCGCGCTGTCTATTTCCGTCAGCGCCAACACAACCGAGAGCATTTTGTACACGAATATATGCATAAGCTTGGGAGTTAGCGTCAGTTGTCAAAAACGCTGGCACTTCCCTGACAGTAAACACTAAATTAATTTGGCACGGTCGCATATCGGATGCCCCTGTATCTCCAGTGGCGTAACAATAACTTTTTGACGAGTTTTATTATGAGTTCAATGCGAACGCACCATATTGTGTTACGCTTTTCTTGTATATAGTAAAACTTGGCGGGTTTCTTGCCATGTGACCCTTCCAAATAATCATAAATAAGTTTTAAAGGCCTGAAGTGATAACCAGACTGAAAACCTCTTTAAATAATTTGAGTACCAACGGGAATAGAACCTCCGGTTAGTAGATTTTACCAACTAAATTATGAAGATAGCCACTATAAAAACTTTATTAAAATATTATACTGACATTGACCAACTATGCCATATACTTTGAATTATTAACAATAACATCTTACTTTCTTAGACACATTTTAGGATTCTATGTCAAAACGCGAATAGTTTCATGGTTTGCGATTTTTCTTGACAGAAACAGTGCATAATCAAAACGGTATGATACATACAAACAGTGCATAATCAAAACGGCATGATACGTACAAACAGTGCATAATCAAAACGGCATGATACATACAAACAGTGCATAATCAAAACGGCATGATACATACAAACAGCAAATAATATGTTTTACAGTCACGGAAAGCCTATCAATTTTGTATCGTGTTGTAGATTTTGATATTTTTTTCAATATGCACTTGAATTATTTTTGTTCATATACTTGAATTATTTTTGTTCATGTTGTATGTGGATAAATGTAATTTTTAAAATATTAATTGACATTTTCTATCACTCATTCATTGATATTATGTGATTTCAAAAAATAATATACTTCTGTAATGAAAAATGTATTTTTTATCGAATAAAAAATACAATCGCATGATTTAAATTCAACCCTTTTTCTTTAAAGGGCCATATTGCTATTGTATATAGCTTAATATAAAATTACGAAGAACAACTCTTGATCTGTTACGCCGCTGTCAATAGGAGTTCACTCATTTATTTATTATCTCGCATTTATAGAGAAAACTTGACTTCGCCATGTTCCTCTTTCCGCCGCTCTATCCTAGCTTTTGATGTGACGTATTTAGTGGGGATATTGAAAAATATATAAATCCTCGCCCTCGTTATGAAGACTTCGACTGCCACATACATTATAGTTCCATTCGTATATAACATATATTCATAATATAGAAGCCAAGTGGAAAAAGTTATTATATGCTTCGTAAAAACTCCACAAAAATGTACCTTTATCAACTTTGAGCTTTCTTTCTTTAAAAACAAAGACTTTAAAAATAAAATAAAAAGATACCATTTGGATAATAAAAGAGATGCTTTTTTTAATAGATTGCAAAATGTTTCAATAATCAGTTGACTTTTAAGGTAATTTGATGTATGTAATTCCTATTGATTACATACATTGAAACTGCAGCAGGTTTAAGGAAAATAAATACTACTTTATCTTACCAATTATGCAAATAGAAGTTCTTATTTTCTGGTTTATTGAGTGCTTATTAAAATGACAGGAACTCTGCATTTTAGTAATAATTATTCAAACAATAGTGCCCGCTTTACGTTACTTATTAAGTGTGTGTATTACAATACCTCTATATGTATTTGAAACACATTTTTGAAGGAAAGTAGTGATTTTATAATAGTAATATCAAGTCTTCGAATTTAAAAATAAATGTAACATTGTAGGTCTAGTTAGGGGGACAGTAAATCGTGAAAAGTTTTGGGGTTTCCACATAGGTAAATCGGTGAATGGCTGCCGTGTGATGAGGAATTATTCGACAAGATTTTGATGTGGTTGTTAAGATTATGAAATGGTTGTATTTATGTATATGATATTTTGGGATTTAATTATGTGTAAGAATGTTTTTTTTTTTTTTTTTTTTACATATGACAAGAAATATACACAATTTGAGAAAAAAACAACAGGTAATTTGATTTGGACATATAATTTTAATGGATCTGGGTTTGTTGCCTTTCATTTGTCGTATCCCCAGTAAACTAGGCTTTTGCCTGTATCTCACTGAGGATATTTAGCATGAAAAAATAAATCGATACTTCTTTCCGATTCCCACAAAAAACCCCGTTGCACGCTCTCATCAACCTGACAAACAGTGACACTTAACTACAACTGGAAACATCTTGCGAAACTCAACTCCTCACACATTATCGCTCCAGAAAGACCAAAAATATTCATCCCACAATATACTGCACACAATCATAAGAACAAAAAAAAAAAAAAAAAAAAAAAAAAAAAAAAAAAAAAAAAAAAAAAAAAAAAAAAAAAAAAAAAAAAAAAAAAACAAAGAAAAACACACAGAAACACAAATACAAAAACAACCAAAATTAAAACAACAATAAGAGACCCACACTCACGAGCTCACATAAATCCTTTCCACTCGTCATTCATCCTGAAAGCCCAAGTACTCAAAATCCTGTCGCAATAACAACCACGCTCCGATCGACTGTCTAAATGGTTTTCCCACCTTTACTTTTATTGAAGTCGGCACGCCATTGTATGTAATGGGAGCCAAATAAGCATATTGCCTTTGGGCAAAAGAGGTTTTTACTCTAGGGATGGTGAACATTTCATTAGTTGCCATGCGTGTCATGTGTGTCTGCTGAGTTTGCATCTTCCCCTCCTCTCGATGGTAGTGCCAGAGAATGGATTTGAGATGTAAATTGGCTATGTTCAGGACCTGATACTCTCTGAAAAGCTCCGCCGTGGGATACCGAGCAGGAAGTTTATTGATTATTTTAACAATCAATTTTTGGGAAACCTGTAATATGTGTTTTTGGGTTAATGTGAACGCAGAGTATTAATGTTTCAGTACATGGGACAAATATATGAAATTAGTAATTGAGGATTAAGAGTACTTCGTAACAGATCTAGTTTAGTGAAATGGTTATCTATTTCAACAATATGATTTTTTTTGCATTTTTATGTACTTGTAATCGACAATGCGCCTTTTCATTAAATCGGTGTAAATTTTAAATGTATGAATAATTAAAAAAAACCGTTCAAAATATTAACAAAGAAATTGAAAAAAATATTTGCAAGAAGCCTGTATCGAGCTGTCAAATATAATAATATAGTAAAAAATATATGAATAATCGATAATTATAATTATTGTTAATTATTTCAAAGTTAATTGAGACAGTTCTTAGATTGAACTAACCAAAAATAGTGAGAATTTTTACGGACAATTAATTTGTTTCTCAACTTACTAAATTTGTCGCGATGTTATTTATGCTCTTGGCGACAAATTATTGAATAGAGGAAAAATGCAACTCATCCCAAAATCGTGCACAATGCACAATATTGCGCTTGTTGATCTTGGCATTGTGATGAATTAAAATAATTAAGGTTGATTGCAAATTTTACACTCGACAAGAACTGGTTCTGTTGATGGGTTATAAGACATATGCACGTATGACACGAGACCGGATTCGAGTCAGGATACAATATACACATTATTCCTTAGTGATCAATTAACGCTGGTTAATGGTTCATGTTGAGTTTTTTTTTTCAATCTCTGTATGCTTTCTGGTACATATTATTATCTACAACAATACTAACGATTTCTTTGAATAGTTTGACTGATCAATATGTTGTGATTTTAACTTTTTGAATAGGAGACATTGATATTTTCTGGTTATGCCGTAATCACAGATCTAAAGGTTCTTTCATCATCATCATCACTACAAGTCCCTTTTGGGATAGGGAGAGAGAACAAATTTTTACTTCATTCTATCCTGGTACACATCTTTCATTTCTGCAACGTTTATATATCTCACCATGCAAATTCTCGTATTATTAAGGGGGTTTTCTCTTCCCTCTTTAAAAAATCGTTAAATTTGACCATGACACTTTTTTCTAGGTTTTCACTGACTTTTTCAACCTTCTTTTCTACCTATATACAAGTATATTACTTTTTTTAATGTTTCATCATTCATTAGTTTTACGTGTTTGAGCCATTTACTTTTTTAAAATTCATTAAAGGTTCTTTAAAATGCACCAAATTTAAAGAGTAGATAAAGATTGGTTGAACAAAATTATCATGTCATATTTAAATTTCAGTTTTAAATACGTTGAAGTTTTTCTTCTATTTTTAACTTTTGGGATTAAATTTCAATAATTTTGATGTTAACTTGTATTAAGTAAGTTTATTTATTATGAAAAGTCGAATTCGTATCAAATTCGTACAATGTGAAACTATTTAATCCTTATTTAAAATGATCATGATGAAAAGAATGTCTACTTTATGAAATAGTACAGGGTGGCCCATGAAAGGCTGAATAATGTACATCGCTGTACTGCGCACACTGTCATCGTCTCCTTGGCATTGTGCTCAGTAGCTCCGTCTTATTGGAACCATATCTTCTGATTATTTTCGACCACTGGGCGTAAAAAATTCAAGCATTGCCCTATACAGGGCCCCGTTGATTCTTTCTGGCTGATATTCCTCAATTTCAAAGAAATAGGTGCCGATAACTCTTTCAGCCATAACACTGCACCAAACGGTGCATTTTTGGAAATGCAATTGATGCTGATGTAATTTCCTAGAATTCTCAGTACCCCAAAATCTGCAGTTTTGTTTGTTGATGTACTCGTTTAAATGAAAATGGGCCTCATCACTCATTATCAAGTTGTTCAAAAGTTGTTGTTATCTCTGGCTAGGTGTTGAAACCAAGTGGCACACTGCAGACACTGTTAAGTATTTTGAAGTAGTAAAGCTCTATAACCTGTAAAAAAGAAAATAAAACAAATTGAAAGTGAACAAGTTATGAATTTTTCAAACCTTTCAGTCTTTTAGTGGCCACCCTATATATATTAATCGGTCTTCTTCTGGAACACATTTTTTTTTGGAAATCCTGCAAATGTATCAAGGGAGGTTTCTGTTTAATTTTTTATCATCATTTTTATCTCTCATTTTTCATCATTTGGGTTACTTTAATTATCAGAGTACAGTGAAATATTTAAAAAATATCGATGCATTTCTGCATTAATAAAAATACAGTTTATATACCGCCGTTTAGAGAACTGACTCTCCCCAAAGAGTTGTTGTTTTATCAGTAACTCATATATTTCGTTATTGATTATTTACATTTACCGTTTTTATGGAAAATACGTGTGTAGAGGTATTTTCTGTACTGTGATATCCAACCTACTCGAAATAGCTACTTGATAGTTATTTCGAAGTATTTAAATATACGGATTCTTTGAAATAATTAAAATGCCATTAAATGGAAATGTTTATACTAAAATCGGTCAATATCAGTGATCAGCGATTAAATGAACAGTGTCACTTTGGATTGAATCAAGTTTAGTCTTTATATCCACATATATACATACGAGTATATTGTGACGTATGTGTGTTTGATGAACAAGTCTCTTGGTATGAGTGGAGCCAGTTCCCGGCGGCGGAATGCAAATTGTCTCATCGCGAGAGCTATTTTGGACGTCAGATCTCAAGTCTCGGCCGAGATGCACTCGGTAACGGGGAAAAAATAAAATACGGTGAGCGGAGACAGTCATCTAAAAAGATAAAATAAAACAAAATAAAAAAAATGAGAAGAACGAATAAACAAAAAAATACAACGGACGGCCCAGCCCGGGTATATCTGTGGCATTGAACTAACCGTGATTTCTGGAATAGACTGGATGGATGTTTGTGACGATTTTTGGTTCACCGAATGTTTTTTAAGTTCAGTTTCAGATCTAGCCCATCTTCTACACTCTTATTTATCGTCTGTGTCACTTCTAATTTTGTGCTGAGACTTAACATCGTTAACGATACGACCATTACTTTCTTCGGGGTTTATGGTTATTCTCAAAGTTTAACGACTCTCTTTTAGATTTCGTTAAGATTACTGAAATTGGTAACACCTTATTAATGATATAACATTGTTGGGTTTTAGATATCCATGATTTACTTATATGGGATTTGGATTTGATTAATAAAAAAATACGATAACTTGCATTGCAACGTGCAATTTTTTAAAATATCTTAGGTGAAAGGCAAGCAGGAATCATTATTACAATAAATTGGGTTTCAACGGGAATTTAATCCATAATTCCCGGGTCAGTAGATATGCGTTTTGTCAACTAGACTACGATGTCGAAATACACATTATCTACATATTTATTCGAGAAAAAAATTGAGAAGATTTACATTAATGTTTTTCATTTAGTTGATTTATCCGTAACTTGAATTATGAAATATTTATTTACAGTCATTATAATAAATGATCTGTATAAACGCCATGTTTTTTGTTTTATTTCATACTTACAGATTGTAGATAAATAAGCCAAGTTAATGTTCATTTACCTTTCATATTTCCCGCATGGTGCCCACTTTCCAGCCTAGCGTCGTATTTAATCTACCTGTAGCGAGATTTTCTGTTTTTTTTTCGATATAAAAATAACTGTCGTTGAAGCGCTGCTAAATAACAGGAGTACATGTTGTTGGACAGACATTCTTTCTCGGTTTATAGGCCTTCGTTACCATTTCAAGTTTCTACGATATCTCACATCTACGTAATTCTCGTGCTGGTATGAATGATGGAAAATAAAGAAATAAATTTGTATCGAAGAAATAATTTAATTGTTTTTGCAATTCTTCGTCAGAGACCGACAAACGCCGTTTGCTTTTCGAGTAATTGATATGGATGATGTAAGATTCTCTTTACGACAAGTCTCCTCTCTACCGAGAGGGAATTCCATTGAGTGGATTTCTCGGGGTGCCTCACGCAGATAGGAATGCTATGAGGATAAAATTAATGCTCTCTTTTCGGCTCTAGGATATTTATTCTTCTAGGAAGTGACATGACACGTGAACACCGGTGCTAATTATATATTTATTTCGAAATCTTTTTCACTTTCGTCCACAGACAGAATAAGTTATTTCACGAAACGAGAAACTTCACAAAGGAATGACATGACAACGGCTAAACATCTCGAGATAGTCTTTCAAGCTAGTTGACGCGCAATTTGATTAATAATCACCGAGTCGCCTGACAAGAAACAACTAACAGCGAGATTGCTGCGGTTGAAAAAAGTTGAAAATGCTAATACATTTGGTGACTTTGGACAACAATCGATCAGGCGACACTTTGGACTAAACAGAGCCGTTCTGGATTTTACCCTTTCGCTAAGGGAACGCATCTTTTCTATCTTCAAAATCTATATATTGATATTTTATAAAATAACTTGGAATATCGTTTTAAAACAATATTTTTGTATCTCAACTATATGCGTTGAATATATGGAAACAATGTATAATAGAATGGGGATGAGGAGATTATGAAATAATGCGGTATGAAAGAAGGTGTAGAGCTTAAGATGAAGAAAGCAATGATATAGTAGACCACGCAAAAATAATGAGTGATAAAAGATTAACAAAACCATTCTATACAAGTAGTAAAGGCATGAGATCTTTGATAAGACGTAAAAAAACGTAGCCCCACTAAATTGACCTAATCTGAAACAAGGAAAAGCGAAAAGCATTTATGATAGGAGCGCAAGCAAGATGAAGTGTTTGGATGTGACATAATTGAAATATTTGTGTCAAAATAGAACGAAGTAAAGATATGTTCGGTCTGCCTACCTAATAGGGCGTAATAGTGTTGTTGATGTTTTCTATACACTTTTCAAATGTATTGTTAAACAAATCCTGTCATGGTACATGTTTAGAATTTTTGTTCTTAGATCAAGTTCAAGTTCCCATGTAAAGTGAGATAATAGTCCAATTTATTGACTTTTCACGGAATCCATGTGCTCTTCTCTGATCCAGCGCTTCATTTTAAAAACTCGATGGCACATCGACGTGCATTTCTGTGCAAGTTCATCTTCTAAGAACGGTTGTAACATTATTGTCTTGAGTCATGTCTGTTCTTAAGGAATTTAAATGATTTCCAGCATCACATTTCGAAGTAATTAGTTTATTTTCAATGTGTAGCACTAATGATTCAAGACCATCATTTGGTTTATTTGATTTAAAGTCTTATTTTTTTCCTTAGCCAAGATGATACTGTCTAAATTTGGAATTACGAGTACTATATATAAAGGATATAAAGACTCAACGTAGATTCTAAATCACTTTCTTTAGATACAATCTGTTCATTGCTAATATTTCTCACTATTGATTCAAAAGACTTATTATTTTCTATCGTTGAACAGATATATTGTATTTTATTCTGACACACTTGTCAGAATGGTTGTGGCTATGACGAATCTCGGCTGCTTCTATGTATCGCTGTCCTCTCAGCTTGAACTTTTGCGGTCTTCAGTTATTGAAGATTTAACAAAACCAAGTTTTATATGAGAAAAGTAGCTGTCATATTTAAAATTTTGTTTTTCTAATACTGTATTATTATAAACTCGTTCTCAATTAGCATTTGATGGCTTTTAAGGAAACACGCTTTTTGTGGCCAAGTGAAATCTCATAATAAGGAGATAGAGATACTAGTGATTCAAGGTAAAATAGAAGGGTCCCGATCACGAGACACACTAGCAACATGATTGACATACCTGGTTAGGAATGCAGAAAACAGCTCACTCCAAGAGTGTAGTAGAAATGTTACTGACCGTGATAAATGTAAATCCTTTCTGCAGTACGGTTAATTCGCTTGCAAGCTCAAGTAATGATCAGGATTGCTCTGTAAAGATCAATAACGAACTTGAAAAAGTAATCTCAAGGGCGTTGAAATACTTGTCAAATATAGCCTTATTGACGATCTAAGATCTGTCGAATCTTTCGATATCTCGGCATGACCAGCCCTGTCTATATTCGGGGTTCCCAGTAATACGGCGTTAGGTCGAGATAAAAAGTTCGGAGGTGTCGAGAGAGCACAGCTCACCCTCTTCCAGCGGCAAAAACCGTCACACACGAGTCCTCGGGTCGGGCCGAAGCATGCGAGCAGGCGCGGCATTCCGCGGGAGACCGTCCGGCAGCTCTCATTAGCGCCCGCCGCATTATAATGTGACCCGGGCTGATGGCGATAAATTAACGCCCGTGTCACCGTCGGCGGAGTCTTCAAATTCTAATGCGCATGCACATTGCTGGTGCTGGTTGCTCGATGCATTCGTATTATATCTTACATTGTGTAATTACGAGTAATGACCGAGATCGATACGTGTAAAACGGGCTTAACTTTAATATCATTATGTATTTTATTAATGGTACAATATTCCTCATAAAAATATTTATACAAATATAAATGTAGAGTGCTTCGTGGATTAAAGAAGATAAAATATTACAAAGATAAAAAAAATATTTTACTAAAAACTATTAAAAACATACAATTAAAATGAAAAAAAATAACAAGTATGCAAGTACACACGTCAAAACTCGTAAAAATTCAAAATTTTAAGTTATTAATATAATACAGGACAGTCTTAAGGCAGGCATCGGTACTGTGCCAAAGCGGGCGTCACTCTTGTATAATACATTTTTTTTATATTTGAGTAACGCTTTTGGTTTCATTGTATCTCAAACATCGAGATACTAAACAGAGCAGAGAAAGAGAGTTCTTAAAAGTCATAAAATGCCGAAAGATTGCCTATCAGGGTCATATATTAAGAGGACAAAAATATCTCTTCCTAAAATTATAAATAAATAATAGGTTTATTGATAGCAACATAGTATGTACAGATTATATTTAAATAACACTTCTAAAACACATAAATTGCAGACAATACATTAAATACAGAAGCTATCAAAAGGTCTGGGCTCATCTAATAGCATCCCCTCGGCCAAGATACACCCCACCAATATAGGGCGAACCCAGCCACGGGGACACCAGATGTTTTTCAGCCCACACCCTTAATACTGATGGGTAAAATCTAGGGTCGACGCGGAACTGGTAGAAGACGCCTGTACACAATATTAGTTAATGGGTAAGTATCCATACATTTGAGGAGCTGTTCTATGCCGGCAAAGGCTTACTCAAACGTTATTATCAATGTTAGGAGGCGGGACACGGTACATGAAGACGACGAAGTACATTTGTATGTCACCAATTCAGAGTATTTTCACCAAAAAACTATTGCCCGAGGGAGTGAAATGCCTGTTGAACATAAATGCACCAATTGACGTCATATTATTATTCCTCCCAGTTTAATGCGTTATCTTACATAAAGCCGAAATGTCGACATGTTACAATAATTAAGCTGACAGAGATTTTTGGCACGGTGGTGACCCAATTCTGCGATGCCAAGTGGCGGGAGCGTTCACCGTACGTCAATGCTTAAATTTGTATTTAGTTAACAGAGAATATTATAATATAACGTAGTTTGTATAGTAAATGTCGAAAATTCCTTAACTATTTTAAATAATAGTCAATAAATTCAACCATTTTTTTCTCTATAAAATATCTTACATCGTTGTTGAAATTCTCCATTTAGAAACCGCCCGCTAGAACCTTGTATTGCCTTTTTGTTGTATATGCTACAACCTGGCAGGCTTATTGCCTCTTTCAATCAATCTGAAACATGTTTAATATGAGATCTTAAGAAGACACCAGACTGGAACTCTTCCAGTCTGGTGTCTAATTAAGATCTATATATTGGGTTGCAACGGGAATCGAACCCAGAATGAAAATTATCTTGGGTTCCAACGGGAATCGAACCCGCCAACCCCGGGCTTAAGGACAGGCGTCTTAGTAACCTGGCCAGAGAAGTCATAAAAAATAAAGATTGTCGTAATACAATACAACTAATATTTAATAAAAAAATATTTTTGTCTGTTTTAATTACCAAAAACCTTCCTTAAACCTTTTTACGTGTACTGAGAAGAATACGGAATGAAGGGATTAGAGATGAATGTGAAATTAAAGCTAATGTGTTAAATAAGATGATGGAGAACACTTCGAGATAGTTTGTACATGTAAAACGAATGAATTAAGCAATTCTAACAAAACAAATGTATATAGTGTAAAGGAAGGCGTGGTAGAGGAAGTCTTGATATTTTGATTGTTTGTTTGAGTTGTATGAAAAGGTATATGGATTTAGAGGAGGTGAAAGATGATTATCGTGATAAGAAAGTTTGACTATTTGTTGTCCCTGTTTACCTCGACAGGTAAACGGCATGATGGTATACGAGTATGTAACATATCTTTTCCCTGGCTCCATTCCAACTCACTATCTGCAAAGACTGTTGGGGTCAGCTCTCCTCGTCCTCAGGTTGTATGCTCTTCTGTCCCGGACTACGTCCCCCAGGCCATGCCTCTGCATCAGGTTATCTTTTTGCACCACCCACGAATTCTTTGGTCTTCCTCTGGTTGTTATTCGAGGAAGATCCATGGAGATTACCTGGTTCACAATGTGATAGGGTGCTCTGCGTCCAACGTGCCCATACCATCTCAATCGCCTCTCCTCCATCTTAATGTTGATGTCTGTAACACCTAGGCTTCCACGAATGCGTGAACTTTTTATTTTGTCTCTTAGGGACACACCAGCTGACCATCTTAGTATGTACGAGTAACATAAACTTTTTCTAGATTATTTATTTAATAACAAATCAACCGAATAATACTTAATATTTCTTGATTTAGACCAAATAAAACACGCAATAAAAGTAATGAATGTGTGTGGTTTTCATCTATTGATATTTTAAACCACGTTTGTTATTCAAAACCATTTCATTCCACGATATGTACACTGATTACTCAAAATTTATGTAGTCATTAAATATCGCAATTTTTCATGGCTAAGTTAGAGCTAGAAAAAATAACTCCACACAAATATTTGAGACTAGTTGAAAAGTAAGTTAGTCCGTTGTCAACTCGACTGATGGCGTCATTATAATGTGGACACAAGCTTTCAAAGCGTGTTTCGTGTTTTTTTTTATCGAATAATAAATCTCAAAGATGTTTATCCTCTATTTTCAAAAATAATATTTATATGAACTTTCTTAATTCTTGGCAACCTCCGTGACCTAGTTAATATGATGAAACTTATCTTTAACCCGGGAATTGTGCTTGATACCCAATTTTTATAAAAAGGGTTCTAGTTAAATTTTCATTTCAGGCCTCGACAACATCTTTATGGTGGGTTCGGTGGGAAACATTGTTTGTACCATTGAGAATCGAATTCAACACCCATCTTACCTACTAGACTAGGAAAGTCGTATCAAATAAGGGTTTTTTTTACTAACATTCAGGAGGAAAATTATAATTTTTAGTTATTCTTATTTGTCTGTTTAAAATATTTTTGTAAAATTTTATAAAAATGCCTTGACCATTAAAGTTAAATTCTTTTTTTCAAACTAAAATAGTTGTAAGATTCTGGGTTGTAAGAGCTTATAAATTTTAAGGCCCTGAGGTACGAAAAGTTTAGGAAGTACATTTATAATTATATACTCGTGGGAAAAATCAGTATGAAATCTAGAAACTGGTACAAGTGTTGGAGCTAGTGAATTTGATTTAATCCTCGCTCGGGAAGAAGTTATTCAATTTATGGAATTATGAAATTAAATAACAACTTAGTTTATGTAATAAAACTGTATTTGTATGCACTGATGTTATGTTATGTTGAATTTAAATTAACATCAAAATATACTATAGCACTCCATAATTAAAGGTATTTATATTCTAATGTATGTTTGATGTTCATAAATAGATAATTAACCCTTCATTAAGCAAGCTTAAAAAAATATTTTTATAAAAAAAATTATACCATAAGTTGATGAAAAATACTATGCAAATGTGATAATAATCATGTCTACATACATACATAAAATCTCCCCGTGTCGCTAGCGAGGTAAACAGAATGAACAGATTTCCATACTTTTCTATCCACGTACACCTTTCACCTCCTCAACATTTATGCATTTCATCATGCACATTCTTCTATCATTCATATCATACTTCTCAATTGAACTTATTTCTAAATATGGTCAACTTAATCCAGCCACGTTCTCCCCAGTCTACCTCTTCCATATGCACTTTGAACTACTTTCTTGTATTCTCGCTTAGGGTTTCTATCGTCGTTCATTCTTCCCACATGTTCAAACCATGTTAACGCTCTTTCTTTGAACCATATATCACTTTGTTCAATAAAAAAAAACTTGAACGGCTTATTGCAATATACGAGTATGTTTATTCCAACCAACCTGGTATTTCAAGGGTATTTGCCTAGTCTGAAACCATTTTTTAGTGCCATCCGAAGTCGAACACGAAACCCCCGGGCTGCAAGATTATCGTTTTACCAAATAACCTACGGAGGTCGTCAAACGTCAATGTAACACATGTTTTATAAAGTAACTTTTTAGTGAAAAAATGTTTTGTAATGAATTTTAACTTAGCATTTTAGACTCATCATTTAAAAGTAAAAAAAAACAACAATTTTCTTCTAAGTAATGTAGCAAATACATGAAATCTTCTCGTTACGCGCTTTCAACAGCTCATTCCCAAGAGACAGCCAAGAATGATAGTGACAAATAAAGAATCACGCGCTCTCGAGGGTTAATCATTGGCCAGTCGTGCTATATGGTCTCGTCTTTTAGATGGACAGGGCAAATGTGCCGGCTGACTCGACCGTATCTTCTGGTCACTTGACTGCATTTTTAGCTGACGGCTGACAAGTGGTGATATTAATTAGATAAATTGACTCTAGTGCTGAACGCGATACAGCTATAATTTTACCCAAGTTATCATCAACGATAGATTAACTTCTAGGTGAAAGCAAAAAATGTTAGATAACGTTTATTATACGTTAATAAGACACCAGCCGTGTAAAAGTTGTTTATAAACTTTTTAAGTGTATATCGATAAAGCACGATTTAGAATTTATCGACTGTTTTAGATGTACGAGTATTACTTTGTCAATTTTCATAACTATCCATTTATAGCTTATTTATTAACTATTTATTATTTTTACTGCTTTTATAAATTATTTTTATTTGAATAATTAAGTCAAAAAGTTTCAAAACAATTATTTTGATTGAATTTTCTATTGAAAGCAGTTTTATATCGTCGAGATATAGATAAAAAAACGTATTAATTGTCAAATAATTACTTGATAAGGAGAGATAAAATATTTAGACTAAAACATATTAATATTAAAATACGAGAATATGGCCTCTATAGTAGGTAAGATCCTTGTCTTCCAGCCTGGAGACTGGGTTCGATTCTCGTTGGTACCTAGATTTTTTCAAAAGGGATTTAATGAAAACATTTTTTGGTTATTTGGAAGAGATTGCCTCATGAAAATAAAGTCACCAGGTTGTTATTATATACAGCTAAAATTGAAAAAAAAAGAATAATATCAAAAACAAAAAAATGCCTTCATTTTCCATCGCATCGTTTTTGTTCGTTTATATATAAACTTGGTGAACTTTATTTTCTAATTTTTGTAAATCATGACTTATAATTTTTTTTTATTCACAGTTTCAAATTTATAAAAATGTCTTAAAGGACGAAAAACAATAAAACGTTTAATTTATCAATATTCAGTCATTCTTTGATACTTAATCTCACTAAATTGATAATTACTACTAAGTAATTTAAGCATAAAAAATAAGAATAAATACTTCATCTAAGAAAGTACCGAAAAATTTGTCAACACGTCAAAATGTTTAAAAAACAATTAAAAAGTATTCTTATTTTTTCTGTTTATATTTTTCGTGGAAATAGTGTTACAAGGAAATTGTTTTTTTTTTATTTTCCTCTCTTCAATTAGCACCACGGTAAGGATTGTTTGTGAAGAAAGTAGCAGTAACAAAAGATGCCAACGCAGCATCCCAAAATGCACTTTGATCTTAGTTCAGCGTTTCAGCTTTGTTTTTGTTGGCTCCGTTCCCGGGTAATGCATTCTGTGTAATTGGAGAAAATCAAAATAAAAATGCAACACGGTCATAACACAAAATGTATCTTAAGATTTTTTATTTTTATTCCTAAAAAGTCTATTTTTATTTTTCTTAGTAACACTTTAAGATGTCTAGATAACATTATCTTCAAATTTGTTTATTATTCTTAAAACGAAGACCACTTTTAAGATTCAGTTGATGAATTAAGTCTATCAAAAATTTACTAAACTAACTAAATTATTTTCATTCTAATATACATCTGATTAAAAATACGTGTATATTTGGATCAATTATATATATGTACGTATAAAACAAAAACATTATAATCTAGTATTACAGTTTGTAGTCTTCATGACTCTTGAAGTTAAGTTTACACAGTATGTTATCTTATAAGAACCATAATTTAACTCTTAAGTTCTTTATAAGAAACATACCATTTATTTTTACGATCTTAATTAACATTTTCTGTTCACACTTAATTATTGCTTCTTTGTTAAATGATTTTTCTTGCCAAAGATTGTCTTTTTATTAATTTCCTTAGTATCCATTGTCTGATTTTACGAACATTTCTTCTACTCAAAGTATTATACACTTGAATGAGTGAGTAGGCACTTAGAAAAAATATTTTAAAATCAATGTTTGTTCACTTCTAATATTTGAAGTATAGTTGAGTGCTCTTCTATATATTGAATAAGTTGCTCTTTAGCTTGTAGGCGTATTTGTATCTATTTCTAAGAAAGCATGAGTATTAAGTATTGAGAAATAGAATCTTTTCAACACCTTCGTTATTTTTAATGATGTTTCATCTCCGATATCATCTTAACACCAGACGACACTGTTTTTTCTCACATTCGAACCTAGTGACAAGATCGATAAATTCCTCCGATCCCGAGAGTGTTTTGTCAAGAAATAGATTTACCAAATTTTCGGTCGTCTATGGGTCGGGTCTTCGCACGGAAATATTGTATTATTCTGCTTACATTTTATAACGTTGCTTTATCTTAATTAGTCGTATTTATTACCTTTTTCTTGAAATATCTATCCGAAATATTCATTAATAAAACAGGTTCTTCACTTGCTTCCGCATAACTTAACAACGTGTGTTTATTTCAGAGAAGAATCAATTCCACTGCTTGACCCGGGATGGCTGGCCTGTTGTAATCTGTGATTTTTTATACGTATAGGAATTCGCATTATAATAAAATGATGTGTTTTTTCCGTTGTAAAAGTTTTTTTTTCTGCTCGTTCCAAGGTAGTCAGTCATTATGTGTTCTAAGAATTGAGCGATTTAAATTAAGGATTGACAAAAAATTACTTAATTTTTTATCACTTTCAGGTGATTTCGATTGTGTATCTGGAAATTCTTGCCTCCTTATTTGAACACATAATTCTTATGGGTAGCAAAATTCACTTCTAAACATTTATTTTTTAACCATTTGCAGTATGATTTAAGGACTTGAAAGAATAAAGGGTGAAAAGTTATTCGTTTAATGTAAGAAAAATGAACAAATCTCGATTAGTAGATAAAAAATACTTATACGCGTTTGTAAATGAACATGAAATATTTGTTTATAAACATTCATTATAAAAAAAATAATGATGTAAAAATGCGTGCTTGAGGAGAATTCACGGAGTCACAATGTTTGGCAGTATAGGGAATAAGGGATGAATTTATTAATAGGATGAAGATGAGCACTCTAAAATGGTTTGGGCATGTAGAACGAATGAATGAAGAAAGACTATCAAAATAAATGTACAGTGCAAATGTAAGTGATAGGTATGGCTAAAAAATACCAAGGAAATTATCGTTGGATCAAGACATATTGAACCATTTGAGTGACACAGTGGATATGTCGGTATTCTTAGCATCGTCTACCAATATAAGAAGAACTCTCCCTAGTATTCTTTCATATGAATAAAAATCAACCAGACCTACATTAAATAACAGGAGAAATCCATATAGTGAGAAACGAGAGAAAGAGCTGTAGGAGAAGGCGTATGGATGTACATGAATGAGTAGTAGGACAATGCGTATGGATGGAAAAAGCGAAACATATATTTCGCGATAGGAAAGTCGGGTGCTTAGTATTCTCTGCCTACCCTGACAGATAGACGGTTTGACGGCATGTATGCAGTATGAAAAACATTACTCGAAAAAAATTGTGGTTTAAACCGGTTTAAGAGTCAAACTTCTCGGTGAATTACTTTTCTGGAATATAGTTTTGTTCTCCAAAGCCTGTACATATAGGTTTATAATATTTTACTAATTTATGAAGTACTGGATGAACGTTATATTTTTTGTATTAAGTATATATGAATATTTAAATGGTTTTCTCACAATAAAACAAAATAAAAAAAATAATTTTGCATTTTGAGGATATTTTGAGTGACAGACGAAATGAATACGAAGCGAGTGCTCCAGTACCTCTCTCCTCTTCTCCTCTAGCCCTCTTCCCGCATCTTGATATATGGAGCCGTGTCACAGAGCATTTTCGGCCGTTCTAAGTGACAGCGTCACAAGACGGTGAGTGCCTTAATTCTGAGCATTTTTAAAATATATAAATCTTATGAGGCGTATGTTAAGCGAAGATATTTTATTAATACACTTCTTACCCTATACTTGGGATGTCTTGTGTATTACTTCTCTTCTTCCCGAGCTCCTGGTTTAGTTCCCGAACATAGCAGATCATGTTTACAATCATGATATATTTACTATTCAAAAGAACCGTAAATAAGAGCGGAACAGTTATCTATCCAAACCACAGTCGTTATTTCTACAAACGTTTTTAATGGTAAATATAAAAATTCTAAAAAAGTCTCAAAATTAGTGAAATATCATTATGTTTAAGATATAAAATAATGGAAAGAACGATCATATAATTGTGCTTAATATATTATTTATAGTTAAGGCATTAACATTGTGGAGGTTTAAAGACATTGTAATTTGTTTTATCAAACACTGTTTATTCCACTTTTTGTAACGGTATAACCCTACCAGTCTCAAGGATTTCACCTCATCATCAGTTTTGTTTGTGCTCCCTTGATGATGAGGTGAAAGCCTTGAAACCGGTGGGGTTATACCGTTACAAAAAGTGGAATAAACAGTGTTTGATAAAACAAATTACAATTGTGCTTAATTTTTCCCTAAGGGTTTCTAAATAAAAATCAAAAAGGTTTGCACGGGAAACATGTATTTGACTGGTATTGAGGAAAGAAGTCTTAAGATGTTTATTTTCAACTTGATTGTATTATACTGTATTATGCTTCCATTGCATAGAGAATAACCTTGCAGGTTTATTGTCAGGTGTCAATTATTTCTAACCAACCAGAAAAATGTGTTCCAACGGGAATCGAACTCACACCCCCCGAGCTGGAAAACATGCATCTTACCAACTAGGCCATGGTAGTCGTTGCCAAATTGATCACTCACTCACACAGCCACCAAAAAATAAGAACAGGAATAATTTGTATACAAAAGAGATTTTAGATAATCTTATACTTTTCGCGAGAAAATTTAACTTTCGCATAATGGATATTCTTTTTTTTTATATTTAGTATTTCGTTTAAGTTTCAATATGTCACTGTTATCAATAGTTTTAGCGTTGTTCTTCTTTTTATATTATAGTTTGTACTTGACTGAGTTACTTGGAGTTCATCGAGACTGTAAGAATATCTATAGAAATTAAAATGACAAAACAGTTTTTGAAATCTTTTAATCCAATAATCTCTTTTGAATGTCGAACAAGTAAAGGCTCGAAAAAAAATAAAAAGACGTCATTTTCGATATTATGGCCGAAATGAATATATTTGCTTATTCCGAGCATAACAAATGATTTATATTCGGTCGGAGCATACAAATTCGATCAACAAACAAAAAAAAAAGAAACAAAAAAATTGGGTGACCACTTTTTACTATAAAATTTTATACGTTATCGGGGGTGCAGGTTGAATCGGGAGATGTATTTTTATTTTTTCATCCTTTATAAAAGGATACCTTTTGGAAGTTTGAAAAGGGACGATTCTCACTTGGCTGGTCATGATATATTCCAACGATTGTTAAGTTTGGAATTTATGAAGGATCAAGTTAGTCATAAGTAGTTTTTTTTGTTTGGTCTCATTTTTCTTCTTATTCTCTAAGCGTCAGAGTAACTTTTTTGAACAATCTGAGGGAAGAACACTAACGGTAATTTTTAAATGTCAATTTAAACTTAAACAGATTTCGATACATTCGTTTGCGGTGTATATTTGTAACTCTTTGTATTTTAATGTATTTAATATTTACGATATTTTATCAAATAAAATTCTATATTGTAAGTGAATGATCATCGTGTGTCAGAGCATATTTCAAATAAATATTCTATATAAGATTTGACTAATTATTTTCATTGAATTGCACAATTTTTAATGATTTTATTTATTTGTATTCGTAAAAGAGTTTATTTTCATTAAAGAAAAATTAAGATAGATGATATTTCTAAATGTTATGACTAGTATTTTTTGTTCTATTTTCGTTTAAAAATGTTTTTAAAAAAATTTAAATTAGATTAATTTCATCTTTTGAAAAATGTGATTGGTATACAATATATTTCTATTCAATAGTCCATTTCAAGAAATAAACAAAAACTCACAGCAATCGTCACCCAACAACCGTATTACTTCTAGCATTCACTAATAAAGAAGTTTCGGTAACTTTAATTAACCCAATAAAATTCCGTTTAGTATTCCTCCCCAATAAAATGTTTTCCATTTGTGAATAAAGTATATTAAATGTTTTTTTTTCCATTCATTGTATATTTTTCTACGGCCAAGGATCTTTAAAAGGTCCAAAGAGTTCGGTTTTGATTCTAACAAGGATACCTTTTTGTAAAAAAAAATACTAATAAAAAGGTTAGAATAAAAAATGTATTCACTGTCGAATCGCTACTTATCTATCTTATGAAATCTCTTGGCTTGTTCGTCTAAAAGTTGGATTTCTTTACTTTATTTATAAGATTCATGTTTAATTTTTAGTAAGTTTAAATACTCGAATGTTGAATGTATCTAAAATAACTTTTGAATGAATCTAAAAAAATGAATTAATTTAAAATAACGTTTGAATGAGTCTAAAATAACGAATGAATCTAAAATAACTTTTAAATTAATCTAAAATAATGAATGAATCTAACATAATGAATGAATCTAAAGTAATGAATGAATCTAAAATAATTTTTGAATGAATCTAAAATAACGAATGAATTTAAATAACGTTTGAATGAGTCTAAAATAACGAATGAATCTAAAATAACTTTTGAATGAATCTAAAATAATTTTTGAATTAATCTAAAATAACGAATAAATCTAAAATAATTTTTTGATTATGTGCAGGTGTAAGATTATATCTGAAAAGAAAAAAACTACATATCATTGATGTCAAATTTCTTTATTAGTAATTAAATGGGAGTAAAAATTGACTGGATTCGGTTCCTGACTGCAAAAAGGTACTCGTATTATACCCTGTTTAACAGCCTGTTCATGAGATTTGAAATGTTTAATCTAGTCCTACATTTATTAAGACAACTTTTTCGGATTAGTTGTGAATTAGATCTCATAACTTTTTTATAGTATTTAAAGGCTGAATAAGCTTTGGTGTTATTTTAATTATTAATAAAGGTTTATAGATATAACGATTTTTTTAGCAATTATACTTTATATACGGAAAATTATATCACAATCCAGATCACAAGCAAAATTTTTGGTTTATAATAACATATAAATCAATAATTTATGTGTAAAAATATAGAAAATAAGTTAAATATGCATATCATCGTTAAATTTGGTTAATTTTTTTGTGTTTTATACAAGATTATATAACGCGTTGTTATCGGCATTATCATCAGCCTGCATTCATATACTGCAGGATTTGGGCTTCTCCAAGTTATTTCCAAGAAATCCTGTCCTTTGCGCATTGCTGCCACGTAATCACTGCTTGCTTACGTATTTCGTCCACTTTTTACATGCCTAGTTCTACCTATTGGGTACCACTGGATTACTTCATACGTCCAACGAGGGTCCGTTGTTCGGGCAACGTGTCCAGCTCACTTCCATTTTAGTCTTTTGGCGATCTCTATAACATCGTCAACGTTTTTTTAATCTTAACATATACCTCATAATAAATAGAATGTGGGTTGGATCCTTTTTAAACGCACCTCTAAATGTAGAAGTGTTATTTTCATAATATTCCATTTTTTCTCATAAGTTAACGATGCAACTAACATTAAATGGATCTACATAGAATAATATTTTATTGAAATATGAAGTTTCCGTTTGTGGCCTTTACAAATTGAGATCACTGCATTTGAACTCTTGTATTTTTAATACTAGTATTATGCGATGTACCCTTCCATATTGTCACCATGACAATTCATTAAAGGCAAAGTTACGTCCCTATTTTTTCTACAAAAAGAAAAAGTTTCACCCTGGTTCTTGGTATAGAAGTATTATTGCACATAAATCAACGTGGCAAGGTGTTTCGCTCTATGTACCAGAAATACTGGGCTGGCTTCAGAGAATTTCGAATGTTTAGAAGAGTAAAATATTATTTAATAAGGTATGAAATAATAATAACTGTATGAAATAATAATACATTTAACACCACCATTTTTATTACTTTTATATGATTACTTTGAATACAGCGTGTTTTCAATATAAGGAAGAATTGAATAAAAATACGACAAATGTAATATTGATTCATAGTTAACAAAATAATTCTTTAATCACTGCAAATTTCGAAACAAGGTTTAAAGAATACTGCTAAGTGGCAAATTAAAAATATCTTTTGAATAAGCTCTTTTCGATTAATTCACTTCTCATTTCACTGTATTTGGGTTCGATTTTCTAAATACATTGTACAAACAAGGACTGATACCATTTAAAGACAAAAGAAATATTGTGATTTTCATATCAGTAGTAAAAAATATGTATCTTGTACTACTTACGAGAATGTGAGTTAATTGTATCACAAAGAATTAAAATAACAAAAATGTATAAAACACAATATTTTCAAATCCTTAATGCGGACCTGTTAAATAACACACTCAAACTAGACATAGACAAAAAAAGTTCAAATTTTAAGCCCTCTTTTCTAAAGCTAATTCATTCTTTTTTGAATAGATATCTAAGGCATTTTTATATAATAACCTAATACATAAAGAAATCGAGTATATATTTTTGTTTATGCTTCTCAACTATTCTTCGGAATGGGGGATCTTGTACCGCGATAGAGAGAGCGTTGTTCGAACGCGAGGAATGCTGTTGACTCAGGATTGTCTATCTTCTATCTAGATCTAGATTGAAAGAACTCCATCGAAAGAATTAAAAGCGGAAGAGACTCTTGTGTGCTTTGTGCCTATTATTTTTTTTGCTTATCGCACTTGACTTGGATATACAATATTTATTCGGTGAGTGCAATTAAGATTTTGTTTGTGATGGAATACCGCTGGAAATAATAGTTCGAAAAAGCCGACTGAATGCATTGAACCAAGTTATTTTATTTGATTTTATACGTCCAATTTACTTTGAATCGTCGTTTCTCAATACGTACGTGTAATGTTACTTTATAGTACGTAATCTATTATGAAAACTAGTAACCATGTATTTAGTTTTTAATTTTTGAGAAAGTAACGACAACTCTAATGTCGAGTACTTTTTTATTGTTTTTTTATAACATTTAAAAAAAGTTGGCCAATTCATAAAACTAAGTTGAGACACTCTTTTTGAATATCAATATACCTGTTGCATTCTGATTATGTTAAAATTATTTTATTTATTATAAATATATACGTTGCATCTATAAAATACATTTTTGATCAACGTTTTTTTAGAATTTCTTCGTTAATAAACTGATCATTTATAAATAATAGAAAGGTCTACATTTATAAATAATAGAAAGGTCTAACAACATATGGGAAAACAACTAGTAATTTAATAAATTTTTACCGATCTGAGCTATAAAAAGGTTAAAAGTATTTTTATCAATGAATACTCGCATTGCAATTTGATATGACTGTTAGTGCTTCAGATAAAAAATTACAACTTTTCAATTTTCAACCATGTTGCTGGAAAACATCTGTAAGTGTTCACAGCAATGGTAATTTGAGTTACTATAACTAAAACATAAAATCAATTCAGGTTTGTAGTTCATTATTTGGTATTGATTTACTCGTAGTATTCTGAGATCAAGAAAATATGTTTTTAGATTTTGCTATTATTATGTTAAAAAATATTCTGTTACTATTATGTTGATTTTATATGTTTTCGAGTATTTACTTAATTTGAAATCTATAAAAATCCTCATATTTACATGTTGTCTTTATTTTAAATAAAAAAATAGTATTGATAAATAGAATCACTAAGATGAATTAACATTGAACAATAACAATCCTTACTTTCATAACATATGAGGTAACTAAAATTAAAAAAAAAACTACGCATCCCATTAGAAATAAAATTATCTTGATTGAAAAAAATATGTTATTTTAATAAATTAAATTTAAAAATGGAAAACAGATGAAAATAATATATAGAATAAGTAAAATTCAATATAATTAAGTTAGAAACAGTTTAGAAGTTAAACTTGTCTAAGAGGACTGTTACATATAAACCGAAATGAATATTTGATAACAACATCTCTCGCGTATCCTAGAAAAGGAGTTATATGATTGTGTAAATAAGTAATGGGAGGAAGATGTACCGTATCTGAGAGAGTTCAACATAACTCGAGGATCCCTCGTGTCGATCTGGCTGAGAAACGGAAGCGGATAATCTTCGGTTTTAGGGCAGGATCCGAGCGGAAGCGTAGAAATATCTGAATCGTGGATCCCTTGGATTTTGTAGGAGGGTCTCTGTAACATATACGAGTATGGTAGATGTAGTTCAATTAATGTTTCTATATTTTTTTTCATATTGAGAATATCCAGTTATTCTACTACGGTGATAATATACCATAAATACAAATAAACCTTAAGATGATTACAGTTTTATGATGAAAATGGAATTTTTATTTTTATATCTATCATAAATAAATCTTATTTTTCTTAACAATACACCTTCCTCTAGGTATTTGCCAAATCTGAATTGCAAATCAATAAATTATTTGAAGGTAATTTGTGTTTGTACAAAATTCAAAATATATTTTGGTTCAAATTGAACACAACTTTTTGAATTTTGAGGAACAAAAAAGTAACTAAAACAACACCTTTGATTAGAATGTTGAATACGAGTATGAACAGCTTTTAATTTTTAAGTCCTGAAAATATGTCAGTGATTTTTTATTAATTCCAATAAAGTAAGTAAATTACATTGTTAACATATAATCGTATCGTATAGTACGGATCAAAAACTGTTGTTTACACCTGTTTTGGTTTGTATTTTCATTCCTGTTGCTTCATCTTGATCCACCTATCTGGGCCCAAACCGAATATTCCTTTATTAAATTTTCCTCCCATCTTGGCCCGTTTATATATTTAAGCTTCATAAATTTTTCGTACGCGTGCCGTATTGGAAACACCACTTGTTTACCGTGCAAAATTTATATCGAAGACTTTGAGTTCGCGCGTCGTACCAATGACGCACTGTGTAAGGGATGCAAAACATTTTTACAATGAAATTGCTTTTTTATGTTGTCTACATAGTTTGATTCTATTAGCCGCTGTAGGTTCACTTTTCGACATAGGTTTACCCTTTTTGACATCAACATCTTTTAATTTCGGCGCACTTTTAATATTTTACGTACAATATTAGGAACGCAAAGAAGAAAATAGAGTACTATGGAAAATAGAAAAAAAAAACAGGACAGCAAAATATTATAGTATTTTGTTGTCCCGTTTGTTTTTTCCAATTTTGGTTTTTATTCCGAATTTATATTGCGGACAGGGAGTTTATGTAAATGAGTTGTACTGTATAATACTTTCGTTGTGTAAAGTATAACTCAGCAAGCTTATTGCCTTATATCAATTTACATTGCGGACAGGGAGTTTATGTAATTGAGTTGTACTGTATAATAGTTTCGTTGTGTAAAGTATAACTCAGCGAGCTCATTGCCTTATATCAATTACTTATATCCAACCTAAATAAAGTTAAAATAGTTTATAAGTAATAACCAGAGGAACCTGTTTTTTCGGTTCTATTAGGAATTGAACCGGAAACCCCCAAGCTGGGAGTCAAGCTTTTACCATCTAGGCTATTGAGGTCGACGTTGATTTCAATTAACCATATAATATTTCACTCAGTTTATATTTACAAATAATGTTAAGCTATGAAATATATTTAAACACTTTTTATAATACAAGATATGTTACACTTACGCACACATACCTACTCGCAAGTAAAACATAATCATCCGACACATGGTACTACAAATCAGGTGCTATGTGTTCATACAACAAACTAAGCTATTGCCAGTGTCTGTTTTGATATCCTTTCATTAATAATTTTTGTTTCAGTATATGGTTCTTGTTCAGATTGCCATGTTAGTTATTAAATTTATTTTGAAGTATAACAGATTCTACCCGCGAACCTTCGGTTGTAAACACTTGCATTACACCCTCGACTGTACACAACCACTTATGCAATATTCAAACCCTAACGCTATTGGTAATTTTTCACTTCCTGCCTGCAAACCGTCGCGACCGAGAGCGTGCACACTCAGAAGGGCCCAAGTCCATCCATCAGATCACTAGGCTTAAGTCCATTCGGTTCTCACTGAGAGGGGTCGTTGCGATCTTTCTGAATTTCTGACGGGAGAAGATTTTAGTGATGTAATATGAGGGTGGCGCGGGGCTAAATTGGGACCAATTACCAGTAAAACTCTCTGCTAAGCCGCAATCCCCTCCGAGCAGGAAGAGTGCTTGTGCTGGCTCCATTACTGGATGCCAGAGGCGTACGAACGCTTCAAGTAAATGATCTTCTCCACCGGGCATCGCACCCTCGTAAATCTCTGTGTGTGATGTATTGAAAACAAATGATGGATATCTCTATTGAAACGGAGAGACAACTAGTATTACCAGATACGATTTGACTTTGTTCGCTTTTTTCTTTCTTCTCCTGTTTTGAAAACATATATATATTTTTTAGTATTATTGACCATTCGCTTGCTGTATTCAATGATCGTATTAAATTAAACGTTCTTTGGAAATTGCGTTCTTTGGAAACCGTTAAGTAGTTTTTAGATATAGTTTATATATATTTGGAAATGTTATAATTGTTTACAACGTCTATTTTTTGTTCTCCTTTATATAGTTAGGATATAAACCAAAAACATAAGTAAAGAAAATATGGGTTTATAAAATTTACAAACAAATTCCCAATATCAAAATGTTAGAAATCGGTAGTTAAAATCAAAAGACATATTTATCAAAAGTACCATAATTATCATCACTTTTGATTATATACCTTTTGGAGTATACAGAAAGAACAGGACTCTATACTTTTGACCCTTTTCATGTGCGTACATTTTGTCATAGATGTTATTCGGTTTTTCGTACTTCCTACCTGAGCTAAATTTTCAACTATCTCCGATCATTCTTTCCTCAGCCTAACTTTTCCACTTTTTATATTCATTAAAAATACATTAATTTGTTTTATAACTCTTTCGCAACTCGTGTTAATTCTTTCTTAAGTAAGTTTAAGTTAAATTTAAAAAAAATAAGCTAAATTTACTACAATACAATACATCAATATCTCTTGTTGAGTATCCTAATTGATGGAAAAATACGGAAAGAATCGAGATTTGTAGTTATTATAAGGAATAAAAACTGTAACATCAAGAAAAAAATGATGATATTGATCGATACATATTTTATATACGTGGGTGATTGACAGGTGTAACATATCCTCGATGCGGTATTGCTTTTCGAAAATCTCCTCTGTTAAAAAAAATAGGTAATAAATTCACCATGTACATATACAGAGAAATACGAATTTGTTCTGTTGGAATGACAAAATTGTTTAAAATATGTTTGTATTGTTGTTTTACGATAACAAAGTAGATAAAATAAAATAAGGAAAAAGTAATGCCATTACTATTGATGATTGTCGAGATTTACGGTTATGATTTTTACTTTTTATAAAAAAAAACTTGTCTCACTTTAGGATAAAATCATAAGAAATAACGATATTATTATTGCTCAATTTAATATTAAGGTTAAAAGTAAGATTCATGCTGTGGATATGGTTTTATTGAGGATAAGTTGTAGAGTGCCAATGTATTTAAGGAGGAAAAAATGAAGACATCAGAAATTATTGCATTACTAAAGTGGATGTCATTATTTGGATTAAAAATGGAACGTTCTGATGATTTGATCATGAAGAGTGAGTGAATAACTAAACGAATATACAACTCAGAACAAGGCGTGCGTAAAAGTGATCAGTTCAGGAACGCGAGATCGGATCTGGTTCATCAGATTTTGAAAGAAAGCAAAGACAAAATAAGATTGTGCGAGATATGTTAGTGTAAATGAAGCGAAGAGAGTGTGTCTGGATATAAGAATGTGAAGGTCTGTTTTCTTTGCCTACTCTGCAGGAGACTTGAAGACGTGAAGATATGTGTGTTCGTTTATATTAGAATTAAAACACATTCGTTTGAAATCACAAAATGTATTTAAGTAACGTAATCCGCAATTTTGTACAACATCATCATCACCGTCACACCATGTCTTTGTTGGGTTAGGCAGAAAGAACATATCTCCACTTCATTCTACCCTGACATATATGGCGCTTCTACCACGTCACGCCGATAAAGGCTTTTCACTTATTCATCTTTAATAAATTGATTCATTTGGCTATACCACGTTTATATAGGTATATTCAAACATCTCATACCTTTGATACTACTTGCAAAGGTCTCAATGCTGCTTTTTTAATAGTATTTTAAATAAAACATTAACATATGATATTTTGTGATGAAAGAGAGGATAAAATTATTTTTTATATAATTCGTTCTTATGTATTCTTTTAACTATTATTGAATATACATTTAATTTTGTTACATGATTTTAGAGCATGGTGAAAAATGAAAACTTTCGTGATCATTATTTGTATAAATATTTTATTGAATATATTTTCTGTTTTATTAGTATTGCATATGATATATCTATATTCAGCTCTCGACTCAATCTACTGCTAGGCTTTATAAAAAATAGAAGATTTTTGCTGTTAGTTGGGGAATCTGTTCTCCCGGGAATACAAGCGTCGCTGCAGCACCATTTCAAGCAGATGACATCTGATCTTGCATTATGGTCACGTGACTCTCGTGGTAATGGGGCGACTACTCTGCACACTGCATCCAATTCCCCCAAAGTACCACAGTACTTTTTCATATACGTAATTGTACATGACAATTTAAGATTTTTTTCTGGTGAATTTTATTTGCTTAGCATAGCAAATATCTTTGAAAAACAAAAAAAAACCTTTTTCTTGCATCGAACAACATCTTCGCCGCCAGTTTATTTTAAACGAAAAGTGAGATTTGTAAAGTATTCAAAACATTGGTACTTTGATCCAAATAAAAGCTTCCTTACAAAATTAAACCTGATATTTGATTTCGATATTGTTCTTACACATTAGGTTTTTATTTAATTTCTAACAGATTTTTTTATATTTTTTTTCTTATTTTGTAAGGAACAAAAACTATGTAATATCATGAAATATAACATTCAAAGCTTTATAATAATTCATTGAAGGCACTCAATGCATTGAAACTTTTCATTGTAGCAACGCTAAAATTTTCCCTGGAGCGATGCAGTTTTATTTGTATCGTAAATTATTTAGTATGACAGTATTTCACATATTTTGTTACTATCCAGTTAAGCATTACGAAAATGTTTGAAAAAATAATGTATCACAGAATAAAGAATGATGACATAAAACAATGCGGATTGAAAGTAGATGCAGTGCTTAAAATGAAGAAAAGAGAATTGAGGGGGTACGACCACGTGAAAAGAATTTATGATGAAAGATGTAAGTACAAAAATAATATATTCGAGTATCTGATATATCCACCTATCCCAATAGGGACATGGTGTGATGGCAATGATGGAAAATAGAAGTTAAATGAAATATAACATTAAAACCATTCAATTTCCTCAACGTATTTAAATCGAGGAGCTTGAATTAATTATGGTTAATTTATATTTTATTTGTGTCTACTAAAGCTTAAATATTTGTTTAAATGTATTCGTTCAGTTTCTACACAATTAAAATAAATATGCAGTTAATACAGTCAAAACGCCATTCCATATATTTGGAATGATCATAACTTTGGAAAAAAAGAAAAATGCTGAAATCTCGACGACCGAAAATAAAATATTAAGGAACGATGCAAATGTTGTCTTCCCTTCGCTACTAAATCTGTGTTCCGGGTCGAGAAAAGATAAAAAAATTTACTTAAAAAATCACATTTTTTTCTAGTGGTTGACATGGAGGCTAGATCGATTGAACATAAACTTACCATATCACGGTGAATAATGTATGAACTATAATATTACAATCTAAACAAATTATTCATTTAGTTGTAAATGTTTCGTGGAAAATACGAGTATTGTCATTCAGTATATCAATAAATAGATGATTTTAACTGTGTGAAAAATCAGCATTCATTTTAATATTGAAAAAATATATTTTCAAAATGGATTGAACAACTGGTTGCTTCTAATGTACAAATATTACTGCATTCGATAAACTAATTGGATGTTTCATGTAGCTTAAATTGTTTGATATACAATATATTTTTTTAATAAAATAAATAAAACACTTACTTTTTAATTTGTATCCACCACTGCTTTATTTGAGTTCACTACCGATTTCAAAGACCTACGTCTTTCATCTTCACCTGAAAAGGAAGACGGAGCTCTTTGAAACCGGTAGGGAACTCAAATAAAAAAATGGTGAATAAAAAAATAGTAATCTAATATAGTTATTTTATTTTTGAAATATAAACATGACACAACAAAGTGAAACAAACGTCTTTTCTAAGATTCAAGAAATATAAAATATTTATATTGTATCTGTTTTTATAGTATAAAATCGAAGATATTTATTGTGAAAACCTTTTGTATCCATCGTGTCTCCTATGACTTTCTCAGTAATGTACGTTTGAAAACAAAAAGTAACAAAATACAATAAGCGAAAATGGAATTGAGATGTTAGCGTTGTGCGACGCGCCAACGCAAGGCAGGAGGGGGATAGTTCTACGCGAAGGAAAGGTTTAATGGATTGTCAGACCTTAGGGAACATTAAAATGATATACAGCTTGCTTACTTTTCACTTTTTTGTCTGATTTTTGTTTTGTGCACAGCTAGCCATTCTTCGGACCGTATACCCGAAATCCATATCCTTTTTTTCCTCGTTTTGATTTGACCCCCATAACATTTCCATACGCTTTTTGTTTTGTTGTTCGACCATCCAGTCTGATGTCGTAAATTATCCGAGTCGCTCAAATTTCTCGCTCCACGTGAAAGATGACCTAATGCGTGTTGTTTGCATGCACTGGTTTATTTATTTGATTTTCTGGTCCTGATGTCTTACTAACGTAAAGTTTTCTGATCGAGTTTCGCGATTTTTATTTTTTATGGGAATATCAGTCATATGAAAAATTGTTAGAGATTTGATTAGATGGAATCAGGAAATTAATTACTCTGCATATAAAAACCTAGCCTCGAACCTTACGTTGATAAGCTGGTTGACATAAAACAGAAGTTCTTAGTTAATTGACGAGGTGTGCGGTATCTGAGCATAAAATTTAGCATTGTGGGGGAAGGGGAACATGGAATATTTTTAATAACATATGATTATGGGAGTGTGTCTTTTAAACTGTTTCATTTGTTATTCTTATATATTTCCTTATCGTGTGAAAAAGGATAAATAAATAAACGTATATGTTAAATACCAGATAACTTTTTTATCGATCATCAATATGTTCTCATGATCTTACATAAATCTTGATTGAATTCAGGTTTAAACAGAAATACTTTCCAAAGATCTTCATAGTTGTTCGCAAGATAACGTTAATCAATGCCTACTTAATATTACCAGCTGCCCATTTAGTCTTCATAGGCTCGCCAAACACCAGTTTTTACATATTAACGTTTTTATTTTCATCTCTGTTTGGACAGCATCCCATAGTTGTGTCGAATCAGGTTTGAGAATGATCGTCGACAGTTTTGTGGGCTATTTATTATAAACGTTTTTGTTAGAGAAGACATTCGTGGTATATTGGTTCTGCAAAATTTTGGTATAAAAACCTAAATGTTCAACAACACTCGAGATAAATTCTACAAATGAGAAATATATTGTTTGTAGATATTTAAAAAAACATGTTCAAGGAATATGAATGTACATAATATAATGCTTACTTATGAATAGCTTATTTTGTGATACAAGAAAGTTTTCTTAAATAAAGTCTTATAATTCGAATCACAATGCTTTTATACTTCTTATTAAAAAATCGGAGAATCGAGATTTCTTGAAAGATTCTGGTCTTCTAAAGAAAGTCAGTTCAAATGATATCGCTTTTCCTGGACAAGCAGTTACACTTGTTTTTTTCGTGATCTCAATTTGGACAACTGCCAGAAATAAAGTTCACAAAGTCTGTTTCCAACTTTTGACGACATTTTGAACTAGAAATATGACATGTTTATTTCTTTTTACGTTTTTTCATACAACATCTACGATAAACATAGTTAAGGAAGCTTATTAATGTCTAAGAATGGCAAGGAACATTTGTGATATGACATTCATACTTTGTTGACATGGTTCAACAACATTAAAAAGTAAAACAAATCGGAAATAAATCTTAGTACATTTGATTTAGGAGGAACCACAATTCAAACCAACCCCTTGTGGAAACGCGTAAACTTTACATTAAAATGAATATATATTTTTTAATGATTCCATCCACATATAATATTTTGATATAGTTTTTAAATGTGAAGATTCGATTTTTTTTTCGTATTTTCACTCATTAAAAATTAAGTTAAATTTGAATATGGTTAGCTTGTGTTCCACAAACAGGATGGACTTAGAAAACTGTTATTGGTCATACTTAATTGATCAATTACTTAGAATATCGATGCAACCATTTTAGTCGAGTCGAAAAGAGTGGATTGTTGAATACCTAATAGTATATTCGTACCTGAATTTATTGATTTTCTTGACTGAATTTCTAATATGTATCATAATAAATTAACTTTTTTTAGTATTTAATAAGAACTACTCGTATCGCAACGAATCATACTTATCTTATTTAGTATAATTAATTTAATCGTTTCTATATTTTATCTTTGAAATATGTTTTGTTCCTTGTGAATCCAGTTTACCCTTCCTCTATGCCTATATTTGCACATGCCAACATTCTGCAAAAAACAAGCATTCCTTTATCCTTTCTTGGAAACGGAGGACACATTTTTCTTATTAATCTTTTTCTATACATGTCTCTATTTTTCCTTGTTTGATTTTTATCACCAAACTATTACTTCTCAAAATAAAATTTAAGAAATTAAATATTTTTATTATACTTAATTTTGTTGGCTGTTTTATAATAAACCTTTTTTGGGTTTAAAATTATCCAAAAAGTATATCAAATAACATAAGCATTGATGCAGAGTTTTAAATTATTACATGTATAAGCCCAGTTTTTTTTCTTTTTTTATATCACCTTCAATTTATGATATATATTCCTCTCGCAAAGCTACGGACTTGAACGAATGGAAATGTTTTGTGAATCATGGCTTTAATCCTCAAAAGTAACAAATTGACTCAAAAGATATACCTATCGCTTTCTGGAGAAAGTTGGTTTATTTTCCGCCAATGAGGATGGTATGCAATTCGTTCGTAATATAATATGAAGAAGGTCGTCTGTTTGCTTTACAAGCAGCTAATCAAGCTAGTCGAGTCTTGAGCTGTTTCTGCCCATCGGATAATGAAGACTTCAGCTCCACGGGACAGGCCAGTCACGGTCCCAACAGGCCAGCAGACATGAGTGACGTGGCAGTTAAAATTTCTCATAAATAAATGCGGCGCGAATACGTCAGTGGTAATCAGACGGCCTAGACATAACTCTTTTGCGACTAGTTTTTTTTTGTGTTACGAGCGCTATAACCATGTGAAATATTTTGTTATTTCAAACAATGAAACCATTTATACATTTGCGCTTTCGTGAACAAGCTTTTATGCATGATTATACATACTATTATACAACTATAGTATACAACTATTGTGATCTCTTTCCGTGACATTCAAATCAAAGTTAACTTTCATAATAAAACTATGCGTGTTGATAAAATTGGCGTTGAACAAATAAATCTTTAATATTTTCAACATATTGCGAACATAAAATCAATATCACAATTTTACTTTCTATAAATTTGAAAACTAGTGCCTTATATTTCTTGATTTAATAATTTTATATGAAAAAAATGAAGGTGCCAAAGTTGTTATCCGGAAAGAAGTTTCATAATGTTTGGATAGATTTTCGTTTTTAACTTCATTCCAAACGTGCTGAATATGCAATGTATTATTATGAAAGATAATAATTAAACGCCTTTTTTGGCTATTATAAATTGCTTGACCGAGTTTTTAGACGTTCTTTTAAAGTTGAAAAAAGAAGAAGTGATTTTTCGATTCATGGTGTTTTTTTACTTGCGCGAAAGAAAAACTGCAACACAGACCAGAAAAAAGATATGCACTGTGTATGATGACGATGGATTAAGCGGTCTTGTGTACCAATTAGGGTTTAAAAACTTTCGTAATAGTGATCCGACACACGAAGATGGTGTCCGTTCTGTATTAATCTGAGGTACTGCAACGAGGGATTGATGTACCGAAAATATGGAAAACCATCATCCACGACAAGTTATATGTAAATATTTAAAAAAAAATGCTTTTGAATTTGATCTAAAAAACACGTTATAACTATCCGGATAACCCGTTAGAATATAACTATCCGGATAATGTTAGAAAGAAAAAAAGTTTTTTCATGTTGAACGGCTTTTTAAAAAATATTATGTTTTAGTATTTTGTAAATACGTTGATAAAGTTCACTGTGAATTTAGATGTACGAGTATGTCATACTAAAGAGCCGTGTGTCATAAACTGATATATTTTCATCTGTTGTTTTTGGATAGCTCGCTGACGGCGCCTTTGCTTTTCACTCCAAAAGTCTTTCTATTTTCTCGTCTCCAAACACTTACGGAATTATTAACGGCACTCCCAACTTTTCTCCCGTCCACTTTCTTCTTTCACAACTTGATTTATTGATACGTATTTTGGACTGTTTCAATCTCACAAATCGAAAGGTTTGCAGTGACATAAGTATATGTGAAACAGAAGAATAAAGAAATTTCTTTAACAAGACTTTCTCAGTTTAAAAAAAATAATTGTGTATATATGTTAGTTATGTATATTTCAAATTAAAGAAATGCGACACGATTTTTCTTTTCTCGAATACATAATATGTTGTTAAAAAACTTAAAGTGGTTTCAAGATTTTTGATAAATATTTGTGGTTTGTCACTTAGCCTAGAGAAACTGGATAAGGTTGGTGGATTGTGCTCTCTTGGCAGTATGTTTATGTGTGATGGACGAGATGATAGGGACGGGACATTGAAAGAAGTATATCGACAGGGAACAATGTAAATGGAGCACTTAATATAGTATACAATAACTGCGCTATATTAAAAGTCGCAATTATTATAATACATGATAGTTTGTTAGCAAATGTTGGACTTGGCATAATTATGATAAATTAAGATTAATGGTGTGGAGAATAGTGCACTAAGAAAAACATATCCATTCATCCCTACACTTCGTTGCGTCTCTCACTTGGTCAGTCCAACGCATTGGGAATCTTTTTCTTGTACGTCGTCCTTACCATAAACCATAAACCTCTCCAAACTGTCTTCTTGGCCACGAGCAATGTGCCCAAAGAATCGGCATTTAATGATCAATTGAATATAAACTTGAAAATTGTGCCTCATTTGTTTGAAATAGTCGAGGTGTCATTTTGATGGCATTATCAATCTGAATATTTTTTCTTTAATAATTTTTTTTATTGAAAATAATTTTAAATTAATATTTTAAAACCCAGTAATAACCACAAGATGTTGATTACCGCTCTTAGGACTTACGACGAATAAAGAAAATGAAGAAATGATTTGCAGAGTCCTTATCTGATCTCGTGGAACGCTTCATGACCATGTCTCATTCGTAAGAACGATTCTTGTCACTTGACGTTAATGCGATGAAGACAGTCATTAAGAACAACAATATAATAATTAAAAATTATAAGATTGCGATCTTAAGAATGGAAGTAACTATAAAAGAAGAATCTTCATCTGAATTCTTCTCGACGTATCGTACTTCTAGTTTATGTAACTGAGATACGAGCCAAGGAATTTGAGGGGGAAAAATTGTTTGGGCACCAAACAAAAAAAAAATATGATATCGATAGTTTTTCGAGAAGAAATCAATCAACCTTCAGAAATTAAGGGATAATGCATATGAAATTAAAGTAAATCGTTTTCATGTTTCAGATATTTTTAAGCTGATTATTTGTTTTATCAAAAACGTTATCATACATACATGCATACCATCATGTAATTTCTTTTTTGGGGTAGCAGAGAGGTCAGAGCGCCAATCTTTGTAGCACGACACATTTCCTTCACATTCTAATATATTTTCAAATAGCTCCATCTATTATTCTTCCTCCTTCTCTTTCATTTTTTCCCATTCAATTGGTCCAACTACACTTTTCTTGGTCGTCCACTACAATGATCCTTACTTATGCTTACAGTATACATTTATTTAGTCAGTCATTTTTTATTTATCCGTTCAACATGTCCAAACTACCTCAATGTGTTGTTTTTCATCTTACTTGACACATTGGTTTTTATATACATCGTAATGTTAACTTGAAAAACATTCTCAATGAAGAATGTCATACAAATAAACAAAACAAAATGTTTAAGTTTATCAAATGAAAAAAAATATTACTATATAATCAATATATACTAATTTTAACTTAAAATACTCATATCTCTTCAATAAGTTTGGCGGACATATTCTTAAATGGGCGAAGTTTATACTGTCTTGAGATACTCGTTCGTATGTAAAAACGCAAATGATTTACGATAATATTTCTAGTTTTTAACTTATAAAATATAATTTTCCTAGTAAAACTTTACCAAGATTCACTGGCAATATTGAAAGTTATTCCTGGATTTACAATAACAGAGTATATCAGTGTTTTCCGCCTTAGAAACGTCACGAGAAACATTTCCCTTTCCGTAGGGTTTAACCTACCCTGACAGTAAATCGAAAATTTGGAAGCTGCACAAAGCTCCGAGACAATAATTAATTATATCTTACTGCAAGTTAGATTCTGAGGGAGATGAATTTTTAATTGATTCATCAGCAAAATATTCAAGTTATATTTTATTATAGATTTATTCAAAATATATACATATTTATCTGGATTTACTTGTATCAGTCAAAGAGCTTTGGAAATAAAATACTCTGTTTTTTTTAAACTATATGTGGACTTAACAATCATGCCCACTTCAATTAATTCATGTTTTTGGTTTTAAATACTTGCTGTATATAGCCTAGAAGTAAAAAAAATATATTTATATATAAACTGTTAACTACTATATTTCAAACATTTCACGCATTTGCTGAACAACGGACGACCTCCGTGACTTAGTTGATAAGACTTCTGTTTACCAACCTAGGGGTTGTAGGCTCGGTTTCTGTTGGAACTCAGATTTTTCAAAAATGATTCTCGTCTAGTTTTTATTGTAATAATCTTGTCAGGTTATATTGGATGTACTGAAATTTTAATGTAATACATTGGTCTTAATTTTTCTTGGTTGAAATTTAAGGGTTTTTATATTACTTAAAAAAATGCATATAGTTTTGTACACATCGTATGTATTGCAACTTTTAGATTAGTGGTTGCTTCGTTTGAATCCATGCCCTTGTTTTTTTACAGTTTAGTATCTCGATCCTGATTATGTTTATTGGCTATTTTTCGGTAAGTTACAATAAACGTTTGTAAAACCAAATCAAATTTATGCTCTCATCAATGAATTATCAACATTTGCGATCAAATGTTTTAATTGAATCAATTATTCATTCAATAGGCCATACAGAAAATGAATTGTTTTCAACTCATTAAGTTACGATACAAATTTACTTTTTGACCGCATCGATATTTGTTTTTTATTTTATCCCATGAATGTTTTATATATAACCTGAATATTTGCACAACAAACAATTATTATGAGTCACCCCCTGCTAAAAACGGTACTCAGCAGTCAAGCCGGGCAGAGCTGTCACTTCCACGTGTTGGGCGTGCGGCCTGCATTGGCGGGGCGCAGCCTCAGCGCTACTAGGGAGACCAGACGGCAGCTTGATTATTTGTTGTGATCATTATTGTTTGTACTGAGTGCGTGCGGTCTGGTTGGAATTCGTGTATACACGAAGCCTTTATTGTTGTCACTGTCGTGATTTTTTGAATACCTTCGAAACACTTGGATGATAACATGAGATGTTCCCATAGTGTACTTCGGATTTGACCAGTAATGAGTTCAATTTCTTATGGTGATTTAGTATAAATGTTTGCTTAATAAAAAGCATTGCATATATGAATTAATGTGTCTTAAAATTGTGTGACAAATTAACAATTGCCTGTAGATACATCGATTCGGTTTGTCATATACAGCTTCCTGATTTTATTTTCACATTCTGATTTATTTGAAATTTTTCCTTATTCTTTCCTAAAACGGATATTTTTTTTGTCCTTCCTTTATTATTTTATTTCTGACAGAGCTATTTCCATGATACTCGTATACAAAGTTTCTCAAGCACTATATATTTTTTTCAATCTAATAATGCTAAATTAACTTTGTTGGGATAATATACTATACACTTTACTATCACCTTACTGATTGATCTTTCTTGTGTCATCTCTCTCCAATCATCGAACACTACGTTTACTCCATTCTGTCGGACGTTATGGCACACACGAGATCTGAATAGCTCTATTACCATTTTCCCTATCGATATTACTTGCACACTTGACACTTCTTCCTTTAATCATTTCGACTTTATTTGGATACCGGTAAATATTGTAAAGTTCAGCGTTGTTGCGCAATCGCCATGTTCCATTCTCGTTTACTGGTCCAAATGCTCATATATTAGATAGAATCTTGTTTTCTAACACTTGAACAGTATTGATTTGTTTAATGATTGTGGTCCATGCTTGGCATCCATGCAGTACTATTGGCTTAACGTGGCGATAAATACTTACATAAAATAAATATATTCCTACACAGTATTTGAGGCGTGCGGTTAGTAAATAAAAGCAACAAACAGCGGCGTGCGATATAAATAAACACTCAATACCCGTTTTCCAACAAAGAAAAATAATTCATCAGCGAGCACAATTAATCCCTCTGGCCTGTGTATGTTGAGCGGCGGAGAGCGCAGTGTGGAACCAGAGACAAAGACTGCTCGTTGTTGGGCTCCCTCTGCTTCCCACAGCATCCACGGTCCCCTGGCCTGAGGGCTCTAGATCTGGAGTACACCCTCGCAAATATTTCATACGCACAGTGTAGGAATTATATGAGTCAATAATTTGTGTTAATATTTGTTTTTCAGTTGAATGTATCAGGATAAGCATGGAATTGAAAGAAATGCACGTTGTCACACGGGGATATATTTTTAACTTCAAAAATATTTTGGATATTATCTAGTTCATACAATCTTTTTTTCCAAAATATTTTTTTCCAGTATTCCAAAAATCTTAAACTTATCGCAATATCAAAGTAAGACACAATACTCGTATATTACATTATTTGTGAAAACGTAAGGTTCCACATAGTAAAAATGAATTATAGTAGTTAAAAAAATCATTTTCTTTCTTTTTCTTAATTTTGTATTACACTTTCATCTCTACAATTTGGCGGGTTAACCGCCGTATGGTGATCTCTTCCAATCAAGAGAAGAAAGAAAGATGTTAAATAAGCTTGAAGGGAAAGCCAAACTGTAACCTTTTATAAAAAACACTAAGTTATAGTGGAAATCAAACTCGCATCTTCCGGGTGGGAAGACAGGCGTCTTATCAACTAGGCCACGGAGTCCTTCAAAATAATCACTGAATCATATACCTTTTTTAACCTAATTCAAACTTCACATCTATCAATATTCGACAAATAGGTTTAACCGACTTTTTTCCATTATACGTACGAGTATATCAAGAGATTTTCTCAAAAATATTTACTTATAAAACGAAGACTTAGTGTGTTTTCAAAACAGCTAATCCATTCTCTGTTCTATTTTTAAAACAGCCCTAAGGTACACCGCCAAAACAATGCTCAGTCAATAGTCATTGAAGGGATTCTACAATACGAGCGCTCATCCCTCGACACGCAGGGAATGGCAAGTCGCATGTGGGGTGCAAGGGAAAATGACGATTTAGCACACGTGTTCAGAGGATCGTTTCCTCATGAAACTTTCTCTGTCGCTTGGGTCGGATTCGCGGGGACCGGATGAGTTTTCTCACTGGCAATTTCACTCTTTGTTCTTAACTGCCTGTATCCAGAATGTCCTGAGCTTGTGATTCTCAAACTTTATATATAAGAGCCCTCTTTAAAATTGAAGGGTCAAAATAAAGATCATAAAATTATTTTAAGAGCCCTATTTTATTAAATAATATATTTTGTTGATTTTTTACTCTTAATTATGAATATAATGAAAAGAAGAAAAAATAAAGAATTAATTAGATAAAAAATATTACATTACTTTATCATTAAACATGAACTAAACAGAGGTATTGTAATTTATTTTTAACAAACACTGTTTATTCCACTTTTTTATGACGGTATAACCCTACCGGTTTCAAGGCTTTCACCTCATCTTCAGGGGAGCGTAAACAAGTCTTGTTTTGGGATCTATTCGGATTGTTCATTATTTCATCACTTCTTTTTCGTACCCTTGAATGTTAATAAGTACAATAGTTCTATTTTAACATGTAATTTTTTTCAAATAAGCAGCATTTATAACATATTGTTTTTCACTTGATTCTAAGCGTTCGTATTTTAATTATGTTTTTCAACTAATTCACTTTAATTTTATTCAAAAAAAAAGTTACATATGTGAATATTTCTATAGAATCAGTAAAATTACCATTTCACTAATTCAAAAACAGAAATCTAGACATATTCGTATTGTTTTCGCCAACAAAAAGTGCAATTAAGTCGAAACGAATAAATAACCTTCTTCATTTAATTGTTTAATCAATTTTTTTTCTCATGGCACGATAACACAAATTATAAAGTATGCGAATTTAATTTTAAATGTTTTCCAGTAATTTAATTTAGTTACAACTCAACATCGTGGGAATAAACTCGAGTTGGTTGTCATGAATGTGATTTAGTCTCTTGGGGCTTCAAGAACATTTAAAAATAATATAAGGGTTCATAATATGACTGGAACAAGTGCATCGATAGATTATAGATTTTTTGAAGACAAAAGCGTTTCGTGATTTTTTTAAAGACAGCCTTTCGTGATGTTTTATAAGACAAAATCGTCCATGTTACGCCAATAGCGCTACAATAACAATGTTATTAACATTATATATAATATATATCACAGAAAACACAAGATAAGAAGCAACTTGAAGGTTTCTGTAGGTCTTAACAATTAGGCCTTTTCACACTTCCATTTCATGCTATGGTAGGGTATTCCCCGCGATCAATATAATAATTTCATCAAGATGATGCTTTCACGAGTATTAGTTTAATGTGCGTTAGTGTTTGTACAATACTACAACAAACATACATACAGTCTTGACGTATCAAACTCAAAGTTTGGATGGCAAGGGGTACAACATTTTTTCCCACTTTTGTTTAATTAATGTACGTAGCTATTTTATGACTAAATAGCGCTCTGAGAATTGATGTTGGTAACTAATAAATACAACTTAAACAGAGATTAAAATGAAATATGGTCAAAGATTAAATCATGAATCACCAAAGATTCGAACCTGTGACGCCCGCTCACTATAAAAAGGCAATCCGAACGACTTGAATTCCATTTTGTACCAAAACCTCTATTTATCATTAAAAAAACAAGAAAACCTTTCAGGTGAAATATATATAATATAAACCATTGAAAATTATAATTAAAATATTATAATTTTTATCTAGTATTGGTTATACTATATCTTTCATATAATTCAATCTCTAGAGAGAATGTAATGGTGGTAATATGAAATATATTTTTTGAAACGTGCATCTCGGTCACTAATCCGGGCATGTCGGGCATTAGAATCTGCTATAATAATGACGGGGAATTGAAATGATAATTATTATGGCGCTCCCCGGGACGGGCGCCCGGCCGCGTGCTCAAGGGCGGGGCGAGCGAGCGCGTGCGCTGGTTCTGGCCTCAAGAGCAATAGATACTAAACTTTGTGTCGCACCACTTACTTAATTGAACTATTTTTGCAAACCTAGTTTTAATAAACATGTAGTCATTTTTATGTCAGAAATTTATGTCAGAAAATGTTATAAATTTAAAAAAACATAGTCCACAATATTCATTGCTTCTACCAACTATATTTTATCAGAACTTATATACAGAAAATTCGGCATTAAAGGCTGTATGTTATATTGAGTAAATAGCAACAAGTATATTAATATCATAAAGTATGTTATATTACTCCGTTCTTTGTTAACTTCTCAAATCCAGCAAGTTTTTCTTTCTAACTAAAAAAACAAGTAGGTATCTGTGGACTCCCTGAATCAGTGGGTTAAATGCTTATATTCTATCAAAAGGTTTAGGGTTCAATTCTAAAGCCGAAAACTGTTAAGGTAGTTAGCAAATAATTTGTTTTAAAACCTATATAAAACAAGTTATATGTTAATAAGCTATTATCTTTCTGGTTGGTTAAAAAATAAAGACAATAATTCTGCCCAGATATATTGTATTAAATGAAACTGTAATTCATAAAATACCTCTGTTTATGTTGTTTATAGTTAAGGCATTAACGTTGTGGAGGTTTAAAGACATTGTAATTTATTTTTAACAAACACTGTTTATTCCACTTTTTTATGACGATATAACCCTACCGGTTTCAAGGCTTTCACCTCATCTTCAGGGGAGCGTAAACAAGACTTGTTTACGCTCCCCTGAAGATGAGGTGAAAGCCTTGAAACCGGTAGGGTTATATCGTCATAAAAAAGTGGAATAAACAGTGTTTGTTAAAAATAAATTACAATGTCTTTAAACCTCCACAACGTTAATGCCTTAACTATAAACAACATAAACAGAGGTATTTTATGAATTACAGTTTCATTTAATACAATATATCTGGGCAGAATTATTGTCTTTATTTTTTAACCAACCAGAAAGATAATAGCTTATTAACATATAACTTGTTTTATATAGGTTTTAAAACAAATTATTTGCTAACTACCTTAACAGTTTTCGGCTTTAGAATTGAACCCTAAACCTTTTGATAGAATATAAGCATTTAACCCACTGATTCAGGGAGTCCACAGATACCTACTTGTTTTTTTAGTTAGAAAGAAAAACTTGCTGGATTTGAGAAGTTAACAAAGAACGGAGTAATATAACATACTTTATGATATTAATATACTTGTTGCTATTTACTCAATATAACATACAGCCTTTAATGCCGAATTTTCTGTATATAAGTTCTGATAAAATATAGTTGGTAGAAGCAATGAATATTGTGGACTATGTTTTTTTAAATTTATAACATTTTCTGACATAAATTTCTGACATAAAAATGACTACATGTTTATTAAAACTAGGTTTGCAAAAATAGTTCAATTAAGTAAGTGGTGCGACACAAAGTTTAGTATCTATTGCTCTTGAGGCCAGAACCAGCGCACGCGCTCGCTCGCCCCGCCCTTGAGCACGCGGCCGGGCGCCCGTCCCGGGGAGCGCCATAATAATTATCATTTCAATTCCCCGTCATTATTATAGCAGATTCTAATGCCCGACATGCCCGGATTAGTGACCGAGATGCACGTTTCAAAAAATATATTTCATATTACCACCATTACATTCTCTCTAGACATTGAATTATATGAAAGATATAGTATAACCAATACTAGATAAAAATTATAATATTTTAATTATAATTTTCAATGGTTTATATTATATATATTTCACCTGAAAGGTTTTCTTGTTTTTTTAATGATAAATAGAGGTTTTGGTACAAAACGGAATTCAAGTCGTTCGGATTGCCTTTTTATAGTGAGCGGGCGTCACAGGTTCGAATCTTTGGTGATTCATGATTTAATCTTTGACCATATTTCATTTTAATCTCTGTTTAAGTTGTATTTATTAGTTACCAACATCAATTCTCAGAGCGCTATTTAGTCATAAAATAGCTACGTACATTAATTAAACAAAAGTGGGAAAAAATGTTGTACCCCTTGCCATCCAAACTTTGAGTTTGATACGTCAAGACTGTATGTATGTTTGTTGTAGTATTGTACAAACACTAACGCACATTAAACTAATACTCGTGAAAGCATCATCTTGATGAAATTATTATATTGATCGCGGGGAATACCCTACCATAGCATGAAATGGAAGTGTGAAAAGGCCTAATTGTTAAGACCTACAGAAACCTTCAAGTTGCTTCTTATCTTGTGTTTTCTGTGATATATATTATATATAATGTTAATAACATTGTTATTGTAGCGCTATTGGCGTAACATGGACGATTTTGTCTTATAAAACATCACGAAAGGCTGTCTTTAAAAAAATCACGAAACGCTTTTGTCTTCAAAAAATCTATAATCTATCGATGCACTTGTTCCAGTCATATTATGAACCCTTATATTATTTTTAAATGTTCTTGAAGCCCCAAGAGACTAAATCACATTCATGACAACCAACTCGAGTTTATTCCCACGATGTTGAGTTGTAACTAAATTAAATTACTGGAAAACATTTAAAATTAAATTCGCATACTTTATAATTTGTGTTATCGTGCCATGAGAAAAAAAATTGATTAAACAATTAAATGAAGAAGGTTATTTATTCGTTTCGACTTAATTGCACTTTTTGTTGGCGAAAACAATACGAATATGTCTAGATTTCTGTTTTTGAATTAGTGAAATGGTAATTTTACTGATTCTATAGAAATATTCACATATGTAACTTTTTTTTTGAATAAAATTAAAGTGAATTAGTTGAAAAACATAATTAAAATACGAACGCTTAGAATCAAGTGAAAAACAATATGTTATAAATGCTGCTTATTTGAAAAAAATTACATGTTAAAATAGAACTATTGTACTTATTAACATTCAAGGGTACGAAAAAGAAGTGATGAAATAATGAACAATCCGAATAGATCCCTGCTCGTTTCCTAGTTACTTGGCCATTGATACTAAATTATAAGAAAAATATAAATGAATGTATTTTTATGAAAATGTTACCACTCTAAGGGTAAAAATATAAATAATACTTCATTTGTAAACAATAAACAAAAATAACGAAGCTTTTTCGACTGGCAATACTAAGTTAAAACGGTTAAAAAATAAGTCAAAAAGTTTATTTCATAGTTAAATTTAATAGTTATATCTAATTGATAAATTTAGTGGAATAAGATTTAATCAACATTGTCATTTATTTGTCTACAGCAAATAAAAGTCATCAAGTCAGATTTATTTGATATATAATATAGAGGACAAAAAATCTAGACGAGTTAATGTACAACGATTGCTGTTTTGATGTCTATTCGACAGAAGCTTTTCTTTTCCAACACAATATTTGTTTTTAACATTACATCAGCCCCAAATGGGGAGGTAAATTAATGGTAATGGAAAAGTCAGATTTTCTCCGCCCCAGCCTCCTTTTATTTTCTCTTTTAACAGCACCTGCCCAATACGCATTCACGTATATAAATACCAATTTGTGTATCCTTAAAAACTCGGAATTTCTCAGAGTTTTTTTTAATAAAGTTCCTTTGAAGAATTTCTTATATTGTTGTTTTCGGAATGTCCCCTTAATTTTTTAAAAATATTTATATAAACATTTGCATTAGTTGTTTCTATTTTTTCTATACTTAAAACAATATTAAGAACTTCGTATCCTAGTTGGTAAGACACCTGTCTTCAAGGCCGAGGGTTATGGGTTCGTTATCCGATGGAACCCAATTTATTTTAAAGAGGGTTACACTTTGGTTATCACGTAAAACCTTTTTAACATATTTATGTTTTTTTGGAAGATATTCCTTGTAATGTTCTACAAAATAATTATTGAATGTTTCCCATCCCCCCGACCCCCCCCCCCCCCCTCTTTAACTCTAATCATCCCCCCAAGTGACCCCCCGATTATCACTCTGAACACCCCATCATCGATAATTCCTCCGGCAGACAGTTTACCCCCATAGGCAACCGCATTTCTCACCTTCAATAAACATTTTCTACACCTTAATATATTTATAAAAGTCACACACATTTCCCCACTCATTTACTTATCTACATATACTATATTCATTCTTATAATTTATTCACAATTCATTTTTCATTTTTTTTTTTTTTTCACCCATTCAATATAAAACAGTGTGTGACGACACAAATTTATGTATATTTGTATTTAATATTATGTATATATCACCATATTTATATATGTATTTAATCGTTTATAATTTCTCATAATCATTCATAAAATCAAAACAATTACCACAAACCTATCCTTTCCCGATTCCCAAAAAGATCCAAAAATTTCCAATAAATATCTTAACAGTCAGAACTTATCCGATGAAGGAGTAAGGTGTCCTACCATCGGACCGAAACTCCGAACAAGCTATCCATCACTTGTATTGAATGTTATGTTTTAATTTATCAAGAAAATTATGCACTAAATGTTAGCTTTTAGATTTAAAAAAACCATACGTCATTACCGAAAGTTCTCATATTTGAAAACCATACGAATATAAGTAAAAAAAAAAAATAACTTTCATGGTTTTTTTCATGTTTTATCAAAATGACGGATAGGCTCTAGTTGAATCTTCTCAAGTCTTCAAAAACTGATTCCATTGTATTGCATTATATCTTTACCTGAATTATATTGTATATAATACAGTATGCCATTTGTAAAATTCGTTTAACCAATCAAAAGGTGTTTAATGACCAAATAAGTAAATAAAAATACGACAGTTTTGCTTACTCATTAAGGATACAATCAAACCCTTATACAGAAAATAATTTAAGTACTAGGTCTTGGATATTTTTTCTCAGATTCCATTTAGATGAAAAAAAATTGGCAATGATGCAGAAAATCACATACCAAGATTTTTTAAATTTCGAAACAATATATTTATTTATGCGATTCAAAATGAAAGGGCTTATTCTAATATTTTGGTAACAATGCATGTAGTAAGAGTAAAATCATTATGAATTCAGCAGCTATGATAAATCTTTCTAGGACCTAGAATTGCATTACACATCGCGCAATATATCATTGTATAATTTGGTAAAACTTTCTCTGTGGCATTTCTAATCCAAAATGCCAAGTGGTACAGGGATCGATAAACTTTTTCCACATTATATATTAATACAAAAATATATTTTCATTGTAAGATAAATCATAATTAATGTGTGGAATGTTCACAAATAAAACATTCTAATCACATTAAATTTCTTATATTTTAAATTTTCTGTCAACCTTTCAGAATTTAAAGTTTTTCTTAATCTTGAAAATGTGCTTTATTTTTGGCGTTGCACAATACGAGTTTGTGCTTCTTTTTAAGTATCTCTACCTTTTTTTATATTCGTACATATATTGCATAACTTATTCGATTTTTATTGGAATGTTTGATATTCTAATATAATGAATTGTTAATTTTTTATTATTTTAATATATTTAGTTATTCAGAAAGTCTCACACCATTAAAAAAACTTTTATTCAGCAAATTCATTACGATTTTTTAAGCAAATGAAAATAAGACTAATATAAAACATGTTTAATGCGGTCTTCAATAAAAAATCTATATTTATATTACTCAGATGTAATCTCAAAATTATTTAACCTAGTTTCCACTTAATCGTACGAATAAAATTTATTTTTATTATTTTGAATTATTCACAATAAACTTTAATTTCTAAATACTTAAAATGTTTCTGGATCTCTGGGTTGGAGGGACGTTTGCTTAATTTTCTCTCACGAATACAGAATTCATTCCGAGGATGAGAAAATACAGATGTATGGCGCAGAGCTGACTGGCTGGCTGCTGTAATCAAATATCTGGACAAGATGAGACAGAAGTCCCCCCTTTTTTGTCTTCGGCGGAAGTGCCGCAAGACGAATGGCTTTGTAACATTAGCAGCAACCCTTGGACCCTTTAGGGGTAGTTCTGTCTCTCGAGGGAGGGACTGTTTGGATTCTGATAGGCAGAAAGAAGGTCTCGGACTCAGCCCGCTAATGGAATTTTGTACAAAAAAATATTAGTCGAGTCAGTTCATTAATAGTGCATATTTCAATAGGGGAATGTAATGAACATTAATCATTGCATTATCTTTCTAAAATAAATATTTTCTACACGTTCACATCGTATGACCTATAGAGTTTTATTTATTCTAGACATTTAGTACATACATACCTACCATTAAGCCATGTTTTTACTGGGGTAGCCAGATAGGCCAGAGCGCCAGACTACATCTATACATATTATCGCCTTTTCTACATCTATACACATTCTCATACAACTCCTACGATTTATCTGACTTTTTATGTTTTCTTTTTTCAAAACACCATTCTCTTGATTCAACCACACCATTCTCGGTCTTTCTCTACCGTGTAGATATGTTTTGTTAATATTTTTTTATTAATTCGTTCTACATGCCCAAACCATATCAGAGTGCCTCTTCATCTTACTCAACATATCAGGTGTAAGTTCACATTAATTTATAATCACTTTATTCCTTATTCTGTCATACATTGCCACTACGTGTATTCTTCTCAGAGCACGCATTTGTGCTGTATTTATTCGGCTCCTTTTAGCATTTTTCCTTTACCACGTTTCACTTCCATAGATAATTTATATATGTTTATTTATTTGATAATTAGTTACATCATTAAATTGTAAGACATATCGTAGATCAAGTGCGAAATTTAAATTAACGATTAAATGCAATATTAATTTCTTCTTCGAAACTACAATTTTTAGACAATAATTTCGTAAAAAGCGAAATAAAACAAATAAACAACGAACAAATGTGACTATCTTGTCTTAATAATGCAAAGGTCGAACGGAGAGGTGTTAATGACCACTATAAGTCTCATTTCAGGAGGTGTGATTACAGTTGATAATACCGGGCTTAGTGAGCACGAAATGAGTAGCACCGTGTGATAACACTTAATCCTCCGGCGTGGAGTCGAGATAATGCTGAGCTCTGTCTTCCAGCAAATACGAATAATAATAATACTAATAATAAGTTATACAATTTTTAATAACATTCGGCTTTTATGGGTGCTGGCGCAATCTAGAATAATGGAGAGCGAAAAAACCTTCGCTTTGTCTTTACTTCGCTAGACGTTGTATTAACTCAACTTTATTTTGTTCTATGTCCAGTTTCTATTTTTCGTACTTAAAATTTTCACAATATTTACGTATCTATAAGATTTAGTTCTTATTCGCTTAGACTTTTAGATATCTAAATAATAAAGGAATATCATATTCGGCACCAACATGACATGTCCTATTGAGGTAGACAGAGATAATAATGATCCACTTAATTTTATCCTGCCACATATATTTCGCTTCTATAAATATTTTTGACTCTTAACGGATATATTGGAGCGATTCACTAGCAATTCTTTGTACAACAGACCTATGAAAAGTTATATAAGTATTGTTTTGTATTATATAACATACCTATAATATCATAGGAAAAGTTATATAAGTATTGTTTTGTATAACATATCTAGTCTCCTGGAGTGAGCAAAATCATCTTCTGTTCAACATTAATAAATGTGTCTGTGTATCTTATAGTCGATCGTTTTCACCAATCCACCATCAGTATACTATACAGGGAGTGGCACTAAACAGAGTTTCTGAATTCAAGGATTTGGGCGTAACCTTCGATGTCGGACTCACGTTCGTTAACCATGTCTCACGTTTGATATCGGACTGTTACAAACTACTCGGTTTTGTAATGAGAATATCAAGAGAATTTAACAGCACCGATATCCTCCGAAACTTATATAATTATCTAATTAGAACCAAATTAGAATATGCATCTACGGTTTGGGCTCCTCACCAGCTCAAATACAAAAACAATATAGAACAAATACAAAAAAAAATCCTCAGATATCTATGGTACAGAACAAAGGGCGATTACCCAAAATATACTCACCATGCCGAACTTCTCACGGTGTGTAACTATAGAAGCCTCGAAACAAGAAGGCAAGAATCCATTGCGATATTCCTAATAAAGGTTTTCCAAGGTTCCTTTAACTGTCCCGCGATTCTAGAAGCACTAAGTTTATATGTACCCAATAAATGTATCCGTGCAAGGAATCACCCTCTGTTCTACATACTAACTTACAGGACGAATATCATGGCTAAACACTCAGTCACCCGTGGTATAGAGATATTGAACCAACTGAATGACACGGTTGATATATTCTCGGTACCGTCTAGCAGTATGAGAAGAATCCTGGCTGATATTATTCCTAACGAATAAGCTAACGCTAGAAGCAAACCCTCTTTGTGTAACAGGAGAAATCCGTGCAAAGTGGAAAAAAAAATATATATATATAATATCATAGGAAAAGTTATATAAGTATTGTTTTGATATTAAATTATAATTACATAACAGCTTCTCATATTCATCATTCTTAATTTACTGTAATTACACGTATTCTCATATTCCTTCTTTAATTATATACGTTTTTAATGCTTTTCGAAAAAAAATTATATTATATATCAACATTTCCAAGAGTTTAAATAAAGAGATATATGAATGTATTAATCCTTTTAAGACACATAATGGAAAAGGTTACACAAAAAAAACTAAACATGTTTAGTCATTCAAAGAAGGATCTTTAATAATTATAATAAAAAGTAAAATTTATATAGCACCGTTTATAGAGCAAACTCTCCACAAGGGCGCTCTAGCTCGGGACTCGAGCCCAGTGTTATTAACATATTTAAAGTACCACAAAATAAATATATAACTTGATTGAAAGGATAGGAAAGTAGTGGCAGCGGTCATTTGATTAAGTACTTCTGTGCACCTTTTTTTTTTTTTTTTTTATTAAACAAGTAAATTACTATACAAACATTTGTCAAGGCTATACCTATATACAAATTTATTACTTAACTAATCTTAATTATATGTTATAATTTATGAACTTATTTAATCTTATTTTCCTACATATCATTTTATTTTATTTATTCAATCTTAATATATGAGATCTTAGAAATAATTAACACCTACATACTACTTATAACTAGATAACAATTCTTACACTAATTATTCAGCAAAAACAAGTCCACTCGTTCAGGCTACTTGTATTCCATCACATTCACTCAGACCTTGGTCGTCCCAGCTAATACTGTAGGTGGACTAGTCAGGCAACAGATAATGCTTCGGGAGCTTGTGCTTATAACGGAAGGGTAGGTCGGATTTTCTCTCGTAAGCCCCCAGGGCAGCGACTAAGGGATTTCTGTGATTTTGTTGGCTTTTATAGAACTTCACGGTCCAAGCGAGGATGTGGTGTTGTAGGGTTTCTTCTCGCTGTTCAGCGTGAAGTCGGGTAAGATTTGTTCTGGGATGGGTGTTAAAAGATATCTTGAATGCCTTGTTCTGCACTCTCTGGAGTTTCAGGTGATCCGTGTTGCTCACACTACCCCAAACGGGTGCAGCATAGGTCAAGATAGGACGAATAAGGGTTTTATAGAGGAGGAGCTTATTTTTGGGTGAAAGGAAGCTGCGTCGATGAAATATCGAACTGATAGCCCCTATGCCCTTGTGACTCTGTGCACCTGTATATGTTTAGAAAAACATGTTGAGTAAAAAAACCATGGAAAAGTTACCAAGGGAAAACGAACTACAAAGAACGACAATAACGGCCTCTGCAGCGTAGTTGGCAAGATGTCTGTCTTCTAATACATAAGTTGCGGGCTCGATTTGCACTGAGAATCAGATTTTTTATAAAATATTTTTATGTGGTTTTCACATGGCAATAATCTCACATGGTTGTACTGTATACAACGAAAGTGTACTAATTATTATTTTGGACGCTGGTATAGCTGCCAAACGTGATTTATTTAATAAATGTGGGTTAAAGTCCTGATTAAGAGCGCCCTTGAGCGTGAGCGTGCTATATAAAATTTGCTTTTAGAATTTAAACAAATAAATCTCTTTAGATCTTTCAATATGTGATAGTAACACATTCGACTTTAGGTGTAGTGTATTTATATTTGTTGTTTTCTCTCAATTTATTTTATTTTTATAATTTCTTTACAACAAATCCTTGTTTAGTGGACATGAAACAAGATGAATCACAGACAACTATAAAGCATTATTATACAGAGATAACGAACTGGGAAGTCTTCTTAACATATGTGGTGTTAACAGGTAACTCGAGCTACGGAGCGCATACTATATATCCAAGCCGCGACGGCTTCTAACAACAAATTTCTCAGTGTATTTTTTACTTGAATATTTTTCATGAAAGTCAGATGGGGATTCCCACAGGGGCCCTACCTAGTTATCTCCAGGCTCGAGATAGAAAAATAAAGTATAATGTCGCCATTACCCCCAGCCACGAGCTATCTGGTGCGGGCTGTCGTCCTTACTCCTTGCCGCGCTCTCAGGACGTTGTTACTCGTTATTTGGTGGAGTGGAGCGTCGTGCACGGTGATCGCGTACATACATGCTAAGGGGACAAAAGTCTCATTTCTGAGGTGTCAACGTTATTGTTTTAATTTATTTGAAATAACTTTGTAGAATTTCATCATTGATATATACTCGTATATATTCATAATACGAGTATTTTATTAATACTTTCATGCAAACACTTCTGACGGATTTATTGCTTTAAAGCAATTTGTTCTAATTAACTAGCTTTTGTTTTATAATTATTATTGGTATTAATGAGCGTGCTTTTAGCTTTAAAAATATTTGATAAAAAATAACAAAACTTAAAAAAAATATTAATATCAAAGAATATAGGGATGGGAATTATATGAGAGATAAGGAAGATAAATATTTTGATACAAATAATGTTACGTTTAATAATATACATAGCGCAAATGTGAGTGGAAGGGGGGTAGAACAATAAAAGGGAAAATATGGTTGGATTAAGTAAATGATTCTTTGAAGAAATACATGTCGAAAGTCTGCTAAATCCTAAGAGTTGTATGAGAATACACATATATCAATCGAAGGATGTGTGGCAAGCTAATAAAGTCTTGTGGTCTGTCCTCTCTATCTACCCCGATGGTATGTTGATGCCTAAATATCGATGTGGATGTAACACATCTGATTGAGTCGGGAAGTTCGTTTCAAAGTTGAGCCGAGTGAACCACAAAAAATAAAGCGTAGAATGAATGATATGTGATAAGTTGGTGTAAAAAGGATCGTGCTGTTACCACATTGGACGGTTGTTCCATGTTCAGAAAGAAAATGAAATTATTCACACAGATACTGAGGACAACTTGGATTGTTCAAGACTACAAAGGTGGTTGACAGATTGTGAAGGTTTGTTCGGTGTCATTGGAGACTGACATAATATTCGGGTGTATGATCATATTTTTAAGATAAAAATTAACCGATCACTCATATTTTGGAGCCCAGCCTACACAGTATCTCCTCAGTAGCATCGAGATAAATATCCCCATATTCAATTAAGGGCAAGATGAGATTTTGAGCTAGCAAAATTCTGCTTTGGATAGGGAGAAAAATGCGCAATCTGTTGAGAAAATGGAGACTTGCGAAAATTTTGCTGCTTAACTTGGACATATGATTGCGCCTGTATTATTATTCTGATGATTCGATTATCTTCATGCTTCTTATGATAGACTTCTTTTAGGCACACTAAAAATAAATCAAATATCAATGTGATGTGTTTTTAAAAAGGTAAAATAATTAGTAATTGACGTGACTGGTCTCCATTTTATATATGATTTAAGCTGTTGAATGAGGAATATCGAAAAGGTTAATCGGAACCAATAAGTATGAAATACATTGCCAAACATTTCTACCGAAAATCTTTCCAAAGTATTCTAAGATCATTTTGGCTTTATTTTATTGTATTACACTTTCATTTAATACAGTACAACCTAGTGGGCTTATTGCTACGCAGCAATCTCTTTTAAACTACCAGAAAGGTATTAAACAAGCCTTAAAGTTAAATCCAGACAGGAACTCTTTTTTTTTAATCTTGGAGCTCAGATTTTTGTTGTGAATTCGGCCATCGAATTTACAACCCTCGAGTTGAAACATATCTCACGGAAACCATGGAGATCTAGATCTACGTTAGAACATATTCGTACAATAATATTTCTCAAATAATGTGAACTTTAGAAGCCTTTTGAAGGTCTTAATATTTTAAGTTTCCCTACATTCTAGCCTACATGTTTTACGTTGTCCTAAACTCACCTATTGTAGACGATTTTTAATGCACGTTTAATAGCTATCCTTATATTCAATGAGCGCTTTCGTAATTACGTTATTTTACTGAATAAAGCTCTGTTTATTTTTTATTTAAACAATTTTATCAAACCAATCGCGTACGCTATGCACTTAAGAAATAACTTTTGTCTTTCTGCTATTCACCAAGTGAAAATTGTGTGCGCATCGCTCGGATGATGGGAGCCAGCATCCAACATCTATAACAGGAAATTGTGATAAACGGCCCCCGCCGTGAGGGTCCCAGCCGTTGACGTCGCGTAATTTCAAAACTGGAAATTTGACTTTGAAATTGTTGCCTTGCGCTCCTTTATTCAGCCACCCTCCTTCCATCTACCGTTATGGAGAGTTTGAAATTGCTTTTATGATGCGCCTCTCAGGTGATGTAAGTCGCCCGCGAGTTGTTGTTGCCTTTGGAAAGCTTGGCGCAATCTCTTGGATATTTTTTTTAACTACGGTAACTTGAGATTTATTTTGGCTACGTGAATAATTTCTTCGTCACTTTTTTCTCTGTCTCTCTCAGTTATCTTAGGATAATTTTAGCTTTTATTTAAGATGCATTCTTGATTTGTTTAAACATTACTTCTCGACATCAGCATCATAGTATTCGCCTTCTACTTTCGGATCGACTTGTAGCCTCGTCAGTTCAGATCTCCACTTGTTATGATCACTTACCATCTCTTCCAGCTCCACCCAGTGATGTTCTTATATATTCTCATGCAACCAGCTTCTTCTAATTACTTTCGTGGTGCCTGAATCGTCTTCTTCTTTCTGAGTTATTTTTTAAAACCTCTACAGCTTTAACGTTTGTTTAAAATTTTCCAGCAACTACGGTTGAGACCTTTATATTTTCATAAGACGTGGTACCGCGTTCCGGGTTCTACCCTAAGTATACTTCTTGTATTATGGAAACAAAATAATTAACTTACCTGGGGATGACTGAGTCGACGTAATTCAAAGAATAGACTTCCCACTCCGATACGAAGAGAAAAAAGTATTCATATATTTTTAGAACTGAATCTTTACAGAAAAATAAACTATTTAACTATAACATACATATGTGTATACTTGTAGAATGTTAAGTGATGATTCTTGAAACGGTTGTTTTTTTTTAATTGTTAAAAAAAATCATGTCTTTCTTGACTAATATTTCTTAGAATAAAAAAAAATTAACACATCATGCTTGACTTTATTCTTAGCATCAATAACTATTAGTTTAATAAAAATCAATTAGGTTTATATTTTCTTCATTTATACAAAAGAGATATATTTAACACTTAAAGAAATGCATTCCCACCTTTTCACATTCCTCGTGCATTCTTCACCTATCATGGTTGCAATCGGCGTGACGGTAAATGTCATTTATTTATAAAGACGATTCTGGTATCATTCATCCTGTCTGGACGTGGAAAAAATCAATTATCATAATTGAATTGAAAATTATTCCTCCCCTTAAAATTGTCTCCGATATCACAAGGAGGAGATGACTGCAAATACTTTGTAGCACTCACTAAAAAGTGGAACTGGTAAAGGTTACATTCTTCACTGTAAATATGACATGGAAAATTCTTCAAAGATAGACTTCATGCCTTTTGAGAATGTAGCTATATTAAATGCCAACTATTGTTTCAATCTAAAAATATACATACGTATCAAAATCTTACGAATGAATAACCTGTTACCCGATTGGGTTATATCAAGGTCTCTTACATCCACAGTAACCTCCATTTAATATGCTACATAAGTTAATTATTAATTTTTCTTTTGTCTTTTAGATAAAATAAAATAGTTATGTGCATTTTTTAACCGTTTAAAATTTTATTTGTATTTTTATATTAGCATTAATAGTTTTCGACATCTTTTTCCAAAACTGAGACTTATTTGAGAATATATTTTACTTCTGATGAAGTTTACATTTCATGTCAATCCTTTAGGATTAAACAAATTAAATTAAATGCATTATTTTGATAAAAAAAATTGTTGTGGTTTCATCTTAAAATTTTATACAATGAAATACTTTTTATATGAATCTCTATCTTTTTCAAGCCTGTCTCTCAATAAGTCGTAAGATTTTATAATCTAAAACAGTGGAGAATTTTGAAATTCCAAGCAACATAAAAAACTTTAAAAAAATAATATATTTATATGCATGCTAGAAATGAATTACTGAGTTGAAAGTTTTTCATTGCAAGATCAGTCGACGTTCTGGTCGCAAGGTGTTGAAGTATGCAACGATATTTCCGGATGCATGTTGATTAGCGAAAACTCGCGTAAACGGGTTTTAGAATCGGCAAACTTGTTCCGTGTTCACATGATCCATCCGCACATCCAGAAGGGTCACTTGTTCCGTGTGTCTCTAATTTTTTGTACTATTTGATGAATTGTTAACTGCATAAAATTAGTATACGGTGAGCAATGAATGACAGAATTATAATGCTGTTTTTAATTGTGCCATTAGAGTTTATAAAAAATGTGGTTTTGAAAATCAAAAAGCGAGTTCATTGAAATATTAATCAAGTATAGTAGATGTACAATAGAATGCTTACTCAAGTAGAGTTTGTAACATCAGTCCAAGAAACTAAATAATTTATATTATGCATATTAAACAATATGTGAAAGTATGTTTGTACAAATGGTGATAGAAAGATTATTTGATTGTTATACAATTTTTTTGATATTGACGTTTCTGTCTTTTTTGGCAGAGAATTTTCATTAACGAGAGATTTTCAGTATATTTTGATAAAGATCGTATAAGCGATGATACGTTATCTAAATACGAGATACTGTACAAGATGAAAAAGTGTTAAATTAAGTCACGGTCTTCTGCAAAGATTAAATGTCAATGTTTGTGTTTAACTTATTTACTTTCACAAATTTATGTTTTGTGACAAATAATTTGCCAAATTGCCTCACAGTTCTTCATCAATAACTATAGATACTTTCAACAAAATATAACAATTTTTTGTACAAACATTAAAACATAAACTGTAAAGACATAGACAATATAAAATTAAATACCGAAACGCAATATCTAAAATCCACCTTAATATTAAAATACGTAGTTAATCATACAGAGTCAAATAGATTATTTTTTTATTTTTCTCTAAAATAAACACTTATTCTCAGACGTTGAAGAGTGTCTCATTTCACTAATCAATCCATTAAAGGTTACAGAAACTAAACTTCGTAGCGTTCTATCTCCATGCGTTTTGTTCATTCTCGGAATACTTATAATTTGTCCAGCCGATCTAGTCGAGTAATCATTTCCTTCATTATTACTCGTTTTTTTTAATAATTTTAAATGTTTACATTTAGCCGAAATCTTATAGCACGTGAGAAGAAGGTTACATGTGCGGAGAAACAGTGCATAAAATGTTGCACGCGGTTTGCCCAAGTCCTTATCATGTCTAAATTGACAAATTGTATTGCGGGCCGCGACAGCCACGAGAGGTTTAGCGCGTGCAGCGTCACACAATAATCGCGCACTGTCAATCACGCAGTCCCGTATGGTTCTGCGATGCACGGGTGTCGGAAACATTTTTGCATTAAATTCATATTCTTGTCGCAACAAATATATGTGACCCAATAAGATAATACTATTTTTTTTTAATTTATATTTCATAGTAAAGGTACACCTACATGTTATAAATATCAATTAGAATTTTATATATTTGATTTCGAATTTTGATCTTTACGTTTGGTCCGGATATTTTTAGTACACTTGATTAAAAACGATCTAACTTAATTTTTTTAATTTTAAATCGTGCTTAATATCCCTTTTCATCAATTTAAAAACGATGATTATTATATTTTAATCCCAATAAAAAACGTGTTTCTATTAATTTTAGTGTTAAAATTGGCATCAGTTCTTTATCACTCCTTTTCGTAAATTACCAGAATGTATAATATTTTGTAATTTGTTTTATCAAACACTGTTGATTTAACTTTTTTGTAACGGTATAACCCTACCGGTTTCAACAAGGCTTTCACCTCATCATCAGGGGAGCACAAACAAGACTCTTGTTTGTGCTCCCCTGATGATGAGGTGAAAACCTTGAAACCGGTAGGGTTATACCGTTACAAAAAAGTGGAATAAACAGTGTTTGATAAAACAAATTACAATGTCTTTAAACCTCCACAATGTTAATGCCTTAACTATAAATAATATGTGTAATGTTTTTTTAATTATATTCTTAAATTTCAAATATGCCAACGACGACTTCCGTGGTCTAGTTATTAATGTCAGCCTTTTTTAAAGTTGGGGGTTGCGGGCTCGATTCCCGTTGGTACTATTTTTTTAAATGGTTTAAATCTGCTTTTCACTTTAGGCCTCACATTGATTAAATGACCTTTGAACCTCTATAAACAATACGCTTGGTAAACAGGTAAACATGAGAGAGTACTTAGTGCTAAATTGACGGGCAACAACCGTGAAAAGTCAAGGAACGAAATGTCTACTTGCGAATATTCCAAATAATTGAGGAAATTAACATCGCTTCATGACTTCTGTAAATTGTTTTATTTCACATTTTTTTACGTTTAAGATTTGGGCGGAAAAAAAAACACCAACTATTCTAATCAATTTATTGCAAACATGATGGATGGTTCATAAAGTAAATTTTTATTTGTTAATTTTTGTCAAATAATTCGTCGAGAAATTAAAATTGAAAGTGAATATTATAAAAAATTGTTTTGTGATACTGCATCTCCTCGTTTTTTTTTCCAATTTTGACTATGACTCTTAGTAAATTAAGAAAGAACATAAAATTAATTATATTTTTCATCAAATATCCGGTATAATGTTTATTTATAGTATATTTAGGCATCTACCAGATCTAAAAAAATGTGTGCCAGTAACTCTCGACTCTTTTGAAAAAAAATTATATTCAAGGCTCTTTAAAACAAACCTGTCCTTAAAATACGGCTATAAAATTTTTTTTTCGCTTTGTCGTGATTTTTTTTGTGTTCAATATCTGACGTTATTTTTTGTAAAGCACTTAATTAACAATGGTTTGTACAGCGCAATGACTGAATTCACGGTGAACAAAGGCTGTTTTTAAGTTTTTGTTAATTCCTATTCAACCCCTTACCGCCCACGCCTTTAAACCAAACCGTTTGTATGACCAGTAAAATGTCGAGTGGAAGCCTACCATACATAATATTTATTGAAGAATACTTAACCTACTTAGTCGACTCAATCTTGTTGAACGTTAATTTTAGAATTATATCATTCAATTATGAAAAATAGTTACACCAATCTCTAATTAAGTATATTACGAAATCTAGAATTAATTTAACTAATTAATGGCAGTCAAGACATGTTGTTTATCTCTCTATGTCTTAGAGATTCCACTCAATATTTGAGTTTTTTGGCTTTTATTCTATAATATATTCTTGATATAAACAAACGATTTTTAGGATAATTTATTCCCAAGTTAATTTAAATTATAACGTTTCATAAAAGATCTCTCACCCAATATTCTAACCTAAATACTATACAATTTTACGATTTACTTCAGTTTTAATCTCCTAAAACAATGATCATGAAAATGCTGAAAAATACATAACTTATATCAATCAAGTCACTTAAAAAGAGATACATAGAGACATTTTGTGTCGAGTTAGTTCAATGAAACAAAATGTGGGGTAGTCTTCTACTTATTCGCAGGTATAATTCAGATTTCTGCAATCTGTGATGCGAACAATGTGTTTAACTAGAAAGGGCCTATGCTAAAGGGTTGCTAGCAATGCACAATGTGTGTACGGCGATTTGGAGTGAAAAGACCGCGTGCCAGATATCGAATTTCGCTACCAGGTGATTGCTCGTAGCCATTGTGCGATCTCTTCTGCATTTATATGCTCCTGGTAACAATTGCACACATTTTGACCGGCTAGAATACGACGACCCTACTAGAATGTAATTTAGAAGTATATTTATATGATATAAACATATATAACGAGTGAAGGAAGAGGTATAATTTTTATAAGGAATACATAATGTTGCTTATTTTGTATTGATGCCGCTTAGTAATTATTTGATTCGTTGATACTTCAAGGGTTATTATAAAGAACTCGTATTTTTGTATACTAAATTATAGATTTAAATTTACTAAATAAGTTCAAGATAAAAATTTGGATTCTTAGTTCAGTTACGTTTATGTGAAATTAATAATATTGTTTGCTATTTTCAAAAAAGTTATTTAAAATACAATAAGTGCGATACGATCGTAAATCGTGCATGCTGAATTTTGACGTACATTTGCAAATAGGACCCAAGCTACAAAACACTTTTTTTGGTTTAGTTGAAATACGGAAAAGGCATAAATCTTCCTGTATGGTATGTGCTAAAATATCGAGCCCAAATGGCTATTTTATGGTTAAAACAACTAGCCCATACAAGATATTTCCTCTATTTTCTAAGAACATGTAAAATGTGGGTTGGATCCTTTTTTCATACTTACATCCATTTTACATATACATACGTAGAAGAAAAAAGTTATGTGTATTGTACAAAACAAGAAATAAATATTTGAGTCCAACTAAAATGTTCTTTACCGTCGTAAAATGGTTAACATGAAAAATTTTCATATTTATTTATTTATCAACAGGACCATACCAATTTGTCTTTTAGACTAAAATCATACTCGAATCAATTGATGAATTTTCTGTTGAATTATTTCATTTACGTAGGACAAGTGAACCACGAAGAATACGATAAGTTCATTAAAATAACTTAACGTTAAATAAAGCAATCGTTAAATAAAAAAATGTGTACAACAAATCCACTGAATATCGTTAATTTAACGACGAAATTAAAGTTTAATGCATTTTTCATTTAAAATGCAAATCACAATCGTACGTAATAATATAATATTGCTGCACTTTCACTGCCCGCGATGCATCCGTACGCCAGCATATTGGGTCAATGGCATATAGCGGAATAGTGTAAAAATCCAATAAATACCTCGAAATGTTTATAATGTTGTAAAAAGAGGTTTATTTCTCACAATAAAGCTATAAAATACTAATTTCACCGTACAATGTGGCGATAAGCTACGATACCTATATAGACAGTTTTACAACGGTCATAAATTATATTTTTTTATACCTAGTCGGGTTTATATTGCCTTCATATTGATAACAGGTAGTTAAATGCTTTTACACTTTAAAAGTTATTGCATGCGAGGAAATGTCTATTATTATTATTATTTGTAGTTATTTAAATCTCTTATTGATTATTTTATATTACGTTAAGGGTCATTCAATAATTTTAAGATAATCGGATAATAATATGATGGCGCTTACCTCCTTTTTTCACTAATATTGATTATTGACATTTCAAGAAGTCGCTTAGGATATCCAGACCGTCATCAGTTCGCTCATTTTTGTTTAATTTATTCAATTAATAAAATGAATTAAATAGAATAGCTTGAAAATGACTATACCAAAGACTACATTTATGATTGTTAGGAAAAAGAAAATACAGGCAAGGACCTCTTCCTAAAATTGTACAGATATTATAACGATATGGATATATGTGATGCTGGCCGAACGATCAATGGGACCAGTCTCAAAAGGTCAAAGTAAAAGTGATAATGTCACGTAGCTGTTTCTCCAAAAATGCAGCATATTGACTTACGTATATATGAATTTTGTGTTGCTGCATATTCTCTATATGGTGTTGAAACATGGGCCCTTCCTTACTCAGGTCACTACAAAAAAAGTAGAGGCTTTTGAAATATAGTGACTATCGAATAATACTGAGAGTCTCACAGGTTGACTAAGTCCGTAATGATGACGTCTTGAAACAGATCAGGAAAGATACATAGGTATTTCAACCATCAAAAAGAGATCGTTATAGTGAGTGAACTTGAGATACATAATGCGGGAAGAAAAACATGAAATTATTCAACTGCCATTACAAGAGAAAATTCAGAGAAGACGAAATGCGAGTAGAAGACGCATCTCCTGGTTGAAAACCTACGGAAGTGGTTTTAATTTTGTATCATGTGTTATTCAGAGCTGCTGTCTTAAACAACAAGATAACCATAATGATCACCAACCTCCGAAGAGGTAAGGAATTTCAAAGAAGAAAGACGTTCATTAAAAGATCCTCAAATTATTTTTCATTTCATCGTCAGATTCTCTCGGTCCAATATTTAACATAAATCTCTCCCATGATTTTCTACCTCTTCCTATCTGCGGCTTTGTGGACTTATCCTCTGCTATAATAAAAATATCCGTTGACCTGGTTATGGTTTTCCTCCGTTTCGTCGTTCCATCCAGTGTCTACATATTGACATGATGTAGATTCAATATTCGCCATCTTGCCTTATCACAAGATCTGCCCACTGTCAACTTCGGTTGAGCCTAAAATTAGACAATTTCCTGAACTTTGGTCTTTCCTCTAATCCGTTGCATTCTTCCTTTGTCTCTGAGTGCATTACCTAACATTGCAGGTTCAAAAAATTATATCTGTCAATACATTGTAACCTAAATATTTTAGTCGACGACAAAAATAAACAGATCAAACTTTTGCAACAAAAACCTTTTTAAATATCAACGCCAATATATAGTTAAATTTTTATTCATTGTATGTTATTGTATAGCACTTTCGTTGCGTACAACACAACCTGGAGAATTCATCGAAATGTGACGATAACTTTCAATCAACAAGAAATGTGTTATATAATAAGGGAAAACTAGACCTAAATAATTTTTATAAAAATTGGAGACCTGTAACTACCGGACTGGAAGACGAAGAAGATTTAATCATCTAGATCATGGATGTCGTTATTATGATTTTAGTGAATAGAGTATTAAAAAAAACACTGATTGGTCATGGTTTTAAGTGAGGGAAATGTGAACTTAGTTTACGGGGTGACCAAAGAATGATTTGGTTTATTAGTCAATTAAAACTTGATAATTTTCCCAATTTTTATTGTTTACCATTTAAGTATGATTACTTTGAATTAGCATTTTTGTTTGTTTTTGAATCATATTCATTTTAACAATGTTCATCATCGTAACTCTATGTTATGGTATGTAATAAAAATATTTAAAAATCATAATAATCTAACAGAAAACAAAAATATATTATATAACCCTCAAACTCGATTAATTTTCCCTTTATCTTCCTATCTTTTTACTTCTAGAGATTCTGCTCTCTAAACGGCACTGTATAAATTGCCCATTTATTATTTTTGATATTGATATTTAATATTTGTCTCCTAATATTTGTAAATAAATTTTTATTTCAAGTATTAAACTGCCACAATGATAAATTAACCGTTACATTTTCATATTTTATTTGTAGTTTAAATTAAAAATTAATATAGTATTTATAGTTAAGGCGTTAACACTTGTAAGGTTCATATGAATTAATAGTTTTTTTCCAACATTGAATCGGAATTCTCTCAAAATATAAAATTTTATTTCTCGATAAAAAGATAAATAGAGTCACAGCCAAAAAGTTGTGGTGGCTCAAAAAAATTATCAGTTTTCGAGCTTATCTCGAAAAGGTGATAAATGATAACGCGAACAAATTCATATGAAAATATGTTTTTTACTACATTCCAAATAAGCGTTACGGAATCGCTATTTTTTTAATAAAAAATATACACGATAAAATATGCTTTTATTATACATATACCTATAATAAAAGACATGCTTTTTTTTCAATACACTATGTATAAAAATATCGGAAACTCCTCTAGAATTAATGTCAAATATTTCTCAATCAATATTTACAACATTTATTAATAAATATGATATATTCAATAATTATTACTAATTGTGGTTATATTTTATTTTCTTTTTATACCTCTGTGTTAGATACTTAGTGTTGTCAACAGTTTTTCTATTTTATTCAGTCTTTCGCGATCTCCAATGACTGACTATTTATTGATGGTGTCGATTTGTTCAAGTAACATCGTACGAATCTTCATACTTGGAATTCTAACACCGTCCACAACACCAAATTCTGCGTAATTATTAAACATAGTTTTTGGACATATATATATAGCTACAATACTACATATAAGCTTTACTTACAGTTTGATCAGGGCGTTGACAGTAGCCACTCACTACCTTGCTATATTTACACAGAAATAAATTGAAGACCTTCAGTTGATGTTATATAAATACATTAAAAATAATAAAAATTAACATTGTATGTGGAATTTGATGCTTTCACCTTAACATTTCATATATTTAATGTATTACTTTTTAAATATATGAGAAGGAAAGGAATTTATATTTTATTTTCATATTTATTTAGAAGATAAAATTCCTAAGTCATTTAATAATTGCTGTTTCCATTGACAATATGACATTATTACACTTGTCCATTATCCACCGCAAGATTAACGTGTCACTACTGTGTTGGTGCAATAAAACATCCGAAGAAACACGTGGAAAGATTTTCTGTTTGTTGCAGTTTTGATTTATAACTAGGGATTTTAAGTTCGTTATTTAATATAAAAGTAAATACTAATAATATACTTAATATTTGTGAACTTTTATGAAAAAATTTTTGTACAAACAATTGATATTGTTGTACAAACAATTAAAACCGTTATGCTTTGATTAGGCTCAAACAATTGTCAAGATATGTATACTGGAAATACTCTCTGAAATCTAATCTTGTAATCATTTTTTACTATACTGCGTCGTTATTTTTTTTAATATTTACCAGATTTCTAGCACTGATTTAGGTTAAATATTTTCACTTTGGAATTATAAAGATTATACCAATTTTTTTGTTTGCTATTCTCGTTCACAAATTAGGATATACAGGAATACAAAAAAAAACATTCCATGTATTAAATACTTTGATATATTAGAGTAAACCTTACTCCGTTTTCATGGATATGTAATAAAACATTTGGGAGACATTTTTATTTTATACTCAGAACTGTTTTTATTTGAGTTCACTGCCGGTTTCAAAGAACTCCGTCTTCCTCGCTAGATGAAGTTCATCTTCATCTGACGAGGAAGTTATTTTTTTATTTATTTTCTTAAAAAAATATTACCATGTTACTACAAAGTGAAATAAACGTTTTTCTAAGATTCAAGTAATAAAGAAATGGTATTTTTGTGTTAAATCTCCCCTAAATATAAAGCGGGAGTATGCATCCGAATTGTTTTTACAAGTAAAAAAAGTGCGATTCCGAAATGCAAATGTAAATAGAAACAAAAGTATTATACTATTTAAATGTATTCAGGATTACATAACAAAGGTTCCACGTTAAACACCAGTTTAAGGTAACATTTATTGACGGAATACAATCAAGTCCTGGCATTATCCTGGGAGCCTAAGCAAAAGTTAATTGTACTAATTGTTTCCCATTATAATAGTAGCGTTAATCGGGCAATTTGTATGTACCACAGCCCTACATGATGCCGCGATATAACCGAGATTTGTGGTGTTTCACTTAATATTATGTCCCTTGTAAATACTTACAGTTAACAAGATTTGAGAATGGCATAGATTATATTGTAACAACAAGCATTTAAATTTTGTTTGTAATGGGAAGCTCCCAGCTTGTTTTTCTTATAAAAAATACCAAAGATACCAAACATCAAACAGAGGAATCTCATTTTACTAATGATTTTGGCATATTTAGAAAGCCACAAGTTGCTATCATATTCTATTAAATTGATATTCTTAAGAAATCCATATGAATAGCGTTACTTCTTGAAAGAAAACTCAATTCAATGATAGGTCATATTCTGTTTAAAGAAACAGAATGGTTAAATCATTTCTGCAGTAATAAATTTATAATTAACAACTACATGGAAATTTATCTGATAAAAAATATGTATTTATTTTAGACACCATTCATAATTGCACGAAAATCATGTGAACGATCTGAACGTTTTATCTTCAAAATCATTGCTTTTTAACATGTCACGTAATTATTTCGGTATTTTAATTTATGCGCATGACCATTTAAAAAAAATACAATGAAACGAGACAATATTTTAATAAAAATATTATAACTAAAAAATACACCTTTTCATTTATTTCGTTATGTTTAGGTGTATCTCATATTTTTTCCTTTTGATAATTCTTGTCAAAAAATAATAGAATTTAAAGCAATTCACAGTATAAGTCGGAAGATTTATAAATTATATTATTTAACGCTCATATTTAATTCCTCGCATAATGAAAACTAATCCACCTCCTATGTAAGCACGTTGCTCCCTCACACCCATTGTTATGTTATTTAATTCAAAATACAGCTGAAATAACTCTTAAATAAACACATACACAGTAGGTGGATGTTGTCGTCTTCTGGGTGATTCGGGGTGACGTGAAATACGTAATTCCATATCCCGCATTCCCCATTTCCCCGCTTATCTTCAAAATTAATCCAGGATCCGTTACAACAGGGCTCCTCAACCGTTTCGACCAGCGTGGGATAATCATAAAACCCTTATTTAAGCTTTATCATAAACTATTTACATAAGTTTATACACTTTTACGAATTTACTGTGAAAACTTAAGAAAGCACATTAATTCTTTCACACACAAAATTTGGTCTACATTTTTCTCTATATTACGTTATTTTATGTTTTACTTTTAGATAAACTGGTGTTAATCGAAATAAAATTGAGCAGAAATTTTCACAATATTTTTTTGTAATACCCGATGTACAATTGACAATAGAGTCAAGTATTATAAAATTGATAAAAAGTCATAATCTTCGTTAGTAAGCTGTCAGCGATGTTTAAATCTTCCTGGATATGCATATAATATTTCAGTAGTGCAAAAAATTGTTTAAACCAAACCAAATAGTTTTGTTCTATTTCACCTACAAACTGCGAAGACATTCTACTTGACAAAATATGGAATGAGATTATTTAGCATAAATGTGAATTCAAGACTAATAAATATAAACAGGAAAAATAATATCACTGAAATAGTATGAGGAAATTGGACGTACAAATTAACATAGACTGGTATAACAAATTTAGAATGTTATTTGACTGAAAGGCATGGCAAGACCGAGGAAAGTAATGGTGGACCTAGTAAATACAAATTTGAAATACGAAAATATAAAAATACAGCTAAATCGACGGTGCGGAATGAGACGGTTTATGTAATTAGATGAGGCGAGAGATCGAAAAGTCTGGAGCTCTGCCTTCTCTACTTTTCTGACAAGGAAACGGTGGGACGCTAAGTATGTATGTATGTATGCATATCACATCCATTTTAGTAATATCTTTAAATTGGAAATTGTTTGCAGCCCCTGTGCCCCTCCATCTACGGCTGTATTTTGTTTGCATACAACCTATTGTTGAATAGTCTCTTTTTACATATGTTAATGTAGATACATGTGTTTGAACAGAAGATAAAAAAATATCAAATTTTCCCCACTCACTGTGTTTATGGGAGCATGAAAAATTTACCTACCGATTTTTTTATATATATTTAGACTGTTATCGATAATAATATTCCTACCAATGACATAATCAATGAGTACAAAATGTGCATTTCATTAGGAAAAAAAATACCGGTATTATTTAAAATTCTATTCATTCTGATGGTTATTCTTCTTCTTCATCGCGTGGTCAATGCTCAGCGTCGGGGTCCTCCGGTATGTCTCGAACTCGGCGCACCACCTGTCTCTTTACCTTCCGGTCCTGGGCCATGTTGGATGTACCGCTTAAAGAGGGACCTTTTATCTTCATTTGATACATCCACCTCATAAGGCATCTTCTTGCTCGACTTCTTTCAACTGTCCCCATGATCACCAGCCTATCCAGACCTTCATCACTTTTACTAGCATCATGGTCAAAGTACGTTAGGATTTTTGTCTGCATATTGTCGAAATCGAACGTCAATGTGGCAATTAGTCCCCAATAGATCGTTATGCATGCAACATAACTTTTATGGAATATTACACATTTTATGTTACTGTTATAAATATGAAAATTGGGTTCTTCTTATTATTGTATTACATTTTCGTTGTCACTACCTGGTGGGTTTATTGTAAACCTGGTGGTTTATCTTCCAATCAAACAAAAAAGTATTAAAGAAATCTTAAGGAAAAACCTGACAGGAATCCTTCTTAAAAATGTGAGTACGAATAGTAATCGAACCTACAACCCCGGTCTGAAAAATAAATGTCTCACCAACTAGGTCGTAGAGGTCATCGTTGACTTTATTTTTGATTAAAATTAATTGATCAATTAGAATGTAATGCTATACGTTTTTAATAAAACGACTTTAACTTGGTGTAACTTCATATTAGAATATGAATCAAGATATTACTTTGTTATCCACTAATTATACTTAATCACCGCATCACGTGTTTTGCCTCCTGTCTCAACGCTCTCGTCAAGTATTTATTTAGTGTAATTAATTAATTAATTATTATTTCAAATATGTATAATCACATTCAAGTATTATATGTAATATTGATCAATGATATAACATAACCTGACTCAACAATCTAAAGAGCACATTAATTTACAACACTTTGTCGTTTTGTGTCATTCAAGTTCGTCAATCAAATTACGATGACATGCCACAAAATACTTTTGATATCAAATGAAAGTACTAAAAATAAAATAAGACATATCAGTTGATACAGTGTCAAGTAAGTGATCAAATAACATCGATTTTGACATGTTTTTCCGACTTCAAGATAAGGCAGATATTTATTTTTGATTTGATAAAAACAATTTTGATGGAATCACTGACACTTGCTAGTAACATGACATTTGAAACGTGTATTTTTAATATCAATTCATGAAAATGATAAGAAATTAAAATATGTGAGAATTAATGTTAATGCAATACGTGTTCTTCGGAGAGTGCTGTAAATTATTCAAATATAAAAAAAACTGTCAAGTTGATTAAAATTAAAATTAAATTATAAATATAGTCTGATGTAAATGTATTCGTATACAAACGAGCTCCGAGGCCTAGTCGATAAGACACCTGTCCTCCTCCAACTCTTTGTGAGTTCGATTCCCGTTGATATCCAATTTATTTAAAAATAATATGAGTCTGCTTTTCAATTCAGGTCTCTTAAACATTTTTCTGTTTGGTTATAAAATATTGTCATATGGTAATAAGCCAGCTAAGTTGTACTGTGCACGACGAAAGTTTTATACAATACATTAATTGAGTAGCTATAAAACCGAAATATATTTAAATATTAACACGATCATATGGTTAAGAAAGATAATATATAACATAATTGTATTAGGGATATAGTGAATTATAACGTTATCTTTCAGCTTTTCATGTTATTCGTTGTAAAAACACATTAAGTTTATTTCTTTATTCATAACTTTTTAGATAACATTTTTCCTGCCGTCTTCACAAATACCTTTCTTTATCTCCAAAGGTCTTAAATAAATGTAGATTGTCTGAAGACATCATTCCACTCTATCTTCAATGCCATGTAGGTCTTTATGAACATAAAACTGTATGAAGATTACAATTTTCTGTTAACGTTTCAGAGGTTTGTATATCAAGTTTCACTGAGCCCCTATCCTCTGAAGATCGATCAATTATCAACCAGTATTTAACCAAGTTATCCAATTGGTATGACTCTAACCCATTTAACTCAAGACTACATAAGAAGTTTAAAAATTGAGAATATACATAATTGTTTTTAGCTTATTTGAAGTATCGAAAAAGCATAGAACAATCCTGCGGAAGATGCTAAACATATCGACAAGGTTAAATGTGATTAAATTACTTTTTTTTTAGTTACATTCAAAGTAGCGAGATATTTCCTCAGTTGCCTCAGAAGAGGTAATTTTTTGAATAATTGCGTTCATTTCTAATATGGTCTAGATTTAATTACATATTCTCTATAGCTTTCTTTGACTGTATGATCTAAAGGCCAATTAACGCTAGTCGATCAGTTCTTTAAGATATTTAATTAAATAAAAATGTAATAATAAAAATACATTACTTTAATATTATATATTATAACTGATTTGATTTTTACATCCCTTTGTAAGATATTCCTATGATTGGCCACGTTTTACTAAATTTGGCTTTAATACTAATAACTTTTATTATTACTCCTATGGTTTCATTTAATGGTTCAAGTCCAACATATGACGTTAAATTTAATATGTTACGAACGGGTGCATTTTAGAGAAATGTTTTTTGTTGTCAAAAAGTTAATTGTTAATTCGTAAAATTAACGTTAACAGAGTTGAAATAAAACGTTTAACCAGAAAAAGAATGAAATATAAATTTAACCATATAATAATAATTAGATGTTTATTTAATTTAACTTTTTGTCCACAGTTTATTTAATTTAGCTATGTTATTCAATTATCTATTATTTGCTTTGGGTTTTATCGACTATTTAATCGTCGTTTTTAGTATTTTTCTTTTACTGCCAAAGGTTGTAAGTTACATAATTTAGAACCAAAATTTCAATGTACTGTTTTCATAATATCAACATATCCTCTTCTTGAAAATCTGTTAAGCCCAGAATTTGATGAAGTTTTTTGTGTCTTATATTTTCATTGTTTTACGGTGAAACTGCAGAAGTTTATAAACATTAATATATTTGTTAAATGTCTAATTCTACGTATGTTTTGGTAATGCGATTTACTAAAATCATTCTTCTTTTAATATAACATTTGATTGATTTTTACGATCCATTTTGATCAGTTCTGACTGTTGTTTGCAGGGACCAAAATAGTTTGTATAGTAGAATACGTGTTATGTAATTGTATTACGAAGGAACAAAAAAATGTTAACATTCACGACGTAATTTCTTCTTCTCGATAAGACTATGCTGCGATGATTTTGACATTCATCGAGTTTATTGTTTGGTTCATGCAGATTTCACACAAAGGTATAATTTGAATAAGGCTCTCATTTGACAAGGACATGTCATCAATTATGATGACACTGGACATTCATTCATAAACACCGATCATACTGTGTCATGTTCATGAATGGATTCGTGTCATTCATAATTGCTGTTAGTGGCTTTGATTCAATATAGAAGTGTGCGCGGATTTTATAAAAACAGGAGATATGTTTTTTCTATCTAATTCGAAACTTATCAATAATTTTCTTCTTTATTTTTGCTGCTATATTGGACGGGCACTACAAGAAAATGGTGCCTAATCCTTTGGTGAGTAGAACACAGGTTATATTTTTAATTTTATTTTCTCATGATCAATTGGAATTGCTTAGATGAATTCATTAGTTTTTTTTGTGTTATCCCAAGAAATATTGTGGAAGGATATTATAATATATTTATAAACTCAATAATGCTTGACTTCTTCATTAATGTTTTATCAATGTCTGGAATTAAATTAATGGACATTTTTTACATTAATAAACATTTTTTTATTTAATATTTCGAAAATTTCTGCTTAATTTGATTGTGAGAATAAAGTTGAAAAAGTAATTCAAAAGAAACTTTTTTGTTTAGGATTTAAACATGAATATACTGCTTCGCTATTTTTTGTACTTGCCCATGATTTCATTCACGGTTTTTAAAGATATTTTATTTTTGCTTTTCAAAATGACAGTATTTTTTTAAATGCACTTTCAATAGATATGGATATTTTTTAAGGATTTATCAATGAGATGAATGCCGAGGTATTAATTTATTCTGCGCAGAATACAAAACAAAAACTTCGTATGAAATATTAGATCTCCTTCTCTGTTCATAAGGAATGTAGATTTTTTAAATATAATATATTTATATCATTAATGGTATAATACAATTAACACAACATATTATATTAGAGAAATAACAACATATATATATATATATATATATATATATATATATATATATATATATATATATATATATATATATATATATATATATATATATATATATATATATATATATATATATATATATATATATATATATATATATATATATATATATATATATATATATATATATATATATATATATATATATATATATTTAATGGAAGAAGAAACACATGAAAATAAATGCATGACGAACAATACGTTAACGAGAATCAGCGAACAGAACTCAAGTATGAAGCGGAATAGTTAGTAGCACTTAATTGCCGGCTGTCCATATCTAATTAACGAATCGTTCATTAATTTTTCTTCAGTGTCATTACTTCAGTAAGTACAGTTACGCGAGTTGCACTTGAATGCAATTGCTTTTCTTCCCATAACTAGTTGAGAACATTACAATGCCGACGCAGTCGTGAATTATAATCTAAACAGCCACTTACTTACCTTCTTATGTTGCTGACTTGATCAGGTCTTGACAACATTCATAACAAAAAAATCAACGATTTTATAAAAGCTTTTAATATTAAAATACCTCTGTTGAATGAGAATAGAAAGCGTGGTAGAAGAATATCAAGGAAAGTGTGATTGGATCAAGTGTATCATATTTTGAAAACAAAAATTAAACGTTAAATTTAAAAAAAAATGTAGCAGTTGTATTATATTAGACAATGTATATGTGTAGAAGAGTGTATATACGATAGGAAAGTATGGTGCTTTCCTCTGCCTGTCCTGACGGAGAAATGGATAGATGGTATGTCTGTATGTATATATTATATATTGAATTGACAATGTATATTCTAACGTTTCTTATACCTTAAGAATCGAAACTGACTTAATTTCAAAATATAATATAAATAATGCGCATAGGTAGAAAAAAATCTTCGTTTAGATAGTAATTTAAGAAAACATGTAAGATAGAATTATATGATAAACCAAAATATACTCATAAAAAACAATGTACTCGTAATATCAAAAACAAAATCTGCATATTTTCTCAGCCAGAGTATTATTTTATTTACTACGTGGAAAAAAACAATTATTTTATAACTTTAAAATATTGTATTATATAGTATATCATAATTATGATTCAAAATATGTGTGATATAAAAATTATAAACTACTAACCACATGGAATAAGATGGCTTTATTGTTTCAAAATGATAACCAATTAGGTACTTTAAAAATATTGTTTAATTGAAAATATTTAATATTACATAATACATTGTTCAATAACATAATTGTGGAAAAGCCATTTTAAGTTGAAATGAAGTGGAGCATAATTAGTGTATTTATTCAAGTGATAAAATTATTTGTCAGAAATATAAAAATAAATATTTCAATAATTTCCAAGAATAACGTTCTAAATTTCTCACGCTTTATTGATAAAAACTTGTTTATGCATTAATAAATCGTTTTGTGTTGTTTTGCTACCCACTTTAACTTCAATCAATTAATTTGTTGCGTAACATAAATCAAATGTTATCGACATCTGTCTAGTCTAATCAATCCACAAGTAGACTCATTAACTGTGATATAATCTCACTCTAATTAATGTAAAGTATCGTATTGACCCAGTGCTCTTCTTTTTCTAATGGTTGAGTAAAAACTATCACGCAATATCCCTATCGAATTCACAAAAAAACATAATTACTTTGCAATATAAAAGAAATGTTACTAAGTTTAGTACCAAGTTCTTTTTTAACTGATTCGTATTACAATTTAAAAAACATAACATGTCACTCTGACCTCTCAACATACATAAGTTATTTAAGAGTCCTCGACTGTTTTTCCTTCATTTGACTCACGTATAATCCGAAATAATTGTCTTTTTATTGCTTTCCGGTTGTAAAATATTTTTTACTCCTCTTTACGAAAAAATATATGAAAAACAGATAGATCTCTCATACGAAATATACATTTTTAATGTGACGCTCAGTATTGGTGAACTTTTAAATATTTTCATTAGCGTTTGATGACATTTAAATGTTAAAACCTTAACTATTTTTAATTTCGAAAAAAAAAACTTACAAAACATATTTCTATAATTGTATATTGTTAATGTGTAATCATAAAAAGAAAATTAAAATTTGAAAAAAAAACAGCCTGTCTTAAAACGAGGAAAATCATTTTTTTGTGAGATGAATCCCTTTTTTTGTCGTTTACCTATTCAAGATCTCAGTTTCAGATCTGCAATTCGTTTAACCTTTTTTTTTTTCGATAAATTCAATTCTGAAAATAAACTTTATCATATAAATTTTAGAGGCATAAATTTCAACCAAGTTAGAAGTAGGCGTTCCAGCACCCCTCAACTGTCAAAACGGTCCCCATTTCGCGATATCTTTTGAAAGTCAGGTAGCGAGAGGCTAGCTCTTTTATTTTTTGCTAGAATTTTTGCATTTATGTTGCCAGAGTCCCTCTCTCTCATGTTTCCTGGTATTTCTTGTTTATCTTAGACGAAGAGAAGTTAATATCTGAGACAGGGGTTGCGATAGAAGCTATGTCGCCAATGTGCGACAAGTAAATAATATCTAACCAACTATTTTAAGCTAAATCAAGTTTTTGATTTTATGAAAGCATTAAGCATATTTATCCAGGTTTTATTTAATTATGCTCATCACAAACTTGTAATTTTAAATGTAAGAAACATGAGAAACAGAATTCATGTATGACGAGATCTATGTATGAAAACAAGGTAAGAGCTACGTGCATGGATAGAATATGTGAAGATCTATTCTCTCTACTTACCCCAAAACGAATATGGCATAGTGACATTATATATACGAGTATGTATGTATAAAATGAATACCAAAATATCATCCAAATAATAAAGTGTGAAACCATGCAATTAATAAAAAATACATTAATTTTAATGGTATTTTCTATGTTCAAATTGTTTATTTTTTTCAAATATTTGAAACTCCATTTATTTATTTTATTTTAAAGTTCTTTGCAAATAACATGTTTACTTGATTCGTACATTTACAATTCAACTAAGTGGAACTGCATGTTTTAGTAAATAAATTAGATTATTACTCTGTTCCTGTACTAGTTTGTGGGAGAAGAAAGTATTATTTTTATTGACTTTCCTTATATTGTAGTTTTGTCGCGTCCGTGCAGTGCACACATTGCATATAAGGGTAAGAGGCCCTGATGTTCCCGATTGTAGTCTCGGTTCCCGCAGTGCGTCTTTGGTTTTCGACATTAAAAATAGAACCCCCCGCGGTGGAGCACCCTGTCAGTCAAAAATAACCTAGATTATACCGAGAAAAGAATATTGGTTTCAAATGCACCAATACTTTGGAGAGCGAGCCGAGAGCTGTCCTTTTATTTATTTTAAAACTCTTGTACATTTTGTTTTCTCTTTTATGAATTATGACATTCTTTCAATGTCTATTTGAGTGTTGGACGTCCTTTCAAGGTTTAACAGGAATTGGTCATGAAATATCTTACTGGGTACTGTCAGCCCAATTAACTTCTACCAGTTAAGATGAAAGGAATTGAACTATTTTTTCAAAAGGAAAATTTATCAGTTAAACAAGAAGTCTTATTTGACTGATCAATTTTAATAGATACGTTTATAATGATTTTTTGCCAAGATTAAATATTAAATTTGTTTGATATTTCTCCTTGATACATATCTATTATAAAGAAATATAAGTTGATTAATGTTGATACCTACATACTATATATACACACCGTCACACTGTTTCCCTGTTGGGGTTGCCAAAAAAGATAAAGAACTAAACTTTTCTATCAGGGCATACGTCCATCGTCTCTTCGATATATGTACATATATTTCTATCAGGGCATACGTCCATCGTATCTTCGATATATGTACATATATTTCTATCAGGGCATACGTCCATCGTCTCTTCGATATATGTACATATATTTCTATCAGGGCATACGTCCATCGTTTCTTCGATATATGTACATATATTTTCTCACAGTTCCTGGTTTTTCTCTTATTCCTATTTAGATGGATACCTAGATACATATTTTCTAGAATGTTATCTTTGTTTGAAAGCTTTGTTGACCTTTAAAACCTAGCTTACAATAAATCGAATCGTATCTGTTGGCAATATTTTAAGACAAATATTTTATTGTTTCACCCTTCATTGATTTTTTTAAAACTCATAAAATAAAATTTTAGAAAGCATTCTTTTCCATTAGATTTATTTTTTATAAATTTGTATTGTATTGTGCTTTCCCTTGTATATTAGTTCAACCTGACAGGCCAATTGCTGTGAGGCAATTTCTTCCAACATAGAGCTGTTTAACGAGTCCTTAAATGAATACCAGTCTAGATGCTTTTAAAAAAATAGGGTTTCACAGAAGAAATCAAACAAGTAACCCACGGGCTGGAAAATAAGCGATAAACCGAACTACGGAAATTGTCAAATGAGGGGAAATATATACACAAAAATATACTTAGCGTTTCACAAACAAAAAAACCTCTATAATTATACTGCTGTGAAAGAAGTAATCTTTAAAGTTAAATTAATTTATCACTTTCAGTTATTGCATTGTCAGTGAACATACATATTTTTAAATCGAAGGTTATATTGTATATACGGTGTTTTTTTTTTTATTAAATCCCACAGCTACTTGTTCTCGATGTAATTTGAATGCTATCCATCATAACATATATGTCCATTCCCTTGTTTCCTAGTCAATAATTTAAAATGCGGGGCTAACTGACAAGTGAGAGGAATACGTACATGAAAACCATGCATAATTTGCTGTCATTGTTCAACACGTGTATTCAGTGTTGAATGACATTTTAATTTGGATTGAAGGAAAATGCCTGACTTCTGGTACATTACTTCTATTAATGTCTACCACTTATATTTGTAAAATAACTGCCCGAGATGTCTCCATTTGAGACAGGGAATAAATGTTGTTACAATTTTCTATCTTGACCACTTTTATTCACAATTTCCTTTTTTATTTTTTATCTATTTGAATAACAATGTGGTGTATTTATGTTATATCTAAAGAGCATAATTAAAAATATTTTCAAATTAATTTAGAACGACCGAAGTCCCTTAAATTGTTTTGTGTTCTCAATAAACGTAATCAATTGACTGCTGATGAACTGCTATTAAATACTAGGAAAGGATAAAAGTCAGATTAATCGACGGAGCTGTATGAGAAAGTATATGAATTCGGAGGAGGTGATAGATGTATGTAAAAATCAAAAAGTCTGGCATTGTATTCTCTGCCTACCCTCACAGGGAAACAGTGTGATGTATAGTTATTATTTATTTTGTTTAAATAGATTCATTTTTAATTATATAATTTTACACGGAATTAAATTTAATAAAAAAGTACCTAAAGTTTAAGTGTGCTTAAAAAGAAAAAAATATATAAACGTGTATGGAAGATTTGTTTATGAAAAAATGTATAGGTATATGATACTTATTAAAAAAAACGTACATAATAAAAAAATAACCTCCACAAATAATTATTGTATAAAAAAGGTATATACATATTTTTTATTGGGCAAAAAATCATTTGTCGTATATAATGTATTTATATGTAACCGTGAACTTTTTTTATTCACTAGTAGAGGCATTAAATATGAGAAAAATTCGATCATTTCTTTCAATTTCTCTCTTAACAGAATTTAATAATACAATATTTTCACAGACTTAAATCTGGGCGCACAAAAAGCTCTTTTCTAGAAGAGATGAGAATTATTCAAATTCATGAACAAAATAAGAATCATGCACGCCTGTCTGTTACGTCTCTCGGGGGTATTGAAAAAATTCCAAGTCGGAATATTTGGGGAATTAACACCACATGTGCTGTGAAATGGAATTACCGACAGAAGTGGGTTCGGGGCGTATATACCACAAAACAAACATACAAAAGACATCTAACCCACAAAAATACAATTTTAAAATTATTAGAAGTATTGAAACAAACAAATAATTTAATACATTTTTTTATTAATTGATGTTGTCGATTTTCAATTCATGTAACTCCATTTTTCTGAAAAGTCAAAATTAAACGTCTTCATAGTTTAACATACTTTTTAAATGAATTAGTGTCAAACTTTGATGTCTGACGAATCTTGGATGTGGAAAAAGACTGATAGGAGCCAAATAAATGCTGTAGAAATGCGTGTACTCAGAAGAATATATGGAGTGTTTCGTGGAAAATTCGTAGAAATTCACAGAAATCGTAGGAGTTGTATGAGAAAGTGTACGGATATAGAAAAGGCGATGGATATGTGGCAAGATAAGAATGTTTGGTGTTTTGTCTTGTCTGCCTACCCTGACAGGGTTGCCTTGCTGGTGTGTAGCGACTGTGGGATATAGACACGGTCCATTGTATGGTGAAACGTTTCATTTTGATTTACCTAAAATTTTTATGTGTACAGGGCTTAATTTTTATGTGTACAATAACATTGAATTTCATTCTTTGATTCCACTAAGCTCATTTTCAACACAAGTATTTGAATATGATTGTGGTGGTGTTTGTTTTATTGTACTCGTATTACACTTCCGTTGAGAATTTATACCAGCCTACTAAAAAAGCGTTAAAAGCCCTTGTGTGTAAAAACATACAAAAACTTACTATTTTTTTGGTTTAATCAGGAGTCGCATCTGAAACTCCCGGGCTGAATGTCAAGCGTTCTACCAACTAAGCCATGAAGTTCGTCGCTTATTGCATTGAAAGGTGGTTATGATTATTATTTCAATGTCGCCGGTTTTAATCTCATTAAAGATAATTTATGAATTTTAGCTTCAATGCTGTATTTTTCTTATAATTTCTTGTCCCGTGGTTCAAACTAGTGTCCGTTATAGACTTACGATAACTTGAAAACAGTAAGCTGTCAGTTCGCATTATATGCTCATGTATTCTCCATATGCGTTGCTTCAGAAGTGCATAAAAACCTGCTAAATGACCTATAGCAAACACAACACCTCTGAAGCACTACAATATCTACAAAAATATTTTTGTTGTTTGGGTACTGTCATCTAAAATACATTATGAAAGTGTTTTTTATGTGATACTTGTTACTAAACATCATTGTATCGTTATTTTTTTTACTATTTTTCAATCATATATAAGGATTTAATCGCCTAGTATGAAAATAAACGAGAGTAGGTACTAGTAGTATTTTTCTTATTATGTATAACATCTTAGTAAAATATTTTTTCTAGGGTTGTATATTGGACCTTTTATGCATATATCTGTCCAAATACACGGTGGTACCCAGTATCCACCTACCTACTCACATGTGCGGCCTCCGTGCTCCCAAAGATGTGAACTGTCAATCAAATCCACACTCGGAATTTATTTTCCTGCCTGTTTTCGGGGTCCAAATGTACCCAGTTCTATGTCTAGACACCAAAATACTGTACATAATGTTATTTTTAACATGTTTTGATAATTAAAGTGTTAAAACGTAAAAAAAACTCATTAAAGTAATCGGTTTTTTTCCTGATGAATTTTACGATAAAAAATAAACTACGAGTATATACGTTGAATCGAAAGCTCCAAATATCTTTGTATTAATTATTTATTGTAATTGCAATATTTTATAGTTAACTTTTATTGTATGGTATAATTGTATTTTATTACACTTTCATTGTATAAAGTACAACCTGGCGGGCATATTACCATGTGGCAATATCTTCCAACTAACAAAAAATATATTAAAGAGTCGTTAAATGAAAAACAAACTGAAATCCTTAATAAAAATTCTGGGTTCCAACGGGAATCGAACCCGCAACCTCCAGGCTAGCGGGAGGCAAGCGTCTTACCAACGAGGCCACGGAGGACAAGGTGTTTGTTATTTCAATTGCTTTTAAATTAAAATGGCACCCGTATTATTTATTTTAGTCATAAATTCAATAAAAAAGTAATTAAAATGGTTTGTTTCACCTTATATACATTAAAATATTGATGTAAAATATAAATTTGGTCAAATTATAATCGACACCTAACTTCGTTTTGAGTACATTGTGCATGCTGGTATAATCGTTTTTCCCTACGAATTATTGTTACGTGTTTTATTAAAAACCGTAAGAACTTGTCAAAGAAATATGTTATAAATCGATGTATTATGCAAGTTGAGTCTGATAGATACATGCTTCAGAGATGGGGCATGCAGGTAATTATAATATTTATAACAATTTTATAACAAAACTTCACAGAGCGTTGCAATGCTTATAAATCGTCATATTTATTTCAAAATGCTGGCAGTTGGAAGTTTTGAACAGTTATATGGTATACACTTGTATAGACATTTCAGTTTTCAAAATTACAATAATCTACCTTATGTTATACTTGTAAATTTTTTTGTTGAGAATTTGACATTACTTTCTTTTTATTCTTTGTTTGTTTATAAAATATTATTTGGTCGTTATATAAATTTTTGACTTGCAGTTTTAACTACTTTTGTACTTCTACCGTCTGATAGGTATAGGATATTGTATTATTTTACAATTTTGTTGTATACTGTGCAATCTGACGGGATTATTATCATGTGGCGATCACTTCTAATCAACCAGAACAGCAGCAATCTATATATACCATTGACTTAAGTAACAACATAAAATTAGATCGCACTATTAAATTAAAATTTTATAAATAACTATTGTAATAGCGCTCTTTTCAGCCTACTCTTCTTTGAAACGTCATCTCTTGGACTCCAACAATATTTTTTATTCCAAAACAGAAAAAATATTTTAGATATGTTATATTTATTCACAATAAACCTGACCAAGAAATTAGAGAAATAAATATTATAGTGAAGACAAAGTAAAGAAGATTTATTTTTTATTTTTTTATTATAAAACAATATTGATACCATAAAGTGAAAGTAATAATAAAAGATATTTATTTTCAATATTTTTAATCGTCGTCATCACAATCTTATTGAGGTAGGCAAACATAATAAATAGAACTCCACTTTTCTCTACCCTGTACACATCTTTCGATTTTGTCACATACGTACACATTGACATGCATACTATCTTATTATAACGGCTTTTCATTCTTTTTTCTTTCAGAATTTGATTTGTTCAGTCGTGCTATGTTTTTTAAGTTCTCCCAAACTTCTCGTAACTTTTATACTTCTCGAATATGTTACATTTATCGTATAAATTGAATTTAGTTTTTTCCATTTTTGTTATGCCTTTCGAATAATTTTCATATTTAAAAATTAAAAATGATCACCTAATTTACTTAGTCTCTTCTAAAAATATAATCCATAATTATAAATAAAATGTTATTGAATATTTACTGCAGTAAAAAACATTTTTTTTTCGTACAACTTTTATTGCTTCTTTTAATAACGTGTAAATCTAGCAATATCGCATGTTCGCCAGAGGCAATTTGCTACAGAACATTCTGTGGTAATGTAATTTTAGTTGCATCTGATTAAATAAGGTCTGCTTGTAAAAAATAAAATGAATGAAACAAGAAACGTGTCAAACTGCAAATTAAATTAGCAAATGTTATACAGAAAAAAAGGACTTTTTTATTTTCGGAAAATTATTTCACGCGTTCTTTACTCGTATGCCAATACATAATATTTTTTTCTATTTCACATTCTGCCTACATCTTTTTATAAAGGATGACCTCCGTGAAAAAACGCTTGTCTCCAAGCCCGGGGTAGCGAATTTAATTCCCGTTGGTACCCATTTTTTTGTCAGGCTTTTACTTGAAGCCTCTTGAACTTATTTCTGGTTATATTGTATTACCAGCCAAATTGTATTTTATAAGACGAAAGTGTTTTAATTGTATATCAGGAATTCATATAAATATGCAATCTTTATTCCGATGATACAACTTCAAGCTTGTTTGTACATGTACGATGTATCCATTTGTCGACCAAATGGATGGCATTGGGACGGCATGGCAGATATGGTAGAAGAAGCAGCACACCAGCACACCATCAATGTGTCAGCAGCACCCGCTGGGTAAACATACAAAGCAACATTCACTGTTGGGATAGGACGCAGTTTATTTAACTAATTTCCCTTCACTTGTTCAATAAAAGTGTCTTTATACTCGTATTTAACATTACGCGCTCATATGTCAAACATGCTAACGATGCCCGTGCCCTAGTGGTTAACATGCCTGCTTAGAGCCCAAGCGTCTCGTGTTCAATTCTCGATCGACTCGATTTTTTCATCCAAATTATTGTTATCATTGCGACTTATATATTTTTAGAGTAATCATATAGTTACCGATGTAATGAAAAAGCACTATAAACATTCCTAGTTTTTTTATTGGAAGAGCGCTTATCTTCCATACATATATACATACCATCTGTCAGGGTAGGCAGAGAGGACAGAGTGTCAGGATTCCCTATCTCGACACACATCCTTAGATTTCTCTGACATTCTACATTCCCTTATTTTAAAATATCATTCACTTTATCCAACCGTTATTGTCTTGGTCTTCTTCTCACACACCTTCCATTTACATTAACATTATATATTTGTTTTATTAGTCTTTCTTATTTCATTCTTTTCACATACCGTATATAGATATGGAAGAGGTTAAATAAATGTGACGAGATAAGAAAATCTAGCGTTCTGTCATCTTTGCCTACACCAGCAGAGAAACGGCGTGATAGTATATGTTATATGTACTCGTATATGTAAGTATCAAATATTTACATGAAAATAATTTAATATCAAAAACTTATAAAACATTGTCAAGTATCGCATACTTAATATGACAAATTATCTAGTATCGAATACTTCAAAAAATATTATCAAGTATCGAAAGTTTGAACAGTAAAAATATTTAAAAAAATATAATATTCAATTTAAATAAACAAACACAAATGACAAAACTCGACTCAACATGTTGCAACCATATATGTTACGTTCACCTTAACCCGTTGAAACCGAGTGACAGCTGCTGCAATGATTCCAATTATAAAAAATATACATTCTTTCAGAGAAAAAAATGTTTTAAGTTGGACGATATTAAAAAAAAAACAGTTGAAGGCAAACCATTTGCTTCCACACGAGATATGTTAAGCATTATAATTTGGAATACAATTCCGTCACAGCACCAACACGGTTCATTTACTTGAGCAAATAATAATATAAAAGTTGGTTCGTTTCCCTCGGCTCGTTAGCGTCCGACACTCGCTGCGTTACATTTATTATAATGCGATTAAGTCCGAACATTCGCTCGTTTACTGGCGGAAGTGTGTGGACTTGGCCAAGTGGAGCGGTCACCAAGACGGGCGGGAGCTGATCGAAAATGTGACCGGTGCAATGTTTTGTGATCGGTTTCAAAATTGGCGAATAATGACCCTGTTTTCCTTGTGTTTTATTCTTCCACATATGTATGCTCATAATTGAATCAAATTCAAGACAAAACTATCCAAAAAATATCCAAGAACGATTTAAAATTTTCGCAGTAGTTTTCAGTGCGACTCAATCATATGGAACACGAGAGGAACCCTCAACTCATACATGTACGAGTACATAGACAAATATATTTTTTTTGACAAATTTTTGTTTAATGTACCGGACATACGCCTATTACATAAATTTACGCCACTCTGAATTAAGATTATTATCGGTGCCGTATTCACGAACTGAGCTATTAAGAACGTTACCACTCGCACACGGAGTGACCTTGTTGAATGACTTTTCCGATATCTCAGTGGATAAATTGAAAATTAAACTAATTAATACACTTTGTATGCATAACTGAGCCATTTCATTGGAAACCATGAGTATCATGGTTTCAGTTATCATTTTATTATATTCAGATTTCTAATATTTTTTTCTTGTTATCTGATGGAATTGAGTTTAGCCTGTATCAAATAATGTTCATTTTGAAATAGATTTCTTCTGGAGTGTAAACAATGTTCTCATCCTTGTCCTACTTAAAACACCTGTCTTAAGTTCTTATTCATCCTTCTATATTCTGTCATATGTTACATTATCTCCCCGTGTATTCTTATTCATCCTTCTATATTCTGTCATATGTTACATTATCTCCCCGTGTATTCTTATTCATCCTTCTATATTCTGTCATATGTTACATTATCTCCCCGTGTATTCTTATTCATCCTTCTATATTCTGTCATATGTTAAATTATCTCCCCGTGTATTCTTATTCATCCTTCTATATTCTGTCATATGTTACATTATCTCCCCGTGTATTCTTCTCATCGCACGCATTTGTATAGTATTTATTTGACATCTTTTTGGTATTTCTTCTCGTTCATGTTTCACTGCTATACATCCAAGAAGGTATGTATGGAGTGTATGAAATTAATATTATCAGATTTTGTTACTATTCGATTCGAGTACCTATTGACTTTGTTATTAATCGTATTATGTATGGATCAAACCGATACAAACAAAATAACAGTTATTTGTTTTGTGATCAATTTAAAACTGTTTTTGCTCTTAACAATAATTGGTTTTCATTGGTCTCTGACTTCCATCCAATAGCGATTCAATTGTACCTCATTTCCATTTCAATAATATGGCCCAAAGAAAATCTACACAACTGCAGCATATATTTTCTTATTATAAAATGCGTTTTCTATGTAATTTGCTGTATATTTTCCCTTAGGTTATTCTTCTGGTCAAACTCGGAATTAATTGATACGTATATATTTGTTATTTTCTCCTTTGTCATTATAATATTAACAGTATTTTTCTTATTTTGCTTCGTATTTTCCGTTGTAAATTATTAATTTTTTAATTGAGTTAAAAACTTACTTTGTATCATATATGCATTTTGAATCTATTTTTTGAACTCCATATTTTATATTTCATGTATTTAAACATATCAAATGAATACATATTCATAAAAAAAGGAATTAAGACGTGAATTCGTAGTATAATTTCTGCGTATTTTATTGTATTGCGCTCTCTTTGTGTAAAATATAACCTTATGTAAAAACCAGACGGGAATCATTTTTTTTAAACGGGTACTAACGGGAATCGAACTCGCTACCACAAAGCGGTAAGGACATATGTTTTACTAATGGGTCACGGAGGTCATATATTCCAATAATTCAAAAATAAATTTATCCTTTTCCAAAAGAAATTAATAGAACCAACTAAAACGCTGGTTCAACGAAACCCAAACAAACTCGAGTTGAAAGCCATTTGTCTCCATTAATTCCATCCTTTTTTGTCCGGTTGTTTAGTAAAAAAGACAAGAAAAAATAATAGTACCTCTATAAATGGCCACTAAATCATCAAGCCGCAAAAAGGTGACCAAACTATGATTTTATTACAAGAATTACGCTCTGCTTCCGAAATACGATGATTACATGTTACCTCAATTTTCTGAGAGGCGACCATTAAAAGGAATACTGTAAAAGATGTGATTATTTTTTATACGTAATGAAAGGTTGAGCCATAAATTTGAATTGTTGCTTTTTATTTATTTACTAACCTAAGGTGCCATTAGGACATTTGAGCTGAGTTTTTTCCTAACTCGTCCGAAACAGGTGTTGCTGTCACGTGACCTTAACTGAGGGCCAGTTTTGATAATTTATAAAATAGGACCACGAATTCCATCTGTTACTTCAGTGTTGAATTTTCTTTCATTTTTATTTTAACGCATTGAATGCATTAAGTTTATTCCGAATTAAGCAGCAATTTGTAGTTATTTTTACAATAATATTGGATTCCGTTGAACCCTGACAGCTAAACATCTGCCACTGGGTTTGTCTGATTCAAACAATTTTTTTTATAAAGACGAAACCTGTTTTATTTCTTATTCGGATAAAATAATATTCAAAATGTAGCAAATTATATTTAATAACAAACAAACATAATAAACTAAGTAATTAATTACATTTTTTACACTACACTTGAAAGTATAGATAAACAGTTAAAATATTTATAAAGTGACCAAAATATAAGTCTTAATTTTGTATTGAAAGTAACCTTATGGATGATTTGAATCCTAATTAAATATAATCTGAATTAAATATCTTCAGACGATTCCAATTGGAAAACAACTCTCAATGACATCCGTGGGTTAGTTGGTAAGATGCCCGTCTTCTGATCCGGTTCGATTCCTGTTGGTATCATTTTTTTAAGGAATCAAGTCTAGTTTTCACTTTAAGTTTCTGTTACGTATCTCTGGTTTGTTGGAGGATATTACCCCATGACAATAAACTCCCCAGGTTGTAATGCGTACGACGAAATTGTAATGCTACTATCTGGTGTGAATTATTATAATCATCAAGATTTTTTCTTTTCCCATAATTGTAACGTAACGTTTTTCTTATTCAACCACTTGTATGTTAATAAAAAATATGGTTTGTTTGATCAAGAGTATTTTAACCTATTTTTCCCCATTAATGAAAGTGCAAAGTTGGCCAAGATGACAGTGTTATTTTTACGAAAACGTTATTTTATTTATTGGAATGTTACTAAGTTTTTGTCTTTTTATATTTATTTTACAATCTTAAAGAAGAGACACTCCTACTAATGTCACATTAAAAATATTTTTTACTATTTAATCATTTAAAAATGAATTAAAACAGACAACAAAGTTTAACATATCATATATGCCCGCTGTTTTCGATATCGTAATAAAATTTGAATAACAAAAAGTTTTCATCATCAAAAGGAATTGAGAATACCACTCACAAATGTGTGGGAGGACGTGGAAGCATCAAATATTCAAGTCCTTGATTATTTTATAGGTGTATAAAAATATTCTTTAAAATATATTCTATTATTAAAGTTGTTATCATCAAACAAAATGTTTGTTCAGTAATGATGAATGCACTCATAAAGCTATGATTTATTTTATTGTCTATTAAATCCAATATCTGAAGTATTATATTTTTTTACAATTGACAAGGAATTTAAGATATGATATACAATATAATAATTATTATTTAAACTTAATTCCAGCATTGGCAGAATGGTGCATTGCAATACAAGCCATAACTTTACATAAGAAACGCAATTAATCATTTCGTACATAGATACATAAATACTGTCACGACAATTCCCTGTTAGGGTAGGCAGAGAGTCATCATCCTGGTGTGTAGCTGAACATGGTGACTCTCATGATTGCCTTTGACGACTCCTCTCCACCTATCGGTGCACTCCGCGGTTCGAAAGGCAGTTGTTAAGGGTAGTCCTGTTGCGTCTCACACTTAGTCCGTCCAACGCGTTAGGATTTTTCCTCTTGTGCGTCGTACTTTCACGTCTCCAGTAATCACAAACCTCTCCAAACTGTCTCCTTGGCTAAGAGCAATGCTCCCAAAGAATCGGAGGTCTCGTCGAAAAAAATATTGTCGACAATCTATCGGCGATTCTCAGTTCTTCGAGAATGGAGGCGTTGGTTCGGCTTGCTATCCATGTAATTCATAACAATCTTCTCCAGCACCACTTCTCGTCTTCTACGCCTCTCGCTTCCTCTCAGAGTCCAAGTCCCCACGTCATACTCATAAATGAATATTGCGAATTCGAGAGACTTAACTAGGCGCATTTCCGTTGTGATGGCGATAGTTCTGCTCTTCCATATATTTCCGTTGTGATGGCGATAGTTCTGCTCTTCCATATATTTCCGTTGTGATGGCGATAGTTCTGCTCTTCCATATATTTCCGTTGTGATGGCGATAGTTCTGCTCTTCCATATATTTCCGTTGTGATGGCGATAGTTCTGCTCTTCCATATATTTCCGTTGTGATGGCGATAGTTCTGCTCTTCCATATATTTTCCAAGTGAGAACAGATCACAAAGTTCTCCTCCCACGGAAAATTTTCTTTACCTCCTCCCCATCCAAACATCATCTCATTCAGTTCCTCATGTTTATCTTACTCCTTACCTTTTCTTTACCTCCTCCCCATCCAAACATCATCTCATTCAGTTCCTCATGTTTATCTTACTCCTTACCTTTTCTTCTTTCAAAGTTTCATTCACTTGGTTCAACCATATTTTTTTCCGTCGTCCTCTACGACGACTTCACTATTTTTTTGTGGTCAGTTTTTCATCGCCCATTCATTCGTTCAATATGTTTAAACCACCTCAACGTGCTCTTTTCACCCTACTTTTTAGCTAACATAAATCTTAAATAATCAAATTTCTTGTTCCGTCATATATCGATATGCGACACATTATTCTCAGTGTGCGTATTTCCACCACATTTACTCCCATCTCTTATTATTTTTTAACGTTCACGTTTCATGTCCATACATCAATGTTGGCACTTATATGCTCTTGGGAACCATTATTTTAGCAAATCTTGTTAAATATGACCTGACAAAAACTATTCAAGGGGTGAAAACATCAATAATAATATTGGTGTTTATTGTACCTAGAATTAAAAAAATCGTTTTAATTATCTTTCATTTAAAGAAACCATGTTTTAGTAGTATTTTATCTGCGTACTCTAAAATGAATTATCGTTTAGTAATGGCGTAACTCAAGTTCTCTATATCTTCATCCTTTAGTTTTAAAAGCATAAGATACTAAAACGAGACTTCTTTATAACATGTTATGGACGTGGCTCAATAAATAGCATTTAAATACTGCCTTCTGCATTAAGCCTCATGAACGAGTTACCTCGTAAATCTCTTACATAAGCCCTTATCAATGCAATCACCATCATAAAGGTTGATGATCTCTGAATCGACTATCATGATTTAAGTCAAAGCCAGTAGACTAATGAGGGATAAATTAATATAAAATTCATAAAATTACACACGGCCGCAGTCAAATCGGCATTTAATTGCCGGGCCCCGCGGATGGCGTCGACAGTTCGCCGTTTAATTGACGCAATACTCTGCCAGCGGCTGTGGGTGAGGGCCCGGTATTCACACCTGTGTCCTTTCGTGCGATAGATATTGATCTTTGCCAAACATAATGCGCGCATATTTGTCTCTTGAATGGACGAAGCAGAAGTATTTTGCATTTTTACTGTCTATTAGAATCATTTATAATCTTGAATACAAATGCAAGAGCTCATGATAACTGATGGATTTCTAGACAACGTGAAACTAATTCGATCGATCGAAAGGCTATCCTTCGTGATCGAGTTTGATTGTCAGCTATCCCGTGGATTGAAGACGTCTGTGCGTGTATTGGTTTATTTTGTGCATGCTGTTGCACTTCAGCAATCACTCATTCTTGCCAGATTACACCCAAAGTTCCCATGGCAAGGATATTAAACTTCTTAGACGATCGGTAGGTCTCATTTGCTGCTGCCTTTCGTTAGGCAGTTTTGAAACATATTAAGCATATTAAACGTAAGCACGACAAGTGTGGTACATACGAGTACAAGAGCATTGCGCAGAATGTTTCGGAAAACAATGCGTGATAGAATTAAGAATGAGGTCATTAGGAAAGAATGCGGATTGAAAGAAGATACAGTGCTCAAGATGAAGAAAGGCAGCATGAGATGGTCATGTATAGAAGGTACGAGAAGCTTGAACACACTTTGAAATATTTAGTAGACTAAATCAATACAATTTTGAAAGAGGGAAAATTGAAAAGCCTTTATGATGTGCATGACGAGGTGTATAGACGTGGGAGAAATGAGTTAGAATGAAATGGAGATTTGTGCTCTCTGCCTGTCCTAAAAGTGACACAGCATGTTGGTGATCTGGACGTTGACTTATTGAACAAGTGAAAGTTTCTTCAATATATACTCGTATCACAACCGATAGTTCTATAGTTTTAAGTCCATATATTCCTAGTCATAATATATATTTGCATCAATTCGATTTCAAGATGTTAAATGTTTTGTTTTACTTTTTAGACATACTTTATCTGGTGTCAATTCCCTTTTTGATTAGATTCTAAAGAAATGAGATATGATGGGAGGTAACTCGCTATACGGTGCGATATAAATAACTCATTTTGAATTATTATGGATATTTCAATTATTATGGATATTTCAATTTGTTTTCAGACATATTATATTATTATTTATTAATAATTTGTATATATTGCTGTTCAGCGAATTGGATTCAGCAAAAGTGATCGTAAAACATCTGTATAAATAAGTCTTCTTTTTATTGATACCGTACACCACTCCGCTAATTTCGCAGGTAGTCTGTTCCAGTACACTGGACAAATTATAGAGTATAGATTTGAACTTGTGTAGTCAAGAAGACTCCTCAATCTTATCTACTGCAATGCTAGATTCAGATCGGTGTAACTGTTGAAACTTCCCTTGAACAAAGCACCTGTATATATTCTAAAGCGCAACCATGCAGTGCCTTGAATACCAACCATCATACCTTGCACTTAACTCATTTAAATCAATCTTGTTTGTTTAGGAGAATAGTAGAGCGCAGCGTTGAATATAAATAAATAACTACATAGTGATCGCTCATGTAAGATACTACTTTGCAATAATTGGTTTTGACTATTTTTTAAGAAGTATTGCACTGTCTATATTGCAGTTTATTCTTTGAACAACGATTTTAAGTCGTCGAAATGCGTATATGATCGAGCGAATTCCTATCATATATTAAATTCAACCAATTTACCCAAGATACATTATTTGTTTTTTTTTTCATGTCACGGTGATGCAAATTTCCAACATGTCACGGTGATCTTTCCTTTATAGTTGTTTAAATTCGTTTTAATCCACAAATGATAAAATATTTTAAGTACACACGCAAATTTGCTAAACGAAATATTTTGTACCTTTTATAGAGGTTAATTAATCGATTGATTTTTATGGTACCATTTAGTGACTTATAAAAATCGCTAAAAGGGCGCAGCTGATTTGTTATAAGATCTCTATAAAAGTGTATTTTTAAAAGTGTTACTTGAAGATTTCATTGTTCTTTTCTCCTTTCGTCCAAAGGGAGGTTAATGTTATTTCATGCAAGGCACAGCCGCTCCTAAAGGGAGGTTATTTCATGCGAGGCACAGCGACTCCTAAAGAATGATTAAGATAAATTGAACAATTTATTAAACAGTTATATCACTAACAGTACATATGTCATCTAGAAAATTGGCTTCTACAGTATTCATATAAATTCGATAAATAAGTAAATTATCACTACTTTTGATGTTGTTCATAGAAAAACGGTTAGTTGGATTCAAATAAATAACAATATATGTTAAATTGGAATAGTTATAGAATGATCTAATCAGGTATGAGCAAGTGTTAAGGCTTCTACTTGGTATTTTTAATGCTTGTTCTAGAACAACAAGATGCCGTTAGCAGAACGCGAACATCGTTATCTCCTCGGTTTAACAGATCTCAGTACGCATTTCCCTGTTAATAAATTACCTTTCTAGATCTGGATCGACTTCAGCATGCGTCATTAACGTACAACAGAACCATATTCTGTCAACCAGATGCGGATCTACATTATATAATAAAATTAAGGGAATATGAAATATTTTAACTGTAACTGTCATGAAAAGTGGTCACTTTTTATCATGAGGCAGTTTTACACAAATTTTACTTTTAATCCAAAGAGTTTAGGTATCATTTGGTATCGCTATAATTGATTTATAACTGATAAATAAAAAAGTGTTAACTAATACCCATTAAGTTTACTTTTTAAAATCAGTGCTCTTCTAAATTAATAAACAAAAGTTGTTATAGTGCGATTTGCAGAAAAAATATGAAATATAGATATTTAAAAATAACTTATTCAAGTTGAGATATTGTAAACTTTTTTGTGTAAAGTACAAAACTGGTGGGCTTATTGCCATCAAGCAATCTCTTCCAACCAGAAATATGTACACTACGCTTTAAGTAAAAACCAGACTTTAAAAACCCTTTTTAAAAATGGTATCAATGGGAATTTAACTCGCAGCCCACGTATTGTATTCGTATTGTATTCTAAAAATCAGAGCCCGTTTCAGTATTTTAATAAGTATTTATTTAAGAAGTATTGAGATAACTAATATTGGCACTAGAAATAATTATTCGAGATTACTAAAAATCAATGTAAGTACATATTTTTTAACTAAATTAAATTAAACATCATTGTAATGATAATATTTCTAAATAAAACTTAATGAAACCTTCTATAAAAATATGTAGAAAGAGTTAAAATTTTAATATAATTGTTAATCATAATTATTTGATATGAAAAATACATTAAAATATTTGAATGAGCAATTCAAAGTTACATTGTTTTGTAGGTATCAATTAAGCTTCAGTGTTATTTTATCGGTTATTTAATTATATTTTAATATAAATATTAACAACTAAGTATTACATAATTCAGCCTTTACAATAAGTATTATGATTAAACAGGGAATGTTTTGATCAGGAAGTTTTACCTTAGCCCAGAGTTAAGAATATTATAATCGCCATTGAGAAAATTAAACAAGTATTATTGAATTATTATGTTGTTATAAAATAATTGTCATAAAATTCTGAAAATAAAAAAATAACTGTTTTAGCTAACTTGAAGTTACTAATTCTAAAATTGATTGTGAAATTTGGTAAAAATACGTATTGTATTGTAGAATATATACTTATTTAACAACATAAAATAATTTACAGGAACATTAAAAAAACTTAAACAAGTATATAAACTTAAACAATAATTTACAGTAATATTAAAGAAATATATCCATTTATAAAACTTATCGTTACAAATTTTATGAATAGTTTATGATTTAAGGTTGTAGAATTCTTAAACAATTTTTTTTCGAATCGGCGACATATTGCACAGTAATCAAACGTGGTAACAGCGCAGTTATACACATCGACTTATTTTTTTCTTCACTACATATGCTTATAATTCTTACTTATCAATATCAATACTTATATTATAAGTGTTCAAATTTAGTTCATCGTTTCACTTTTTCAGCAGCAAAGCAAAGGATATTCGAATCTTATTTACAATTAAATACATGGCAAGGATATTTATGCATTGATATTCATAAAGGGCCTTACTCATATTTCACATGTTCTAATATAATTGAGAAAACATTACATTTGTTTCTATGGGCTTGTGTTCTTCTTTCTCCGCTTTTTGACTCGTGTTTCTTCAGTGTTTCTTTTCTTGAGGACCTGATCCTCGCTACTTCCAGCGCTCGGGTGTCCTCCTAATACCATCCATTCATCTTTACTAAGACGAAATCTTCGTCTTATCCCTTCAACCTCCAACCCATGCAAAGATCGGTCAACATACGTTACGATGGGCCCGTTCCACTGAAATTTGAGCTCCCTTAGTTAGTCATTAAGGGGTGCCACTTTATGACCACTTCTGATATGATTAATTTCGTACATTTTTATGACAAGTGACACCCACCGTCCACATCAGCATCCTCATCTCTGCTGCATAGTAATCTCGCTCCTATGTTGTAATGTGCACTGAACATTCCACACCATACATCACCACTGGTCTTATGACGGCTATGGTACATTATTTTTTAATTCGGAACTAAACTATGAACACCCATTTAACTGTCTTGATATTTTCGCAAGACATAGATGAGTTGTGTTTATTCTACAATATATAACAAAATAAACTTTAAAAATGTGTTTTTGTTGGTTGGTTCCTTTTTGCATGTATTCGTCCATTTGGACTTTCATGTGGACAACCTTCGTAAAGTATAAAAGTACCAATTCGCACCTGGATTACATCTATGTCGCGGGGTTTCTCTCATTACTATCAGCGCTTTGGGACACGCAGATAGAACTTTTATTTATCTAAACGAGAGAAACGGTACCATTGAATTAAGATTGCAAGAATGCTGGGATTTTCCAAACACCACATTTAAACTAGACACTAATGAATATTGTGAACATGTAAAATACCTATTTTATTTATCGTGATAATGCTGTATATGCTCTCTCTTATCTGCATTTTTCTTAGCACTTGATTATTTTTAATTCCATCTTCTAACTAACCAAGATAATGATCGTTTTACGTTCCTTAAATTGGATTTTTTACAAATAATGTTCATTCTTCCTGAAATGTGACTATCATTGAAACTTCAACACAGTCCTTATCATAAAACTTTGAATTTAACTGATATTAATGACGACCTCCGTGGGTTAATTGGTAAGACACCTCTCTTTCAATTCTGGGGCTACAGGTTCAATTGGAACTAAGTTTTTTTTTTAATGGGTTCTAATCTGATTTTCACTTAAGCCTTGTTTAAACACTTTTTGGTTGGATGGAAGAAATTTAAAAACTATTGGACGAACATTTAGGAAAATTTCTTCAAATTTTGTCGATTGGTTATAATTTAAATATTTCTAGTAATTAGAATACATAATGAGATATCAACGTTCAAAAATTTAGTTTTATATTCATTATTTAAAAATAAACAATATAGGATCATGATTTTCTTATCAGCGTTGTTTCTTTTTTCTTTACTAATCCATGTCTAGTTTTTAAGTCATATGAACTTTTTAACGAATAACGTATTCTCTAGTAGGCAAGTATTGTACCAGTACATAACGTTCCTTTTATGTAATGTTGCACCAGTATAGGTGGTACTCGGAGGACCAGGGAACGGATCCCCTCGCTCATCCGCCGGTTACATGACACTTCACTTTGCGAGTGCGATCATTACATTATCGAGTAATATTATTATTCGCGAGAGGGGAGCCTGGGGTTCGGAGCCTAATGCGGCTAAGCAATGAAACCCAATATTGGTGCATAATATTGACATATTGCGTGAAATTTATCGATCGTCGGATATCCGTGTGTTGTCTCTGTTATATGGATAATAATAACATTCATGCCACTATAGCCGTCGACTTTCCATAACTTAATATATTTCACCAGTTGCTCTCATCTAAAAGTGTTTGTAAATTGAGGGAATTTAACGATTTTTACTGAAGATTTAAAAAAATATCGTACTGAGGCGTTGCACATGAGATAAAAAAAATATTTATTCCTTCTATAATAAGAACATTTCATTATGTACGCAAGGGAGTGGCTTCCTTAATTTATACAGCCTTCAATTTTTATATGTTATAAAAACAGTAAATAATTAAGCTTTAAAATTATATCCAATTTATTTGTATGGCACATTTCAATTTACCCGAATTGGGGATTTGTGACGAGGAAACAACATTGTTTTCGATCCCATTAATCGAATCTTTGGTTTAAGAACCGCTGGAGTAGGTATGGAACTCGTAATTTGTCATTACACGTGTTGGTAATAAGCAACAAGCGCATGTCTGTATTATAAGAAGAACCCTTTTATCTGACTGAGACCCCCCCACCCCTTTTTTGGGTACCATCGGAAATCAAACATGAAACCCCGGAATGGATGTCAAGCGTCTTCCTAACTAAGCCACGAAAGTCGTGAGATAAACCAACGGATGATGATAAATGCTTTTTTTTGTATAATATTTGCAACTATTGCAAATATTATATTTGACTGTTCTTGTCAAGATAAGATCACATAATTAGTCCTTACTTTTGATGATTTAGGTCAGTTTGAGAAGTAATAAAAATGCATTTCAAACATGTAACATATTGTATGTACCCAAACGGAATAATTTTGTTGGAAAGTTTAAAACAAATTCTATACTGATAACAAAATCGAGAATATCTGATTTTATGTATAAAAAAAATAAACAGATTTAGTCGGATGCTTACGGTCTTTTAATTATTCTGGATATATATATTAATATGTTAATTATAAGTCCATCCGTTTAAAAAAGTAGACAATCTCTATGTTCTAACAAGCTTCGTACATATTTATGAACATCAATTTTAAACGAATATAAGGTTTATTTGAATTGTTTTTCTCCCTTTTCCAGTATGTTAGAATGCTACCGTATCCTTCCGCTCACGTCCTGTGATATCATCCAACAGCATATGTTATGTAAAACAAACAAAAAACTTTGGGTTGATGCATTGCGTGATTCTATGCATATTTCAAATTGCAATGCTCGCGCGACGCGAACGAGCTCTTTTGAATAAAATATGCGCCATTTGAAAAGGAATTCCAAACTGCGATGAAAACGACTTAGCTTCCCCTAACTGGGTTCATACATTAAAACACGAAGGAAATGGGAAAGCAAGGGAAATGTGCCGAGTCATTAAAAGCGAATAGGTGCAAAGTCAATGGAAAAGTTGTTCTCATCGATTATTAATCTGCTGGGTATGGAGTGTGAGAGTGGTTCATTTTATTACCTCTTGTAGAAATGATGTGCTTTGTTCTAGTCATTCATTGAAATATTGAATATATATCGATTATATTTTCAATACGTACATAGATACATATCATCACGTCGTGTCCGTCACGGGGAAGACGGAAAGAACAAATCTTCATTTTTTTTTATTCAAGCACACATTTCGGCTCATCCACATTCATACGTCTCGTCATGCACGATATGTTATTATTCATACTACTAACTTTACCCTCTTTTAAAATCTGGTCCATTTGATCCAGCCACGTTTTCCACGGTTCAAATCTTCCACGCACATCTTGCATTTTTCACTTGTATGCGATTTTTTTCAAGTATTTGAAGTTGATTTTCATTTACCATATGTAATCCAGTTATAAAAATAAACATTTATATACAATATACTCGTATTATATTTAATTATTTTAACATTTAAACACAAAACATTCTAAAACGTATAATTTTTCCTGAAAAATTTAACTGAGTAGTCAAAACACATGATGTCGATTAGTCCAGTGACCAAAACACATGATGTCGATTAGTCCAGTGACCAAAACACATGATGTCGATTAATCCAGTGACCAAAACACATGATGTCGATTAGTCCAGTGACCAAAACACATGATGTCGATTAGTCCAGTGACTAAAACACATGATGACGATTAGTCCAGTGACCAAAACACATGATGTCGATTAGTCCAGTGACTAAAACACATGATGACGATTAGTCCAGTAACCAAAACACATGATGACGATTAGTCCAGTGACCAAAACACACGATGTCGATTGGTCCAGTGACCAAAACACAAGATGTCGATTAGTCCAGTGACCAAAACACATGATGTCGATTAGTCCAGTGACCAAAACACATGATGTCGATTAGTCCAGTGACCAAAATACATGATGTCGATTAGTCCAGTAACCAAAACACATCATGACGATTAGTCCAGTGACCAAAACACACGATGTCGATTGGTCCAGTGACCAAAACACAAGATGTCGATTAGTCCAGTGACCAAAACACATGATGTCGATTAGTCCAGTGACCAAAACACATGATGTCGATTAGTCCAGTGACCAAAATACATGATGTCGATTAGTCCAGTAACCAAAACACATCATGACGATTAGTCCAGTGACCAAATCACATGATGTCGATTAGTCCAGTGACCAAAACACATGATGTCGATTAGTCCAGTGACCAAAACGCATGATGTCGATTAGTCCAGTGACCTACTTGCTGGACAAACAACTTTTTCGGACTTGCCACCAAAAGGTGGATGACCAGGTCAAGTCTATCGTCTTTTTTCATCACCTCCTCCGTCCGCAATGTATCATGCTTCGTTATAAAAAATTAATATGTACAACCTATAACGTTATATAATTTTTTAATAATAAAGAAGATATAATACTTTTTAATTACTGCTCGGCCCCTTTCTCGAACAACCGGTTCAATAAATTTGAACGTTATAACACAGGAGCGAGATTCAGATTTTCGGTAGCATTTTTTTATTGAATCCGCTCGGTTATCATAACTTATATTTTGATGTAGAGATTGTTCCCGGGCATATCTTAATTAGTTGATTGATGTGGTAAAATTTTGATTGTTCTTTGATCCATTCCGCAACAAATTTTAGTACTCATCTATGTGAAGAATATTCAAGAGCTTTGTGATATTATAGCTTAATCTTATGAATATGTTTTTTTTAATTTTCTTTAGACACAATTAAATTTTTTGAAAATATTGAAACACATATTAGACTAAAATAACAATTATATTGGAGTTACAAAAAAAAATGTTTCGTCATCGAGATTTTTTAAAAATATTTGATGAATTGTATGTGTAACTGAGCAAAAAGATTTGCGAATTTTTTTGACTTATTTTAAACAAATTTTATGTGTTTGGTTTAGCTACTTTCAATCCAAATAAATTAAATTTATTATATGTCTTTTTTGACAACTTACTGTCATGAACGTCGCTTTCAATTTGTTTACTTCAGTGCACTTGATTTAAAAAAAAAGTTATTTCTTGTAAGAAAAATTGAAATATGATTATAAAAATAAATTATTGTACAGAGACGTTAAGTTTATAAAATATCCGATGCGTTCAATCTGAGTACTTTGTGTCAGATTCAATGAAATAATTTAAGAGTATTAATTTGATTGGTGGCGGAAACACGAGTTTAACATCAATCACTTTTTCCGCTTAAATAAAATAATGTTAAATAATTATTGTAATCTTGGATGCAACCAATGAAAGTGTTTAAAAACCCTTTACTCGCCAGTGTTAATATTCAAGTATTTGGACGTAACGAAAAAAATATTTTGAAGTGTGAAATTTGTTTTAGTACCATGTCATTTTTTACAGTTTTGTTCTGCATGAACCACATTTGTATATTAAGTTGACCAATGTACAAGTATTTTGTTTATGAAAACTGCTGAAACGTTTGAAAGTATATGTTTTGCACTGGAAAAAATCTGGGAATATAACGGAATTTTAAGAAAGAAGTGTGTGCTTCGCTAGGTGATCAACTGAAGCAATAGTTAAAAGAGAAAAGTTTTATATAGCGGTTTGATATATGTTTTAATACGGAGAAAAAGTATAATTAAATATACTAACGTTTTTTTCGTAACAAAAAATATTATTTAAAATTTAACAAAAGTAGTTTTCGAAAAAAAAATCATCGATATTTAGAGGGTCAAGCAGACGGAACACAGGCTGGACTGTAAATTCCGTAGAAGCAAGAGTGAAAATGCACGTTATTTTATAATATCATAAAATTGTAAACGGTTACAGCACTTAATTGAAAAACGGTGTAAACGTTAATCGAACCGCTTTACGACTTTAGACTTTGTGCTCCATTTGCAGAAGGTATTTAGTTACAAGACGGATCGAGCAGTTTGATCGCTATCAAGAGTCGATGATGGAGACTACCGTTTGTTACAAAAAATATTAAAAACTTAATGAAGTATTCAGCTACCGGATTCAAGGCGTTTTAAATTATAATTTAAGGGGAATTCTTCATGGGTATTATTTAGGTTTTAATTAATAATAAAAATGATCGATGGGTTTTAGCTTTGAACGCGTTAGGTTAAACCCCACATATAAAAGTACCTACGCTATGATATTTTTAAATAGAGGAAGAAGAAAAAGGATTCGTACATACATAATCCTACATGTCAAATAGGGTTCAAGCAATCATTATTTTTGGCCGGGTTCTCATTACACTATTCATTTACGCTTTTAGTGATGTTCTTAAGTTTTTTATTCAATTAATTTTAATACATACTACGAAGACAACACCGATGGGAAATATTTTGGAATCACTTATTATTACGCACAATAAAATGGGTATTAAATTTATAATTATTTTCACTGTTTTACATAATGCAATTCACGTTAATTCATCTGCTTGTATCAAATAGAAAAAAATCTACTATAAAAATATTATGTAACAAGTTTAAGTGGAAAAAATAAGTACATATTTAATAAAATAATCACCTTATGATTAAAAATATCAAATAACACTTATTTCCTTTTAGTTTTTAATTTGATTGAAAAATTTTTTAACTACAAACACAATGGCAATGAGTGTTTTTTTAGCAGAAGAGAATACTTTGATAGCAATTATTATTAGACAAAGTATAGACATTTTAGTTGTTCGGCTAAAGCCGGAGATTTTAGAAAACTATCAGCGATCTGGCATTTCCCCTTCATTTTAAATGTTTTATAATAATATAAACTTTACATTTTCCATTTGTTAATCTAAAGTTTAATTCACGGACAAATATTTAATAAAATAACAATTAACTGAAATAAAACTTGAAGGTACTAAAAATACACTTTTATTGTTGAAACGTCAATTTAATTCGCCAGTGCTTTTTTGTTTGTGACTTGTCATTATCAAATATTGCCTTTCATATTTTTCACCATGAACGTAATACTTATACGAAAATTTTCAAAAAAGATTGGCACGAACTTATTTCATATCAAAACTTGATAATCTTCTTATTTTTTTAACTTAAAACATTTATACAAAGCACTAAAGAATTGTATGGATGTAGAAAATGATTATAAAAACTACCGTAAGTAAATTATATGGAAATGCGTATTCCGAGAATAATATGTAGTGTGTCGATGTATGACAGAATAAGAAACGTTATTATTAAGTATGAATGTGAACTACAAACTGATGTGTTACGTAGGGTAAAAACTACAAGTTGAGACAGTTTCGACTTATTGAACGGATGGACGAGTGACGAAATATTTACTAAACAAATTAAAAGAGGGCAACTGAGAAAAGTCAAGTCGGACCAAGTGGATGAAATTTTGAAATGAGAAAAGGTAAAGAGTAATAATATGTCGCGTTAGGAATGTTTGATGCTCCGTTCTTTCTGCTTACGTCAATAGAGAAATGGCGTAATTTATGTATGTATGCACTAAATAGTATTTCACAGAAGCCTTCACATTTGCACTGATAGTTTCAATAAAGTCTTTACTCACATACGCAGAAAGAAACGAAGGATGGACTCGAATAGTATTGGATACATTCCGATCACGCGTGTCCTTGCGATGGGCCTTGTCTCGCAGAGAGAGGCCGAGCGTCTTTGCATATCTGATGATATCCAAGAAACTTTAGGTATACACGGATGTATCAGGTATGAGAATGATACGACAGACATGCATAATTTTCTTTATACATGTATAGACTGCAATATTTTGTTCAGTGTTTTTTTTTTGCGGGTAACTAAAAAATATACACATACATTACAAATTTTCCATACAGCATGTTTTCCTACGTTATATCTCTATCCTCGGATTTATATTCAAATGTCTCTTTGTTATTCAGTTTAAGAAAAGCCTAAAAAAATATTTGAAACACTTATTTTCAGCAAGCTTTTATGGTTAAGACAGTTGATTTAGAAATATTGTAGGACTTAAAATTTTACTATAGTTGACCTCGTCTAGTACTAATTTTCATACGCACTAGAAATGCTGTGGCTCCTTTATGTGCGAGATAGTATTACCAGCACATGTGATGAGAAACCACGAATTTCTTGACTACTTCACTGACTCGAAACCCAAAGATTCGATTAAGTGTTGAAGACAAATTTGTCTCTCGGCCGCGCCCGTAAATATCTCAAATCACGAATTCAAATATGCTTAAATGTGCCTTAGAATGGATTACATATAATTTATTGTTAATAATTTAGCGTTTTTGAATGAAATCTCACTTTAATTTTATTTTCATGTTGATATTGTACGAGCAAAAAAATAAAGATATTATTTTGCGAGTTGGATTATTATGGAGAAATTTCCCTTATTAGAATTTTATCACTAATTGAATATTTTTTTAAGTTCAAGAAATGACTCCCTTGCATACAGTACGAAATGTATTTTACTTGTCATTTATATGATAGAATCAAAAAGCATTTTTTTGTGACGTATGTAACAAATGTCAGTCAATTATGCTCTCTGTACGAAAAACACTATAAAAAGAAAGCTCTTAACTCAAGAAATATTTTTTTTAAAACCAATCAACACTTCTTTCACTTACTTGACTGATTCGTATTTTATTGCAACTCAATGTCTTGTGTATGTATAAAACAAAGAAAATGATTTATTCAATTCAATTGCATGCGTATTGTTTGAGCGGTTAGGTCTTGACATTATACGCGCCGTAGACTATTAAAGTTTATAAACAAACCATTATTTTTGCCGAGACGTTGAAAGGTTAAATGTGTGGAGGCGCCAGTGGCGTTTCGTATGTTTTAAAAAATAACATAAAAATATAATAAAAATAATAATATGAGTATATGTCGCTAACCGATTGAATGTTTGTTTATTTTTAAAATAACAGACGAACAATGGTATGTTTGTCGTTTGAGACTTAACAAAGACATTATTGATAATGTTGGTCGTGCCGTGTATTTGGAATAACTAAATTATCCTGATACGAAAGTTCTCCTGAAATAAAATGAATGCTCAAGAAATTACAATATAATGCAGTTATAAATGTATTTTTGGTTCCTAGAATTTTAAACGTGAAACGACTTTTTAGATGCTTCAATTAAAGTTTGGAAGAAGTTTTCATGATTCCCAAGATATAGTTTGTTATTCTCCGTTCTGGTTAGAAATATGAATTTATCACAAAACAAATTAGCTTTCTAGATTGATCTACAGTGTTAGGGGCAAACCTTTAATTTAGTTTTAGCTGTAACTACAATATAACAACTGTTAATATTCCATTCCCTTTATATAAGATTACTCAGTATTTCTTGTAATTTCGAAATGTATTGTAAATATCAAATTTCTTTTATTGGTGCCACCGTCAAAATCTTCAATTAAAATATAGATTATACAATGAATTGTAACGCAGATAACATGATCTTATTCCATCTTGAAATTTAGCAGATTGTTTGCCATAGCTAACAAGGCAATTAACCAATAAAGCTTAAATTAAATAATGAAGCTAGATAATAGTACTCAACGTTATTTTTTTATTTCGAATGTCAGGAGACGTTGAAGTTTTAAATTCGTTTGACGCCTTTAATTTTTTTTAATGACACCAGATCATTATATGATTCGCTAGACTTTTTTTTACTGAACTAGAGTTTTAATTACTGCCAAAAAATAAAGTTGTTCTCAATTATTCAATGTTTTTTTTATAAGTATATCATCATGGGTATTATCATTAGTAAAAAGCATTTAAAAAAATAATATTCACATTTGATAAACGTGGTATTATTTCAAACTTTAATAACGTGAGTTGACTGTGATTGCACTTCTAGAACATACGAGTATTTTGTATTCTTAATGAGTGCGATCAATTTATCATTGCTCGCTGATTGGGAGTAAAAACGGATATTAATATCATTGTCTTCTACACCATATACACATAAATTTTCTTATTTTTGTGTTTCACCGCTTTCAAACGAACGTAATACTTGTCACTTACCTTTCTTTATTTCTGAGATATCCCCAACGATTCAATCAAAAGACGAATGTCAATAATAAAAAAGGGCAACTCTTGCTATTAAAAAATCAAAGTTTACTATTCATATTTGTAAATTCTATTCAACTAATTTAGACATTTTTCAACCTATATTTTATTTCAATTTTTAATTTGTTGATCTTCTAGAACTATAACTGTTAATGCAATTCGAAGTATATTTCATTGTTTTTTTTTATTTTCAATCGGTTTTCATTGATTTTTTCTTGTTTCAGCGGCCGCCTTCATCGTCCCTATCGTACGGAGGCCCCACCAACGAGGACGTCCGCTCCCCGGGCTCCGGAGGTACTCCGGGACCCTTACCCCACCACCCCCCACAGACACTCGACGCCCCTGATCCAGGTTAGTACACTATTCTACTTATAAAGCATTTAAGAATCAGGTTTATTTTCCAAATTCATTAAAACTATGCAGAAACAGGAGTTTTTACAATAATAATGAGGGATTCGGTTCGTATGATTAAAACATTGTAAAACATGGTCAAAATTTAGGAGGTACATACTCGTAACTTTGTAGCTAAAGTGAAAATACTTGTTTGATTTATGAGTCTTCCGCGATGTTATAAAATATACTCTTTTATTTTTAAAAGTGTAGATAGATCGGTGTTATAGTTATATTAGGCAAAAAAAATGAGTATCATAACGTGAGATTCGAACCATCGACATTCCGCGCATAAATCCAGCAGGTTACAACGCGACCATCTATTTCTAAACAGACACATCACGTTTTTCTTCGTGAATCTATTAATTTTAAATAAAACAAGTACAATTCTTAGAATTTACTTCAATTTCATAAAAATTTGCTTCAAATTCATTAACTTAAGTGTGAATTATATATTATGACACCTAACAATGGATTATTCTCGATCCAAAAGTGAACTAATGATATAAGATAAGAACAGTTTTATAGGTAACAGTTACCTATAAAAAGTATCTTTCTTTTGGTTGCGTGTGACGAAGAAGTACGATTTTAGACCTCGAGGTGAAGAATATCGCATTAATACTTTGATAATATCTACTTATGGAATCACAATGATAGTAGTAACTTACCATTGTGTGCAAATTTGGAATTGCATCGAGTATGCAGTCGTACATTCATACGATGCACTAAGAATTTCTATGATGGTTTGTGAAATGGATCTCGTCCGTTAAATATTTATGGAAAATCTATATTACTTATATATAATGGAATTTGTTAGTAAAAAAGTTTTTATTAAGACATTTATTATTTATCCACCAAGTGTTTTTATGACAGATTTTTTGATGCTGTCATATTTATAGTAATCAATATTTTTAATTCGATCTCACTGATTCTGATTTTCACTACATGTTACTCGCTTAGTTATTCTTTCGTCATTCATTATTTCCACATGACCAAACTATCTTTAAGTCCTTTTCTTTATCTTACTTAAAACATCCATATTATTTATGCATTGTTTCTGATGTCTTCATTTCGACATTCATACTATGACACTCCACAAATGTTTCTTACTGCACGCAACTCCATAGTTTCAATCTTACTTTTATCCTTCTTCTGTCAAGTCCTAGTTTCACTCTCATATGTTATGGTCGGCATCTCACTATTATATATTATCATTTTTGATACTATAAGATAAGTAATAATCTATATACTTTATCACGTCCAAAATTCGCTTGCTTATCCAAGATTCCGTTATGAGTAGATTTTATTCTCTTATAATGCTCTTGTCGGTAAATACATTGTTTAACTCAAGATTAACTATTTTGCCGGCTGCTTCTTTTCTTTCAATATGGCCATCCTATATGAACATGCATATCCAAGATACAAAATTTCCTAAACTTACTCTTATGTAAATTACATTAAATGAAATAAACTAATTTCTGTATTGGTTAATTACATTTAGTCTTACCAAAGTCCAAGATGAATCATTTACTCTTCCGGATTACTAATCTGAATAAAAAATCATTTTGAAATGGCTATTATCATAATGGCAGAATTCTCGCGTGTTAAATAATATGTTTTATTACAGTACTGCGTATTGAATTATTCCCTCTATATTCTCGATACATTCTTACTATATGCATGCAAAAAAGATCCAATCCACATTTGATTTGTTTTGATATATTTAGAGTAACACAAATTCATATATTATTTTTCCACATATTCTATGTAAGTACAGCATTAATCTTACTTTCATAACTTTTTTAGCTACGAACGAAAGAAGATTGAGAAACATTTTCCATTTCATAATGGAAAACTTTTTGATATGTCAAATAGTTATATTTGTCTATCGATTATTCGATGCACGAGGGTAAACACAGACTTCGCGTATTGAAAACAAAAGACTTGGACAAATAAATTGTTTGATCATTATGTTTGATATGAACATATGTAACAGGGCTCTGGCAGCCGGTGACAATGCTCAGTATCAATTAGAAAATTATTTTGACAGCTGTGAATCTGTTTTGCCTAGGTGTATAATAACGCCAACACATAATTAAACAAAACAACACGTCGAATTGACAACAGATATTTTAAAAATACATATTTGTTTTGTAATAACAATTTCGGACGTCTTTCGTATTATTTGTTTGTTTTATTTACGCGATACTGTGTCATTTTTGTGTCAATGTAACAATCGATTCTGTCCGTCCTATGATTGATGTACGGGACACTGGCTCGAGAAAGTCCGAGGTGGAAACCGACCCTGCCATTTTAGAACACGATTGTGTAACTTTTCTGGTGTATTTTAAATTTCATGATACTACATACTCGTAGATAGACCTTAGCATTGCTTTCGTAACAAACCGGGATGATTCCGCCTAAATAGAACCTTGAAATAATAGGTGGTTGAAATATTTGATCGCGTAGGTTAATATAATTAGTGGAATTATAAAGTTTTTTTTTTCAAAATTATTATTTAAAAATAATTTAATTCTTATTCGAATCCATTAAAAAGCAGACCAAGGGTAACAGATTTTAAGATATTGTATACTTTTGTGATAACAGTTGGAAAATATAATATACTTTTAGGAAAGCAGACATTAAAATCGATAGATAGTTTCTGCTTCAAGTATTTATATTAATGTACTAGCTGTACCCGGCCACGCGTTGCTGTGGCTCAGTCTGGTTAAATGGAAAAGAAAGAAAAGAGAAAGCACACGTTTCTAATATGTTTAATTTCACAATACTTGTGGGTATACAATATTTTTGACGTCTTTCAGCCACTCTCAGACTGTCGCGTTCATTCTGTTGAGAACGAAGCAGATCTGAAGCTGCAGAACGGAACTGAATAACTGAATAATATTGTTAAGTTTGTAGACGTCTTTGTTCTTGGCGGCAAGAATAGCGCGTTCACTCAGCCAATCGTGATTCTTATAATTTATTTGAATATTGGGAAATACTTTTTCAACCAATTCTTTTTTTAACGTCACTAAATTACATAAGTTATGAGGCAATGAAATTCGTCCTGAGGTCATATCAACCGGCACCTTTCCGTTCCAAATTTCCAGCAATTGATGTGAGAATATCTCAGCTGATCGATTGTTTTGCAGCTGGACACCCATTTGCCAAATAGGAGCATTGTTAAGGAAATATTTGTCAAATAGGAGTATTGTTAAGGAAATACAGAGATAATTGGAACTAATTAAATGTCAAGAAAAGAGAGAGATTTTTGGAATTAATTAAATGTTAAGGGAAGACAAATAGATAATTGGAACTAATTTAAAAAATCTCCATTTCTACATACGATTTGATAGATTTTGAAATATAAACATAGAGATAAAATTAAATTCTATATAAAAAAGATACTTTTGATATTCCTACTGACGTCTTCCAGCCACTCTCAGCCTGTCGTGTTCATTCTGTTGAGAACGAAGTAGTTCTGAAGTTGCAGAACGCGATCGCCGTGTTTGCAAGTGTATTTGAGCCATTATTTGTCTTTTTCGCTTGTTCGCTTACACGACATAACCTGTAAATGAGCAATGTTTAGTATTGCGTGATCAATTCCAATGCATTCACGATATAATTTGAATTTAAATGAAAATAAATCGACAAATCACAAATCCACCGCCAATTGCATTGAAAAATAAGGAAAAAACAGTTAAAAAACTAAATGAAAGAATCCAAAACGTCGAAAATACTATGTCACACACACCTGTCAATGAGAAATGTTTAGTTTATGTGTATTGCTGCAGAGGGCGCTTCCATTATATCGTCTGTTTTATATATTTTTTTATATACGACTGTATATAAAAAAGTATATTAAACAGGCGCGTATTAGAATGCAACCTTCTGTCAAAATTTCAAAGCAATGTAAAATAAAAAAAACAGTTAAAAAACGAAATGAAAGAATCCGAAACGTCGAAAATGCAATGTCACATAACTGTCAATGAGAATCGTATAGTTTGCGTGTGTCGCTGCAGGTGGCGTTTCCATTATTTCGCCTGTTTTATATACAACCGTGTATAAAATATAAACATGCTTGTATACGAATGCAACCTTTTGTCAAAATTTCAAAGCAATCGGTGAAGAACTTTCGGAGATTAGAGATTTTCTATTAACGAACATTTACATTTTTATTTATATAGATGATGTTTCCAACTCTACAATTGATAACATGTTTTGACTATGTTTATACATGTATATGCTACGCGTGTTATATGTAAAATGTATACTGAAATACTGACATTAAGAATAAAATAGTGATAACAGTCATAGTTACACTATAAAAAGCTTTTTTTTTAACTTTTAACACTTTTAACTTTTAGCATTTTGACGACCTCCGTGGTCTAGTTAATAGGAACCTTTTTTTTATCAAGGAGTTACGGGATCGATGTCCGCTGGAAGCCAATTTACGTTAAATTGGGTTTTAATTTGGGTTTCACTTAAGCCATCTATAAAATCTTTACAGTTTGTATGAAGATATTGTCACGTTTCAATAAACCCTCTAGGTTGAACTGTATACAATGAAAGTGCAATACATTATGCGTTTAGTTTACTTATATACTAAGCGAGAATTAATGTGTGGATTCTTGGAAAATGATACCAATAATAAATACACAATTGCCAATTAAGTGTGAGACAAGGTAGCTCTCTACCTCATATTATTCGTGTGAAATAATCAAATCGCTTTATAACAAGACAGGAAAATTAAAATTACATTTACTACATAAATATATAATAAATTGTCCAGTGACTAGTCGATAGCGAGCCCAGGAGTGGCCGGCTTGACCTTTGGTGAAGGGTTATTTATGCGCATGTCAGATAACCTAACATGGGTATATGAACTTGTACCGACGCAATATACAATAATTATAACATTTGCAATAACTTCTTTGTCTTTCTTATTGATGACGTATTATTGTTATAATATGTAAGATGTTGCTCTTCCACTCTGGAGTTTCGAGTTCATTTCCCGATGGTACCCAACAAATAATTTAAAAGAGTCCTAGTTGTCGTAACAGAGTTTGTCTGGCAACAATACTTAAACACACCGAATATGTGTGCGAGTTTTGTTGTCTCTTCACGTGTGGTAGTGTTACCAACACATGTAATGATGAATAACGAATTCAGTGCCTATTCACGTGGTTTTAAACCCAGAGGCCCGATTACTGGGACCGAAAATATTACCGTCTCCCGGCCAGGCTCTTCTATATGCATATATCACTAATTCAGATATGTTGAACCTACACTCAAATACATGGCGTTGACGTGGTGGCCTGGTACGTGAACAATAAGTTGAACCAACTCAGGACAGTCGAAATGGGGTTTATAATCGTGTACAAAATGACCAGGTTTCTCAATTTCCTTCCGTCGCAAAACGTTGTCAAGCTTAACAATTTATTTAAATATCTATAATTTATTTCGTAGTATGGTATACGGAGTTTGAAGTTAACAATTTTGAGGAATCGATGTTATACATCCTCCAATCTATCAATACGTACGTATACTATAGTAAGGTGACCATACAGGTGTTATCAACATTATGGTGGAAAAAAATATTGATACTCACTAATATTGTACATTTTTAGTAATACTTTTAACACGTTTCAAAATCAAATTATATTCAACTGTACACATATCTTGCGCCAAGTGTCTATATTGTCAAACATTTTTATAAACGTTTGTTAAATGTTGATTAACACCTTTACGTATAGGTATGTCTTTCTTCGTGTCACTGCAATAAATGGACTTGTTTCAAAGATGACACTTGCAGTACTTATTTCAGTTGGAATCTCCTATTTGCACAGTTTCTTTCAAATACCTTCCATCTAACGTGGTTTATGTTATGTCGGTGTTTCTTTTGCCCACCGTTTTGTTCGTCCTGTCCTTATCTTGAATATTATATTGAAGAGTGACAGAATATATATCTCGCTATATTTATATGCTAATGTCAATAGAAAACATCCACGATTAAATGGATTTATCTCACATTGAAATTATGTATCCTGTTTCCTTATTTTGTATGATTTTTCATATAAGCCCACTTTCTACCTTCCGATATTTAATTTATTCGCAACGTGTCCTTTAATGTATCCAAATTGGCGATTTAAACGAATTGAATACTGTATATTTGTCTTCAGCAAATTTACCAAGCCTTCGGGCTAAGAACTATTTGAGTAGCCATGGAACTCGCAGTTCATCATCGCACATGTTGGTAATTCTACCCCGCACTGAAATACCAAAAACACTAGCACACACGTCGAGGGCTTGTTAGTATTGTTACCACACGAACTCTTTAACTTTCTTTCGAGTACTATCAGGAATCAAACCCGAAACTCTCTCGTGTAAGTCGAGCGTTTTACCAACTAGGCCACGTGATCTACAGATATTTTATTTAAGACTTTGATTTATCAACCGCTTCAGAAGAGTATTATAAAAAATAATTACTTTTTATCGAAATTATAGATAAACGTTCGATTTCTATTTTTACTATCCACAAAACATCAATCAATAATTATACCATTTTAATGGAAAGGCGAGCCGCATAGTACAAGTACCTACATCACAATGTTAAAAAAACTCACCATTTTGTGGATTTACATAGAAACCTTTTATCTTACTATTGTGGCAAATTTTTGGTTTACTTAAACAAATTTCCAGCCAGCCTGAATTTCTGGTAAAAAAGGATTAAAACCTCAACTAAATTATTTTGTTTGATATTCCTAATATCGTAAACCATTATAATGTTATTGACGTTGATATTTAAAAAAAACTACTAAGTATGAAAACAACAAATTGTTTGATCATTATGTTTGATATGAACATATGTAACAGGGCTCTGGCAGCCGGTGACAATGCTCAGTATCAATTAGAAAATTATTTTGACAGCTGTGAATCTGTTTTGCCTAGGTGTATAATAACGCCAACACATAATTAAACAAAACAACACGTCGAATTGACAACAGATATTTTAAAAATACATATTTGTTTTGTAATAACAATTTCGGACGTCTTTCGTATTATTTGTTTGTTTTATTTACGCGATACTGTGTCATTTTTGTGTCAATGTAACAATCGATTCTGTCCGTCCTATGATTGATGTACGGGACACTGGCTCGAGAAAGTCCGAGGTGGAAACCGACCCTGCCATTTTAGAACACGATTGTGTAACTTTTCTGGTGTATTTTAAATTTCATGATACTACATACTCGTAGATAGACCTTAGCATTGCTTTCGTAACAAACCGGGATGATTCCGCCTAAATAGAACCTTGAAATAATAGGTGGTTGAAATATTTGATCGCGTAGGTTAATATAATTAGTGGAATTATAAAGTTTTTTTTTTCAAAATTATTATTTAAAAATAATTTAATTCTTATTCGAATCCATTAAAAAGCAGACCAAGGGTAACAGATTTTAAGATATTGTATACTTTTGTGATAACAGTTGGAAAATATAATATACTTTTAGGAAAGCAGACATTAAAATCGATAGATAGTTTCTGCTTCAAGTATTTATATTAATGTACTAGCTGTACCCGGCCACGCGTTGCTGTGGCTCAGTCTGGTTAAATGGAAAAGAAAGAAAAGAGAAAGCACACGTTTCTAATATGTTTAATTTCACAATACTTGTGGGTATACAATATTTTTGACGTCTTTCAGCCACTCTCAGACTGTCGCGTTCATTCTGTTGAGAACGAAGCAGATCTGAAGCTGCAGAACGGAACTGAATAACTGAATAATATTGTTAAGTTTGTAGACGTCTTTGTTCTTGGCGGCAAGAATAGCGCGTTCACTCAGCCAATCGTGATTCTTATAATTTATTTGAATATTGGGAAATACTTTTTCAACCAATTCTTTTTTTAACGTCACTAAATTACATAAGTTATGAGGCAATGAAATTCGTCCTGAGGTCATATCAACCGGCACCTTTCCGTTCCAAATTTCCAGCAATTGATGTGAGAATATCTCAGCTGATCGATTGTTTTGCAGCTGGACACCCATTTGCCAAATAGGAGCATTGTTAAGGAAATATTTGTCAAATAGGAGTATTGTTAAGGAAATACAGAGATAATTGGAACTAATTAAATGTCAAGAAAAGAGAGAGATTTTTGGAATTAATTAAATGTTAAGGGAAGACAAATAGATAATTGGAACTAATTTAAAAAATCTCCATTTCTACATACGATTTGATAGATTTTGAAATATAAACATAGAGATAAAATTAAATTCTATATAAAAAAGATACTTTTGATATTCCTACTGACGTCTTCCAGCCACTCTCAGCCTGTCGTGTTCATTCTGTTGAGAACGAAGTAGTTCTGAAGTTGCAGAACGCGATCGCCGTGTTTGCAAGTGTATTTGAGCCATTATTTGTCTTTTTCGCTTGTTCGCTTACACGACATAACCTGTAAATGAGCAATGTTTAGTATTGCGTGATCAATTCCAATGCATTCACGATATAATTTGAATTTAAATGAAAATAAATCGACAAATCACAAATCCACCGCCAATTGCATTGAAAAATAAGGAAAAAACAGTTAAAAAACTAAATGAAAGAATCCAAAACGTCGAAAATACTATGTCACACACACCTGTCAATGAGAAATGTTTAGTTTATGTGTATTGCTGCAGAGGGCGCTTCCATTATATCGTCTGTTTTATATATTTTTTTATATACGACTGTATATAAAAAAGTATATTAAACAGGCGCGTATTAGAATGCAACCTTCTGTCAAAATTTCAAAGCAATGTAAAATAAAAAAAACAGTTAAAAAACGAAATGAAAGAATCCGAAACGTCGAAAATGCAATGTCACATAACTGTCAATGAGAATCGTATAGTTTGCGTGTGTCGCTGCAGGTGGCGTTTCCATTATTTCGCCTGTTTTATATACAACCGTGTATAAAATATAAACATGCTTGTATACGAATGCAACCTTTTGTCAAAATTTCAAAGCAATCGGTGAAGAACTTTCGGAGATTAGAGATTTTCTATTAACGAACATTTACATTTTTATTTATATAGATGATGTTTCCAACTCTACAATTGATAACATGTTTTGACTATGTTTATACATGTATATGCTACGCGTGTTATATGTAAAATGTATACTGAAATACTGACATTAAGAATAAAATAGTGATAACAGTCATAGTTACACTATAAAAAGCTTTTTTTTTAACTTTTAACACTTTTAACTTTTAGCATTTTGACGACCTCCGTGGTCTAGTTAATAGGAACCTTTTTTTTATCAAGGAGTTACGGGATCGATGTCCGCTGGAAGCCAATTTACGTTAAATTGGGTTTTAATTTGGGTTTCACTTAAGCCATCTATAAAATCTTTACAGTTTGTATGAAGATATTGTCACGTTTCAATAAACCCTCTAGGTTGAACTGTATACAATGAAAGTGCAATACATTATGCGTTTAGTTTACTTATATACTAAGCGAGAATTAATGTGTGGATTCTTGGAAAATGATACCAATAATAAATACACAATTGCCAATTAAGTGTGAGACAAGGTAGCTCTCTACCTCATATTATTCGTGTGAAATAATCAAATCGCTTTATAACAAGACAGGAAAATTAAAATTACATTTACTACATAAATATATAATAAATTGTCCAGTGACTAGTCGATAGCGAGCCCAGGAGTGGCCGGCTTGACCTTTGGTGAAGGGTTATTTATGCGCATGTCAGATAACCTAACATGGGTATATGAACTTGTACCGACGCAATATACAATAATTATAACATTTGCAATAACTTCTTTGTCTTTCTTATTGATGACGTATTATTGTTATAATATGTAAGATGTTGCTCTTCCACTCTGGAGTTTCGAGTTCATTTCCCGATGGTACCCAACAAATAATTTAAAAGAGTCCTAGTTGTCGTAACAGAGTTTGTCTGGCAACAATACTTAAACACACCGAATATGTGTGCGAGTTTTGTTGTCTCTTCACGTGTGGTAGTGTTACCAACACATGTAATGATGAATAACGAATTCAGTGCCTATTCACGTGGTTTTAAACCCAGAGGCCCGATTACTGGGACCGAAAATATTACCGTCTCCCGGCCAGGCTCTTCTATATGCATATATCACTAATTCAGATATGTTGAACCTACACTCAAATACATGGCGTTGACGTGGTGGCCTGGTACGTGAACAATAAGTTGAACCAACTCAGGACAGTCGAAATGGGGTTTATAATCGTGTACAAAATGACCAGGTTTCTCAATTTCCTTCCGTCGCAAAACGTTGTCAAGCTTAACAATTTATTTAAATATCTATAATTTATTTCGTAGTATGGTATACGGAGTTTGAAGTTAACAATTTTGAGGAATCGATGTTATACATCCTCCAATCTATCAATACGTACGTATACTATAGTAAGGTGACCATACAGGTGTTATCAACATTATGGTGGAAAAAAATATTGATACTCACTAATATTGTACATTTTTAGTAATACTTTTAACACGTTTCAAAATCAAATTATATTCAACTGTACACATATCTTGCGCCAAGTGTCTATATTGTCAAACATTTTTATAAACGTTTGTTAAATGTTGATTAACACCTTTACGTATAGGTATGTCTTTCTTCGTGTCACTGCAATAAATGGACTTGTTTCAAAGATGACACTTGCAGTACTTATTTCAGTTGGAATCTCCTATTTGCACAGTTTCTTTCAAATACCTTCCATCTAACGTGGTTTATGTTATGTCGGTGTTTCTTTTGCCCACCGTTTTGTTCGTCCTGTCCTTATCTTGAATATTATATTGAAGAGTGACAGAATATATATCTCGCTATATTTATATGCTAATGTCAATAGAAAACATCCACGATTAAATGGATTTATCTCACATTGAAATTATGTATCCTGTTTCCTTATTTTGTATGATTTTTCATATAAGCCCACTTTCTACCTTCCGATATTTAATTTATTCGCAACGTGTCCTTTAATGTATCCAAATTGGCGATTTAAACGAATTGAATACTGTATATTTGTCTTCAGCAAATTTACCAAGCCTTCGGGCTAAGAACTATTTGAGTAGCCATGGAACTCGCAGTTCATCATCGCACATGTTGGTAATTCTACCCCGCACTGAAATACCAAAAACACTAGCACACACGTCGAGGGCTTGTTAGTATTGTTACCACACGAACTCTTTAACTTTCTTTCGAGTACTATCAGGAATCAAACCCGAAACTCTCTCGTGTAAGTCGAGCGTTTTACCAACTAGGCCACGTGATCTACAGATATTTTATTTAAGACTTTGATTTATCAACCGCTTCAGAAGAGTATTATAAAAAATAATTACTTTTTATCGAAATTATAGATAAACGTTCGATTTCTATTTTTACTATCCACAAAACATCAATCAATAATTATACCATTTTAATGGAAAGGCGAGCCGCATAGTACAAGTACCTACATCACAATGTTAAAAAAACTCACCATTTTGTGGATTTACATAGAAACCTTTTATCTTACTATTGTGGCAAATTTTTGGTTTACTTAAACAAATTTCCAGCCAGCCTGAATTTCTGGTAAAAAAGGATTAAAACCTCAACTAAATTATTTTGTTTGATATTCCTAATATCGTAAACCATTATAATGTTATTGACGTTGATATTTAAAAAAAACTACTAAGTATGAAAACAACTAAAGAAAATGCGTAAATTACACGATCAAGAAATAATATATAAATGTAAGGAAAAACGTTATTTTACATTAAATAGCTTTCCGATTGTATTTTTCTCTTAAACGATATCCATACACGCGAAGGTTACTAACGACCGCGCTGGAAAAAGATGTCAAGTTTTTCCTTAAAAAAAAAAACCGAATAATTTCGTTTAATTTACTGGATATTTATATAAGTCATGCAAATCTATAATATACACATATATTTTTAAATCAATAAAAGTTCTATTTGCATCGAATCGATCGTATAATGAGAGAAAATATACTCGTATACATTTTAATAATCGAAACAATTTTTTGACCTCTTCTTGTTAAAAATGCTTTTTGTACTTTAATTACAATTGATTTTAAGTATACTATATATCAATGTATTGTTTTTTGTGATTTCATTCATTTCTAGATAATTTATCTCAATCGATTTTTTTTATTGGGTTTGTAATTTTTAAAATTTTATACTCGAATATTTATTTATTAAATACCCGTACTTTCTTGCGCAGTGTGCATTATAGTGGGTTAATTGCGAATTGGTCATCTCTTCTTATCAAATAAACAATCGTTTTATACAGTTTTGAGTGGAAGGTGAAGTATTTACATTATTACAGGGACACACAGTTATCGCTCCTCCACCCACGCTGTCTTTTAGAACGAATTAGGTTCTCTTACAGTGCGATCATACACTTGTGAAAAATTGGATTTAGTCATATTTGAATGAGTGTTGTTTCCATGGGAATTCTCACTACTGGCGTCACACAGGAGTGTGAAAAGGATACCAGTGGCACCGACAGAAGATCAGATGCCACGGACAGAGAAGAAATTAAAATTAAATGAGAAAATAATTAATTAATAATATTTTTTTTACTACAGAAGGCATTTAAAGATTCAAGAAGTTACCACATTTTTTTGTTAGATGTAAAAAAAGATAAAATCGATATTGATACATAAAAAAATAGGTAATACCAAAATAATTAATGCAAATACAAATTTACTATGGTAATCGATGGCCAGGTGAAGAAAAGGCGAAAAAAATAAGATTTCATATTAAATGTACCTTTTCACATTTCAATCATATGAAAAAATATATAGTAATGGATGAAAGATAGTCTTTTACAAAACCTTAAACTTCGTGGAAAAAATCTTACAGCTCCAATCAAACCTTAAAATCTCTGACTGACGAAAAGTTCTGCAAACGTAGTCACATTTTTTTCGATCAATTTCGCTCATAAAATACGTTTGTAAACATTTTTATTTAAAATAATTTATTAAAATAAAGATTAATAATGTTAATTGATACGAAGCATCGTCGCTACGGTCACTTAAACAGATAACATAACTAACTCTAACCGTTTCAAATGTTGACACAAATCACTTAGGTAAGTCAAATTAAATACAATAATAATTATAGGTTTGCCTGCAACATTGTGTATATAAGTCTTCATAAAGATGATGTATATTAAACGTCAGGTTATCAGTCTTGTTGTATGAACTAAGTCGGCTCTGATAAGATGCACAAGATTTATGTGAATTTTGGCAAATTACACGAACAAGTGTTGAATGCTCCGTTGGTAATATTTATGAACCCATTTATGTCAACAAGAATTAGCCGATCTGACTTATGACCACCGATGCTTGTAAATTACTCCCAAGTCGGAAGCTGTCACTAATTAGTACTTGGGTGAACGGGTCGGTTGATTATTATATTTCGTTTTAAATTATTGATAAATTTCGTCTTTGCATATAACCTATATTATTGTTGCTTATCGCGTGGAAGATTACACTTCGTTGTTTTTGTTTTACGGTAAGTGTTGAACTTTTTATCGGCGTATGAGAACGAGTATTATACAAAAACGTGTATGCGATATCGTTATGCTGAATAAGTATAAACGAAGATGTTTTACGTATTGTTCTTTTTTTTATAATAAAATTTGCATTTTACTGAGTAACATTGACTTCGTAATTAGTTCAAGATGAAATCTGCCATAAATATTAGTTATTATGAGCTTATGATTATGTTTTTTTTAAATTGTTCTAAGTAGGAATGAGAGATCTAGCTTTTACGGTTAGTTAATTTTTTTAGTTAAATTAGCACTTTTTTTCTTCTCTAAGCTATTTACTCTTTCGGGTGTCTTTCTGTATTACTGAAGTTATTTCTTACTATTGAAGAGCTTACAAAACTTTAAATTCGTTAATATGCATAATTAAAAAAAAGTTTTTTACTACACACAACCCAACGTCAACAATTTAGATTTTTTTAATACAATGCCGAACTGCAGAGTACAAATACATAACAATGCAAAAAATGTGAATGTAGAAAATCCCTTTCCTAGGCAAGCCCTGTAGCGAAGTGGATTCATTTCTTAAATAAATTTCATATATTTGTCATAAATACTAAAGAAATGCTGATACGTTCACATCCTTAAATCTCAAGTTATCACTTACATAATTCCAACCGCATCATACTCTAAATAACCACATCAAAATCATATCCATCAACTCCTCAATCTCACGCTCAACATTCTTAATCCTCTAAAACCAATAAATATTTGGTTGATTGAATACTGTGAAAACATATTTATCGAAATATGTGAATTACTCGTACAATAAAAAAATAAGAGTTTCTGTTTTCAAAATTTCTATTCCGAATAATTCGTTACAAATTTTAATTCAATTTCATAATTTATCCATTGAATACCATATATAGACTGAATTTTTCCAAATATTTACAAAAAACATAAGGGATTTTTTTTCCTGTTTCGTCTATATGTGAAAGTAAAACCTAAATTTTGTTTTTAAATAACAATGTTTCGATAATGTATCGTGTCTTTTTTCCTTGAATTGTATCAATATTTTAAGATTACCATTTCAAATTAACTACCGACTTGACACACACACCATCTTGGCGTGCAAAGGAGATATATTTTAACTCTGCGTAAAAAAAAATAAACACAACACATTGGTTCAATATTTAAATGTTTTCGTTACGGACAGACGCGAGAATTGCGGTACAATGCGTGATATTTTATACATTTTCATAGAGAAAAACACGCTAAACACGCACAAAAAGTTTATAGGAATAAAATATCGTAAACTAAAAACAAAAGAGTTAATGCCAAGGAACGAACGTAACGTCCTGTGACAAGCGGTGCTATGTACGGACAAATCAAGGAACTTTCTAATCGACTTGTTTATTTTTTTCTATTGTCATATATTGAAATAGTCATTGGACATTTTTTAATATTTTTTCTAACATGAAAATACATTTAAAGAAAGTAAAACATGAGGAAGTTTCAAATTTTTGTATTTGATCTTTACTTGATTTTATTATCAGTTGACACGATATATTTGTTTATATTTTTTTTGCTTTTTTCTTTAACAATACTATTCTGGCTATCTTTTTTCTTTTGTAATTAATTTATATTTACTATATGTACTGTTTATATAACTTTTTGAGAATATACAAAGTTATTTAAATTTACTATATGCACTCCTTCATATAACGTTTTGAGAATATATCAAGTTATTTAAATTATTTCAGAGAACGACAAAAATCTATTACACAAGTTAATTTCACGTTAAATAATTAATTTACTCAAATCATATAAAATTAAACAGAGGGGTTTGGGTTTGATAGTGTTTTTGATGATTTTATAATATTCTAAAATAAGTTTTAATTGCAGTCAATCTAATGTTTAAAATCATATTTGTATAAATATTGAAAAATATTAGTAAATAATCCATATAAATTTGATTTTTTTTCCTTTTATTACGTATTGGAAAGGATTTTAAAAATTTTAGATTTAAATAATATATTATATATATTCAATACTTAAAAACAATCCATACTTAATGAAATTCGTACTTAATAATATATAGACGTCACCTGGTTTTACTAATGTTCAAACAATTAAATTAAATAAACATAATTTCTCAATACAATGATTGTTGACAAAGCAAATAATGCGTAAAACATACTGTTTATTTATGTTTCATAAAAATGAGGCTAGTTATAATTTATTAAAATATAAAAAACGTATAAAAATCACTCATTACGATACAATAAATTAAAGACGGAGCTAATTAAAAAATAAATTATCCAATCAGACTAGAATACACCCTGACCCCAGATGGGTCGCTAACCCTCTATACTCTTATCGGTGTTTACTCCATTTGCGTCATAATAAAGCATTTTAAAACAATTATAATTATAGTATCGCCGGTTACAGTGGAGAGATAAGTGGCTCTGGTGTTGGAGATAAAGACGGTGACACTTTCTCGAGAAAGAAGATAAATTGTAGATCACTTGTGCATGCTGTTACACTAAGTTCAATATGAACGCATAAAACAACTTATATTTAGTATGAAACTAGATGAGAAATTATTAAGATAAGGTTTTGGAGAAAAAAACTATGGTTCTTTTCTTGGGAAAGGAGATGATTTATAGTCCATTTTTGCATGCATACTGGTGGGTTTTTAGGTATGGCAACCTGATGAGTTTATTACTATGTTGCAGTCAGTTTCTTCCAATCAATTAGAAAACTGGCAAAGAGGTCTGAAATGGAATCTTGGAACCTGACTGGAATCTTTTTATGAAAAATCTGGTTTCCAAAGGGAATCGGACCAGCAACCACTCGGGTCGGTAGACAGGTCATAATACCAACAGTCATAATAAATTGGTAAAAAAAAAACACCACAGAAAACTTATCAGAGGAAAACGAACTACAAAGAAATTGTTTGATGGTCTTCATCTAACAATTCCCAATGTATCTATCGTATGATGCATGTATCAATATCGTATGATGCATGTATCAATAGTGTGATGCTATACAAGAACATGACCTTTTTTTTTCTTCAAGGCAATCATAATCTAAACCTATTTCCCTTTAATAACCAATCATCATCAGCCTAAATGTTCCATCAGGAATACAGGAATGCCTTTAAATGCCTCCTTCCAGATATATCACAGACTGGTACTTCATGTCAGTCCGAGACTGCGAATTTTCCTACCATAACACCGTTAATAATCAACAAATCATATAATAAGTGTTTTACCTCCCTAAACCCTTTTTGTAACAGTAATTAGCACTACTTGCTGCGGTTAGAGATATACGCACTAAATCGTTATATAATTATTTTATAGTGTAATTAATTTTACTTCGAATTAATAGCACAATTTATTTTAAACACTGGTTCGTCATTCTAAATGCCCCGAGAATGTTGCGTTTAATTTTTATTATGTTCATAAATAATCATTTTATCTCCTGCGTTTGACATGTAGCTTCATGTCACTCACTGGAAGCGTTCTGTGTCTCTTGAACAAATTACGGGACCTTTAAACCTTTACATATGTCCAATGAGTTTTTTGATGATAAAAACGCCTTTTTGTATCGTAAAAATGAATTATCGTTAATTTTTATACTTGCTGGATTATTTTTTTAAACTAAATTGGTTATTAAATTATAAATACATGAGTTAAATATAAATAATGTCCTAAGTTAAATAAATTATCTCTGCATTATTTTTTTTAATTCATAATATAATATTTTGTAGCCATTTTTTTCTAAATAGTCCAGATAATTAAAAAAAATCTATGTCAATCAAACTCATTATTTTTTAAATTACTGAACTTTTCAACCATAATTTAGCAAAAATTATATATTTATAAGGGATAAATAAAAAAAAATATTTGTTCTCAATTGTAAAATTTCATGTTTCGGTTTTCATTTGCTCGATTGTATCGCATAATTTATAGCTTATCCTCTCTATAGAAAACCGATCCCCGTTTTCAGTTTTAATACTTTGTTAACTCTTTACCTATTTATGTAAATTCATTCCTCAGTAGCTGCAAGTTTTATTACAGAATTTGTTTAATTCATTTGCTATTCGGGATGCGTGGCAAGTATTTTGTAATGGGATAATCGAGTAAGAATTCACCCCAACCTCTCACACATCTCGTTTATACCGTTGAGGATTCTACACCCCACTTCCTCTCCGCCGTCGACTCATCAAATTATTTGATAATTTCATAATAATTATGTAACTCGCGCTACCAGGGCAGTATGAGGCGCCCCAGCCAAGCCAGTAGCACCACTCGCCGTTGTGAATTGAAAATCGCATTAATATTTACCCTGGCGCAGTGCTGTCTCCCTGGTACCTACCCTCGGGAATTGTGTACCCCTGTCTCGTAACAAAACGTTTTGGTACCACGTTGGAACTTAATGCAAATTCCTGCTTAAATATATTCTTGAATAAGAAATAAATTCGCTTGCATTTCTGTTTGGAAAATAAGTCTTTTCTATTCAGACTTTTTGGGCTTGGTTGAGTGTTTGGACCACTTCAGCTAAACGAAATACGGTAAATGAATAATTGGCGCTTAAACAAAAATCATGCCGCATGAATATTGTATTGGAATAAGTGTGGCGGCATGCTGGTACCCTGGGGGAGGACACTGCTTCTTGTAAGGGACAATGGATGAATGTGGTAGTGGTTTCGTTCAATGTTTGATGCTTTTGATGGCCAAATTAAATCATCAATGTTTGACACGTGCGTAATTAACGTAACTTCTTTGACGGAAAAGTTTAAAACTATTGCATACACACACACATACATTAATCAGATAAAATGCTATGGGTTGTGTTTAGTAAAGCTATACAATGTGTTAAGTAACATATGTAAGTGTTCAAATGGAGGTTAGTAAAAGGAAAAACGTTTGTCAGTTAAATCAGGGGTTGCGGGTTATTCGTTTTTCATTTCAGTCCTCTTTTAGATTTTTTGGTTGGTTGAAAGAGATTGTCACATAGCAATAAATTCACCAAGTTGTGCTGTATACAACGTATATGTCTTACAATAGTTGACTAGTTTTTTTAATAGAAATCGTGGATTTTTTCTTCCCTGTTGTATTTGATTAATTTGGTTGTACCACGTTTTTAGGTATTTTCGAACTCCTCGCACCTTCTACACCACTCGCATGGGTTATTTTTGTAAACTTTTCATCATTTATTCTTTCTACGTGGCTGAACTCTTAATGTTCCTTTCATCACCGTAAGCATTGCATTATTTTTCAATCGGTATTCTTTCCTAACGTCTTCATTCCTCATTACTCGTATGTTGTGTATTGCTTTTCATAAGTTTTTCGCCAAGTTTCGCTTGCATATCTTAATGTTGGGGCTAGTATTTTAATGAAGAGCCACCAGCTTTGTTTCTCTTGAAATGTAGCAGTTGCTTAAGACATTATATAACCCCATTCGATTTATTCATTATCGCACTTCACGCAGTCATCCTATGTGACGTGCTTTCAAGATATAGGAGTTCCTCGATTTGCTCTAATGTTTCGTTTTCCCCTTTATTTTATACACACTTTACTTTCTTTGTCATTTTTTAGAATATTATGACCATAATATTAATATTTATTTTAATTATCCCCTCTTATTATAATAATTTTTGCCTTTAAGCCATATATTACGAAAAACTAGAGCATCGAATTTCTAAGTAATATATAAAGAACTACTCTGTCTATGTCAGTAATGCCCCTACATAGCCCCGGGTAACCCTCAATGGGAACATGTAACGAGAGTGATCGAATTATATCTAGATGACAACTTTTATTTAATAATCCTTTTGAACGAGTGGAATATATTGCACTTTGCGGTGCTGCTGAGGAGGGGACTCAAGTGGCCAAGTGGCGACTTGAGTTTAATTTGAGAACTTAACTATTCATTTTTGATTACGAATATGTGATTTGGAGATATGAAAATAAAATATGAAGAGGAAATTGTAATTCTTAAAAGAATCACATTACATAGGAATATCAATTGATGTCACGAAAGGAAAATCATCTCAGTTCATATTCTTATGAAATTATTTAAAAGGCAAAAAACCTGTATTGAACAATGTTTTATTTAATTTAAATTTTTCTACTGAATTTTCAGTTTCGAAACTTATTGAATATTTTAGATTATAAGTTATTTCGCTCTGAAATATAACATTTTTGATATATTAGATCACTAAATATGTGATACGAAGAAATCAGGCTCTTTTTAAAATTAAATTTAATATTTTCATTTTATAATGTTTTGAATGTTATTTAGACGTACATTTATAAACAGGACCCAACCAACGAAACATATTTTTGGTTTATCAGAAATATTAAAAAAATCTACATATTATTAGATTTATTTATGTTTATCATATTGTATGTTATTTTCAAACATGTTGTTGAAAGTAAAATAAATACGATAGATAGGAAATTGGTTATTCTTGATTTGGATACATGCAATATAGGATCAAACCGTAGCTTTTTTTATTTGAAATATTGAAACAGCATAGATCGATCCTGCATGTGCAAACATATCAGAGCATATTGAAAAGAATCATGTTTAAATGTCGTTTTAAAATAGTTGTTCGACTGAAGTCTTTAGAAATTAACCGAATGTTTTCTCAAACAAGTATCTCAAAATAAGATACTTTTTTCCCACCAAAATAATTATGCAATATAGTAAAAAAATATTTTTCTTCAATGTCATAAATCACAGGCAAGGTATATGCATTATTGGTAATCCGTTTGATTAAAATAGAAATCTAAAAAGTCACATTGAAATAAAATAATTTATGACAGATTAATTCATAAAATACCCGGAATAATGAATAAATCATTTTATATTTAATGCATAGGAAACATCTCAGGTATTCGTGTTACAATAATTTTAATATTTTCAAGTATTCATTAGTCTAGAATAGGCAAATACCTTGTACACCCCTCCATGCTAGGCTAGGGGTAGTGCTGCATTCAGTGGTGTCAGATAGGAATAATTTTTAATCAAATAATTTCCCCTTTTTGGTTTCTCGAGTGGGGGGGCTTTTGACGGTTTTTTCGAACATAGTAGACGCATTAGACCAGATGTTGTTCAAATTCTTGCTTGGGAAACCGTTTTATTGTTTTTGTTTCATAATTTGTATTCAATTACGAAGAATCAATGAGGCATGAATGAATTATTATGCGTATTCTATTACAATGGTCCTATAGTATTAAGTGACCATTCTTAAATTTATGATACGTTAGCGATTCATTATCATTTATTTATTTGCTTCCTTTACACTGGCCAGTTTTGTGATGCAAGTTAATGTAATTAATAATTTCATCTAATCATTATTCAGATCCAGATAACATGGAACAATTTGATTGGAATATTTATGAGTCTTGGTCCATCCTCTTCAGGATTTATCATACACTTCTCCCAAAGGAGTGAACTTTTCTATTTAGTTATATGATCTACAATTTCAGTATATATTTTATTTAAAAACTTTCATATTGACATTTTTCTATGATTTTAATTGTATCGTATTATACTTGCGTTGTCTATAGTATTTGGTGGGTATATTGACATTTGACCATTTCTTCAAACAAATTAGGAAGAATTTTAAAGAGGTCTCAAATTAAAACCAGACAATAAACCTTTTTTAATTACTCTAGGTACTCGGATTGGAAGAGAGGAGTCTTACCAACCAGATCATGGAGGTAATTAACTAAAAAGCTTTGAGAAAATACTTTAAATTTGGTGTTTTTGATTAACAATCAAATTAATTTGAGTGTAAATCCAATTGTGAATCAAATTATGTGATTTACAATCAAATTAATTTGGATAACTATGCAAAAGTCTAAATCAATTTTAAATCGTATAGAGAACATTTATCTATGTAATTAAAGTTTTCAATATATTGTTTACAGAATAATTTAATCCTTTTGTTGTAAAAACAAATTTTAAAATCTGGAAATAAAGATCATATCAAGTCGGTAAATTGGTATGATTTTGTATATTTTATGAATGCACTATGAATAAGACAAGCACTTGCTTGAACAAGGTAGTAGTAAGTGGAAGTGAGTTAATGTTCATCTTGTTGTGATGGGTCGACATTTAGAGTTCTCGTTTCACAACATTCTCTGTTGTGGATCAAGTCTCGTCTAACTCGTAGAGCCTGAAGATATTATAGTCCATCAATCCATATTTTCTTCGGACAAGCTCTATCTCTTCTTGCCTCGACTTCCATCCCATGCTGAGTTCGACAAGAACCTCCTTCGAAGGGTCTTCATTGAATGTGTCCGATCTATCTCATTTTGCTTTTCCTCAACTTTCCGGCAATAATTAAAAAAAATATATTTATATATAAAATCATATTAAATTACCGTATCTTCTTTGGGACTTAAATTCAAGTATCTTCCTACCTGCTGTGTGGTATTGAAGTAATCATTTTAAAAAGTTGACATTTGAATGCCGCTGATTTAGTGAATTCAAATACTATGTGAAAACTGAATGGTAATTCGTCAAAAGAGAGACCAGTCGCGTTCCCAAACTGGTGCAACAATCACGGAGCGGCCGTAGCATGTCAAGCAAAAAATTGCAACAAAAGGATGATGTTTTTTCCCCCTATTCATACATCGGCATTATAACATGTTGGGACAAACTGGTAGGGATGAATATTGAAAGAATATGATTTTTCCATTCTTGGATTGCACGAGAGTAGTGTTGTGATAGACGTAGTTTTAAAACATTTTTAATACTTGATTTTTTTAAACCAGAGTAAATTGTTTGTCTATGATATATGTCGTATGTTTAAATGTTATTTAGAACAAATAAAAAAATATATTATATTTACTGCATTTCCAGTAAAACTTATGATATATTTAAAAATATATTCTTGGTATTGCTAATGTCTATAAAATATCGCATGTATCTGAATAAATACTACTAATTTAGTTAAAATGAATATGGGTATACAATATACAATTTGTAAATATAAATATTAAAGTTTTTTTAAGTGTACATCGTTGAGCCCATGCCTAATTTTCACTAAATTGGCTGAATACCACATACGACTTACGTACGAGTATATGTGCAAAAATGACCGAATCCACAAAACATATTTTTGGTTTATTTAAAAGATCAATCTTAAATTATATGAGCAAACATATAAAACCAGTAAAAACTATTTCATGGTCAAATTCCGTCTTTTTTGTTCCATACATGCCCATAAAAACAGCGTGATTTTCCTTAATTATCTTAGAACAGGTAAAATATGGATCGGGTCCCTTTTGCACATTTACATTTACCATGCGTGTTCTTAATTCAAATCTTTCACTTGAATTTTAGAATATCTAAAAGACTCGCTATTGACAAAAAAGGTTAATCAATATTTTCGTGAAATGTGAATTTAAATGTGGAATTTTTATGGTATAACTACTAATTGACCCTTAACATAGGTAAACTAAGTTATTTGTGAAAATATACTGTTTTTTTGTAATAATTGTCTTCAATTTTCATTAATATACCATTCGTGGTTACTATTATTACCATTAGAGAGATACTACATTTATGCTGTTAATATCTGTATCAAGTTTAACTGTCATGTATTCACAAATGTAATATGGTTCCTTAAAACTTATATTTTTAAAATGTTTCGATGATAAAACAAGTATTTAGATTTGTAAAACCATTTCGATAGATATTCAATTAATATTTTTTAGTCACTGTAAAAATTAATAAGCAAGATATTCCGTACAAGACCACAATATATATTTTTTTCTTATATAATGTAAGCCGACAATAAGCATTCACGCTTGATTAAAACGTTTTGTCATTCGGCCCTGCACCTTTCTGCTGCACTTTTGTTGCGTTCTCTCTGCAACTTATTCAGTATATTTCAGTTTTGATTCGCATCATTGTCGGCGCAGCTTCCAATGGTATCCATTTAAAATGCATCCGTTTCATTATGTCCTTTATGGCATGTGTTTGTATTTTGAAATATATTTTCCTAGTCTTTCTTTCGCATAGTGTGCACCTTGACTTTTTGACTATTTGGTGTAAGGGGCGGAATGGAAACGTGGGATCGGGGTCGCACTTTGTATTCTTTACATCGTTAATTGTTAACAAAGACGCGTCAAAACAACGAAAGTTAATTTGTGAATAAATTAATCAATCTTTCTTTATTGCACTTTAATGGCTGAAATAACTCTTATATCAAAAAATGTTTACTAAAACAGCCTCTTGATGATTTCTACGTTTTCGGATTCCTGATACTTCAGAGAATTCTTCTTTGGAATATAGCCAGTCACTCCGAAAGCTCGATTAAGGTGACTGGACTTGTTTTCAATTCACCTCAACTAGGTGTTTTTTTTTATTTGAGACCTAGATAATGTTGGCGGACAACATCTCTCAGAGGTTCGATACCGAAGTATTGCTAGACTTTAAAAAAATATAATTTATTAAAACAACTGGAGATAGTGCGAACTATATAATAAATTTTTTCCAATTTAAGTAATTTGAAATATATTTATAATAAAAAGTGAGTAAAGGTCATAGAAATAACGTTTTGATATTCTATTTCTAATGCAAATTACTAATTTAAGTTTTTATTTATAGTTTTAACTTAAGTCACCATTGAAATATTTCTGGTTGGTTGGAAGAGATTGTCACATGTTAATAAACTCGCCAGTTTGAATTGTATACAGCGCAAGAGTAATATAATACAATTTAATTCTAGTTATAATGTATTGTAAAAAAACGAATAGCTCATAGTGAAAACAATACTATATAAAATAAAAAAATATAAAAGTATAACCATAAATTGGCATACCATACGCTGCTTCCCTGCTGGGATAGGAAGAGAGGACAAAGCGCAAGACTTTCCTATCTCGACACAAATATTTCATCTCTTCCTCATCCATACACTTTCCAATACAACTCCTACGATTTATCTTACTTCTTGTTGTTTCTTCTTACAAAATATAATTCACTTGATCCAGCCATACCTTCCTTGGTTTCCTCTGCCACGTTTTGCACTCACATTTGCACTGTATTTGTTTTGTTAGTCTTTCTTCATTAATTCGTTCCAAATGTCCAAACCATCCCAGCGTGCCCTTCTTTATCTGACTCTACATATCAACTTTAACTTCACATTCATCCCAAATCACTTTATTCCGTATTATGTTATACATTGTCACTCCATGTACTCTTCATTTGCACGCATTCATACATTTGTTCGGCTCTAGCCTTATCATACTATATCATTCACAGTCTTTTTAGTCGAATAATATGTAAATTGCTGTCTTGTTCTTCCCACCTCACCCTTTTCTACAATCCACTTTGATGAAGGATTATACCAAATAGAATCAAATATGATTCTATCTATACTATAATAAAAATAAAAAAGGGCAATTTATATATTACCGTTTGAATTTCAGACTTTCCTCAAGGACTCTCAAATACGGGAATCTCTATCTTATTGACTGATTAAAAATATAACAAAAAATTAAATAAATACAGGGTAAGGATATGAGAAGGTACTGACCACTTTATAAGCTAATTCGAACAAATTTTTATGTTATTTTGGATTGGTCATACCTTAGAAATCTATGTTTTTAGTAATATTGTAGAGAATCAATTACTTTTGTCTTTCTATATTCAAATGAGCAAATAAAAAAAAAATCAAATGAATAAAAATGTCTCTCAATGCAACAAAATAAAACCTGTTATATTGTCTCAGAAATGTACAAAAGAAATCAAGTGAACTATTATACTATTCGCGAATTCAAAAACAAATTGTATACCCCAGTGCATAACCTGTTGTTTGACAATTAGACCGACTGCAAAACCGTTTGTCAATCTAAATTGTCTCATTTCGTTATACACATTAAATAATCTAGATCAGTCAACTTTCTATTTTAAAAAAAATGCATAAAATAAATATTATAAAAGCAGAAATTTAAGTCTTAGTGTACTAATTCCTTTGTTAACTTGTCAAATAACAAAGATCAATTGTTTTGCCGTGCAAAGCGCAAACTATATTGTCTCATTTTCGGGTGAAAATAAGTAACAACTTTTTCGAAATCGATTCTGAACTCGCAACCCTCATGCTGGAATACCCTCAGGTATTCAGGTATTATCAACTAGGCCACGAAACTAGATTTTTCTTGAAGGGTTAAAATTAAATGTGTTATAACATTATTATCTCATCATACTTTAAAGAAATACCTTGTAATGAGGTTATATAAATCTCAAAAAGAAAAAATATATAATATATCTTAAGTAAATCATTTCCTAACGACGGTTATATCTATTTATAGAAAGCCTTTAAAATGCTCTTCTGTCAAGTCTCTTAAACTGAAGGGATTTAGTTTGCACTTAGCACAATTATTTCTATTTTATCATAAATAAAAATGTATAAAAAAGTAACTATATAGTAGTAAGACACCGTGTAATACACAATATGTATTACTTAACGATTTTGTTAATTATTGTTTTCAAAGTGATAATTTTGGGTAATAAACGAATAAAATCTTCAAAAGGTCATCTTCAAGTGATGATATTTCTTAAATTAAATTACAATACATCGTACAACATATTTATTGCGGTTTTTTTGTATTTGTCTTTTTTTTTAATCAAAATGCGTAAATTCTAGATTACAACCAATAAAGTTTAAATGCCTTTTCAACCTTTCATATAACAAAGATCAAACATAAGTGTTGGTATATCATAAATAAAATAAGAAAATAAATATAATAAATAAAATTACAGTGAGCCACCGTGTAACGCACTTACCGCCGTTGTTTATTCATATTATTTTTATAACCAAAGTTTCACCTTTGCACCATACATGAAATGACGTCACTTTACCCCATCAACCCCTGTAGCTAGAAGGGTGTTAAGTGTATCGCACAACCAGCGTTATAATATCAAATAATTTGATAATGTATGAATAGGAAAATGCGCAACTATCAAAATGGGGTTCATTTTTTGCGATGTACCCTTCGTAACATAATCAGGGTTGTCAGGCGTGAAGAGTGTTCTTTTTTTTAAACTGTATCATTTGAATATTCTATTGTGTTTAAAAAAATACAATTTTTTTATATACATGATAAAATTTTAATAATTAATTTTAATAATTCAATATACTTTTGTAACATTTTTATTTTTAAATGTGAATTATTTTTTGTTATTATGGAATGTGAAATATATTGCATTGATTCATTTTTAAGAAAATTTCAAGGGACCGTAAAATACGTTAAATTTTTCAAAATTTTAATAAAACGATACAGAGTAAGTTATTAAAATAAATGGTTCTTGCCGCTTGTAACTACAGTACAAAAACGATACAAACCAAAACACACTAAAAATTATAAACAAATGACAGCTCTTATATTGGAAAATAAATATGCTCTGGAACATGTTTAGAATATATTATAGTTTTTGTAAACTTTTGATTGATTAATTTTTAAGTTCTTGAATATCATTCTGGTACAGTACTTAATTGTATTGATAATAAGTAATGCAAGGAATACCATATTCAAAAAATGTAATCTTAAAAAAAAGGCTCTTCGCTTATGAATTTCCAATAATCAACAGTCCTAAAAATGTGATAAAAATTAAATTAGCCATTAGTGCTTATATTCATTTAGTGTTATTTATCGTTCAATTTTTTTTAATAGTCGACTTATTTTCAAAAAAATAATATCACCCCTGATCCCTCGTTGCCCTTTTTGGTATTGCCATGTTAAAACGGCTGCATAGCGAGACCAGACCGCATTGTGTGGCCAGCACTACAAACTGGGGCCGCAGACACTATTGATCAAAACAAAAAATAAAAACTAAAAATTTATCTATGTTTTGTACAGTATAACATTCATCTAATTGTACACCATTAAATATAACGCTTCTTTTTTAATATTATATTTTTTAAATTCTGTTGCCACACATATTAAAAATAAGAAAAAAATAATCATTTTTACTCTCTGATTGTTTCTTTATGACTGATGCTTGTGATATATTTGGTCTTTTCTTATAATTCTGTCAACGATGACTCTATCTTTTTTTCTAGACCCTATATCCTACTATCTGGACTGTTATTTAAAATCTGTTGACGATGATCCTATATCTTTCTCTACTATACATTTCTCTCTGAACCCTATACCTTTCTTTCTTGACCCTATATCTTTCTTCCTGGAATGTTCTTTCAATTTTTGTCAAATCTGGGTCCTATATCTTTCTCTCTAGATTCTATATTTTTCTTTCTTGACTGTTCTTTGTTAACACTGGATTTACATGTCTCTCTACAACGGCAACCCTACGTATTTCTCTACTGTAGGCATCTCGGTATGCAGTTGTCACCTTGTCATGTTTTTGATTCGTTCAATAGTGTGGTTATCGCGTAAATTTTGTCGTGTTTTTGGCCCAGTCGATCTATTGGGTCTCCTCTGGCCTACATTAATGAAACTGTACTAAATATTCAGAAAGACTAGTGCTCGGTTCGAGTATATATTTTTTAGTGCCCCATTTACGTTGTTTCTTTTCGCTACACGCCGTTCAATATACATATCTCGTAACTCTTACATCATCTGAGAAAGTACTACTTAAATAGCAAGAGGAAAAACATACATCTCACCATAATAAACTACTAGTAAAATGTTAGTTTACTAGGCATGTATCCAGAGTGTACTTCTGCATCGAAATTATACCTGGACTATACACAGTAACAACGAATGAAGACTCAACAACTTTCATATGCGGTGTTCGCACAGAGTATTACTCGTATGTGACAGGATTTTGATACTGCCCGTTTCGAGTATATATGTTTAAGGGCCCCATTAACTTTGTTTCCTAGAACCAATTCTGAGATTTAAATACACCTATTCTATATTTTATGGCTACCGAAATAAAAAAAACATGCCTCTTCTTTACCACCTGGGCTTGCATAAAGAGCACAATATATCATAGTGAATAATTCTTGTTAGTTCCTTGTAGTGTGATCATATAGCTATTTGATCAAGCGAACGAGTGAACAAATGAAGTATTGAATTAATTTTCTCGACCTTTTCATTTTTTATTGAATTGAAAAATACAAGCTCCAAACGCGAGGTATCACGCTGAGAGGTTCAATGCGATTCCAGGCCTGATCAGAAGTGAATCAAACCTCTCTGTTTGAGATACATAACATTCACCATAGTCTATCCTTCAAGTGAGGAGGAATTACCACTGTCCGATTGATAGACTATCTAAGAATATCTCGACCAGGTGGGCTCAACCTTTATTGAAGCATATCCTATTAGTATTCGCTTAAAATGCATGTGTTGCATTATATGTATTTGAGATTATATATATATATATATATATATATATATATATATATATATATATATATATATATATATATATATATATATATATATATATATATATATATATATATATATATATATATATATATATATATATATATATATATATATATATATATATATATATATATATATATATATATATATATATATATATATACATATTTGTATTTATGAAGTAACTCTGATGATACAAATAAGTCAATGTCATCGTCAACATTATGGTTTACGTCGACATATTAGTACAGTACGCGGCGGTAAGTAATACACATCGGGCTTAAAAAAGAGACGGTCGGCCATAATCGGCTAACTTCGGCTTAGTAGAGCGTCGTCTCTGTTATTCATACACGTGTTCCGTCGCGAGACTGTTAGCACATCGTGCGACAGAGACCGAAAAAAAAAAAAACCGAAGTAAGCCCATTATTGCCGACAGTCTCTTTCTTGAGCCTGATGTGTATTACTTGCCGCCGGGTACTGTATCAACTTTGATACACGGAATTGAAACGGGGATGGGAAAATACGTGTACTGAGAATAATATAGTATGTGGTGCATCGACATATTACAGAATAAGGAATGTAGTTATTAAGCATGAATGTGAGCTTAAGGATGATAAGTTAAGTATAGTGGGAAAGAGCACGTTGAGGTGGTTTGGACATGTTGAACGAATTAGTGACGATAGATTGACTGAGTCATTGTAGAGGGCGTCCAAGAAAAGTGTGGTTGGACCAAGTGAATGAAATTTTGAAAAAAGGAAAATAAACAGAAGGAATTGAATGAGAAATGTATGGATGGCGAACTAAGTATATCGTGATAGGAAAGTTTAGCACATTTTCCACTCTGCCTACATCAACAGAGAAACGGCGTAATGGTAAGTATACATGTACATTCAAAGTATTGCTGCAAGACAAACTCTTTTGCTAGACTAGAAACATTAAAAAAAAATTGGGTCCATCTGAAATCGAACCTGAGATCTCCGGGTTGAAGTCCAACGTTTTACCAACTTTACATAACATGAAAACAATCACAATCTTTTCCTTATTGTGTTGGACTCCACTGACATACGATAATGATTTTGGTTAAATGTTCCAATCTTGCCGAGAGCACATGACCGGTTTCGACACAAGATGATTTATTGTGAATCATCACGCGAGATCGCTGGAGATCACGAATCAGATGGGAAAATTATACAGATAGACTATTTATTCGAGGATATATTTCAGTCTTCAATTAGATCAGCCGAGCTCAAAGCCGTATTTTAAATTTACAAAATGGTATCACGCTAATTTTGTGTACGGGCCAGTTAACCAATATTGTTTTCTCTAATCAGATGTTTTCAACATGCGCTCGAATCCCTTATGGTATTAGACAATGTTTGTTCGTTTTGAATTATTTGTTGGTAGGTCTTAAATTTGCATTATCATTTAGTTTAGATTTCCGACAAGTTTTTGACTATTTTATGTTTAAACGTTATTACTTTTCCATGTTGTTTCATTAAACTTAAAACACAATACAAAATTTCATTACTTATTAAACTTATTATTATATGTATAAAAATACATGTAATTGTGAAAATTAACAGAACCTGAATTCATTGAAATGTAATAAAACATTGAAACACTGTTAACAAAAATTTAATAAGCATGAATTTGCGCTTAAAACACACACATAAGAATTTGTGAATGCCTTTTGAGGGACAACAGATATGAATACGCTATCTTCAAAATCCAAAACTAACTGAGTCGTAGACTCAAAATATGAATAGCACATAGTTTTCATTAAAATATCACTTCAAGTTTCCAGCTCTAACAAGCAAGACCGTGTATGGACATATACCGTTAATATGCTAACGTCGTTTAATTTCTGCCAGATTTTCCATTCTTTTGAAACAAACTTGATAATCGCGCGATAATTATAGGCTTTATTTGATATACTACTATAAGTAAATTTTTCAAGTTTACCTGTTAGATGGCCTAACCATGCACCGGGAGTGACTGGCGTAGTATCTGTCCATACCCGCTCTACCCTTGTTCAGGATGGAAACTTTTGAACTTTAGTTGTATGCTGGGACAGATCATGTAATAAAGGTGCTTGCACGTATGAGTTTGATATCATAATGAGAAACATACGACACAGTACGAGTATAACACAATTCAATCAATTAAGGAAGAATAAGAGGTAAAAATATATAATAGTATTTATTGGCTGAAGAAGTTTTGGTGCTGTTTGAATAAGAGGCAAAAAGAGGGTTGAATAAGAGGCATCAAGGAAGAATAAGAGGCAAAGATTTATAATAGTATTTATTGGCTAAAGAAGTTTTGGTGCTGTTTGACTGAGTTGTTTCGGGCTACAGCTAGCCAACTTAGACTTGATGGTTTCCAATATTCGACAGACGACAGCACCTCAAGAATAAGAAGAAGGTTGAAATAAAAATACATTACGTATATGAGTTTTTAACTATTTTGATATAAATATTTTAACATAACATAATATAGATTAATACTTGTTGGTGACACAAAATTCATCAAATTTTTTACAAATTGAAATTTTAATTGCTTTCCAACCAAGTGCGAGAAAATCACGCATAACATACCAACAAAAAATAATTAATTAATGCTAAATAATGCATGAATGTTGTAAATGAGAAAAACGTTTTTTTTTTCATTTTGTTTCATTCTTGTCACGGATGGTAATTGGGAAAATGTTTCATTAAAGATCTGGTGGATGGATTGTTGTGGCGGGTATTTTAATAAAGTCTCCTCGTGGCGATGTGACGCGGTGCCGAGCGCACCCCGACGAAGATGCCTCGTCCAATCTTCGTCCACGCTGTTGCACCCATCAACTCTTGTTACACTCATATGTAGCCATTCAACTATACACAATAAATCCAAGGCTTGTGGAAAATGTCGCTACTTGCAATCCATCTAAAACAATGATACATCGAATATATATATTATTTTAACGAATTAAATGTTTAACTTTTATAAATACTGTTTATTATTACGATAATAATTGAACAATTTAAAAAACCTCCTTTAATGAGTAATTTATCTTCAAGTACGATTTGTAATCAAAATCATCATTCTATTGGGTTAGGCAGATGTAAGAGATCTCCACTTCAGTATACCCTGATCTTTCGCTTCTACCACGTTCATACACTTTTTCATGCATACTCTCCTATTATAAAGTCTTTCACTCTTGCCTCTTTTAGAGTTGGATTAATTTGTCATGATACGTTTTTCTAGGTCTTCCCAAACTTTTCGTACATTTTGTTTTACTTGTAAATATTATATATATTTAAATCTTTTATTATTTCTACCTGATTGAACTATCTCAATACTCCTTCCGCCGTATTCTTTCCTAATGTCCTCATTTCTTATTCTGTCTTACATTATTATTACACACATTTCAGCATTTCACTTCCATATAAAATAATCAACATGCTTTGAATACACAGCCGATGTATTCATAAATAAAAATATACATTCACAAATTAAATTGTGTCAATAATTATGTTATATATGAGTATTGAGTAATCATTATTAATATTTAAATTATAATAATCATGTACGTACTCGTATATTAAAATGATTGCAAATATGTATACAAGAGTATGGGCTGAAAAACATTTGATTTACTCTGGGTCGAGCTCGCCCTCCTATTGTTGGGGGTGTATCTCAAATAAGATGTTATGAGATGAGCCCTGGCCATTTGATAGATTCTCTCTCAAGTGTACATTTTTTTCTATTGCCTGAACATATATGTATAATTTTAGAGTATATGTGGACATACTGTGTCGCTATAAATAAACCTTCATTTATTAATTAATTAAATTAAATAAATCATGTAAATATAAGGATCAATTGACTAGCTGAAATTCAGATTTATAAGCAGTCATTCTTTTTATCAAAGAAGCAATATTTGAGTATTTTACACTTGAAATAAAGTATATGGTACACGTAAAATTACATGCCTTTAATTTTACGTGTACCATATAATATTATATAGTACTAAAGATGCATTGGGTTACTTAACGAACCTTTTGATTTCTCTCGGTTACGACTGGAAGAATCTATACTCGAACGAACTCCATTATATTTTTAAAATTATTAATGAGATTAATATAAAACATAACTGATATCCCAAATGGGAGTAAAACAATCATTCGATAAAATCATTAATGAATATATCATATACGAATATCTTAAACATAATTTTGACTGTTTAAAATAGAAAATAATAAAATTCGCACAAAAATGCGAATATAGGGTTTTGAAAATAGTTTCCATGAAACGGTGGTGTGCGAGGCTGTTTCTATGGTATGACGTGCGAAATTGCCCTCGGCATGAACATTTTTTACATGGGAGGTAAATTGCTAGTTATGAATTTTTATAAGCTTTTTTTATTTGAGTTGGCTTTATAAGATCAATTCAACCGTTACGAGTATAACAAAAATGAAGAGTTCATTCTTTAAATATTTGTGTAAACAAACATTATCTTGGAATAGAAAACAAATATAAAGTGCAAATGTTAGTAGAAGATGTGCTAGAAGATGACCAAGGAAAGTATGGTTGGGTCAAGTAAATTGTATTTTGGAAGAAGAAAATCCTAAAAGTCAGAGAAATCGTAAGAGTTGTATGAGAAAGTGTATGAATGTAGAAGACGCCAAATATGTGTATCGCGATAAGAAAGTCTAGAACTCTCTCTTCTTTGCCTACCCCGACAGGGAAACGGCGTAAAGGTATGTTATTATATATAAATATAAGCCAGCACCTACCCATAAAGTAAATATTTATTATTTTCATCTTTTCAAGGTGTTATGTTTAATGATATTTTTCAGATTTTGAAAATGTTTCTGTGTTTTAGAATATTTTAATTCGTTATTTATTATATGAGACGAATTATATACACAACCATCATTTGCTCATGGGAGTGTTTTTAGCTTTTAAGTAGATTTAATTTAGCAAATTTTTATAATATGTGTTTCGAATTTTCACCTGTACCTACGTAAATTTGACAGATCTCAATTTGTTTTAAAAAACAACTTTTGTTAATATTACTTGTGAGGTAGTGATATGTTGTGATATTGTAGAGAACTACAAGAATCCCGTGTGGATCTATATATCACCCTTAGTGAAAATATTCCATCAGAGTCCTTACAATAGGGCCGAGCAGGGATGAGAGAAACCACAGGGGGATCTGTAAAATAACATACTTGTTACCATTGGAAGGAAATAATTAAACAATAATTGAGATATTCAATTTTTACATTTATATCGATCTTTTATATCATATATTGTTTTTTTTAAATTAATTTCTACGATTAATGTACAGGGGGGAGGGAAATGTTTGAAATATATGAGAGTGTGTACAATTAGCAACACTATTGAAACATGGTTGCGAAAATAGAAGGAAGATGAGATATGTTTTTATAACCTGCATATAAATAGGGATATTTCGTGATAGGAAAGATTATATGAGAAAAAAACATGTTAATTTATCCTTACTAGATACATATTTATTTATCTAATTCATTTCATTCAATATAAGATTCAATAATCATAACATTGAATAAAATCTAATCCCTACGACCTAGTTCCTTTTGTCAAATATTTAAGTCATATAATAATATTACATACATACATACATAATATCACACCATTTTCCTGTTGGGTTAGGTAGAGGAGACAGGATGTCAAACTTTCCTATTTAACACATACGAGTACTTTCTATATTTCCTCCTCAACCATCCATCCATTAGGTTCCTGCTGTTTCTCGTAATCCTTATATTTTCTTTTAAAATTTCATTAATTTTGTCCAACCATAAATATAATTATCATTAAAAATTGTGTCAAAATTAATGTTCATCTTAAGTATGAAAACTTTTTTTTATACCAATTAGTTTATTCAAGTGTAAAAATTACTCAAGTATCATATTCGATTATGCTTAAATAAAAAAAAAAACATCAATTTTATTTTAAAAAAAATTGCTTCACTCTTACTATAAAAATAACATTTATTGTAACAGCCTGTAGTAGTTGAGGGGTTCCTGACAACCCTCTGCAAGATATCACAATAAAATAAAAATACCATAAAAATGATTTGTGTGACGAATGGACGAAAGGAATTTTCGGCAGACAAAACTACACGATATCTCTGCGAAGGGAATGCGCTTGGGGACGACACATTGCAGGATTGGTCACGACTGAAGGACAACGTATTGATCACATTCGGGGATTGTTGCTTCTGTCTTTTAATTATTCTGCTCTAAGGAATTTTTTGGTGTCACCAGTATGCGTGCAAATGGTGTAATTATCATTTTATATATGCAGTAGCAACCATCAAAATGCAATTATCATCTTTTGAATGTAGTAGTAGTGACCATACAGATTTATATTGAATTCATTTTTTAAAACTAGCATTTTGTTGAAAACTTTTGTATCTTTAAATGGAGGTATATGCAAAATTAATTAACTGACATTTATTTTAAATATCGAATAAATGTCACTTAATCCTTTATTTACAAACATATATACAATCACGCCATTTCCTTATCGGAGTAGGCAGAGAGGACAGGATACTATACTCTCCTATTCCTGCACACATCCTTAGCCTCTTCTAAATTCATACAACTTCTACGATTTCTCTGACAATTTTCTTTCCTTTCATGATGTTCATATTGGATAACTCGTGAAGTGCAGTATTTAAAGAAGAGTATTAGCAAGCAATATAGTAAATGGGGGTTTACACAATGTGTTTACTAACTGGAATATTTCATGATAACCAAATTTAGTTGCTCATAAGGGAATGTCGGTCCCAACATTAGGATATGCAAGTAAAACGTGATAAAAAGGTGACGAAAACGAGATATATGCGGTAGAAATTAAAGCCTTGCGTTGAATATGTGGGAAAACAATGTATGACAGTGTAAATCATATTATTCTGACTTAAGAAAAGAATGCGGATACAGATGAGATCTAGTGCTTAAAATGATGAAAAGTTAGGGCACATAGAAAGAATGAATGATGAAACGTTTATAAAAATGATATTTAAAGTAGTATGGTAAAAGAAGTTTGTGAAGATCTATAAAACACGCGAAAAGTCGAGGTAGAATATGACTGAGAATAGTATGGCTGGCAAAGTGAATGACATTTTGAAATAAGAAAAGGTCAAGAGTAAGAAAAACACAACGAGTTGTATGAGAATGTTTCTAGACGTGGAGAAGAGAAGAATGTATATGGTGATAGAAAAGTTCGGCGTTCTATCATCTCTGTCTACCCCGACAGGAAAATAGCGTCATTGTGTGTATGTTTTTATTTGTCAATGTATGTGCAGTATGGACAGTGTGATTGGTAATATATGTCTTTTAAGAATTGATCAATCAAGTCTGGTTTTTTATACATCATTTTAATGATTTTTCGCTGTATAAGGTACACTTAATGAAAATTATTCGTTACAACCACATTTCTCCATCACGTTGATGATTTTATTCCTTTTTTGATACAATTAATTCAGCTCTTCTTGATGCAATTAACACAGCAGTTGATCATGTTAACAATTATTTCTTACATTCTTAACTGTTTCACTTTAACTTTAACAATACCGGTTGAACACGTTACCAGATTTTACTTGTAAGACTAAATTAGATTTAAACTAAAAATCATGACATCTTTCTAAATTTCTTTTTCATAATATTAAGTATTTCATACAATTTTAATTAAATTGTTACCCTAAGTACAAGAAACGCTTTACATTCAATAATATATGTTACTTAGCTTTTTTACACTGATTCAATTAACAATCGAAAATTTAAGTTATCCTTCTCGTGTGCTTTTTGATCACCGATCATCTCTCAATGTTGCCGTTATACGTCTATCTATAATGAATACGTTTATTTAACGAACGCTTATTATATCTATGTTAAACACATTGATTTAACGAACACTGTTTTATTTATGTTTTATACGTTCATTTGACGAACACTGTTGTCTATTTTGAATACGTTTATTTGACGAACGCTGTTATATGTTCGTATATTGAATACGTTTATTTAACGAGAGTAGTTATACGTATGTTCAATACGGTCATTTAACGAAAACGTTATATTCCACTTAGAGATTTTTGCTATCTTACCATTTTCAAAATATCTCTCGTTATCGGAGATGTCTGTAAACACTGTTCGGTTATTTTGCTTCAAAGCTAATTCGTTTCTATGCATTCAATCTATTTTACCTTGTTTAATTTACGTGTAACAATAATTTTAATTTACATGAAGCACATTTTAATAATTTTATAAAGTAACTTCTCTATTTCCACTCCATTCGCTATCCTGATTGGAGTGACACGGTCCAAGTTTCCCATTTCCTCCTTTCCTTTCCCTCTCCGGATGACGCACACTCCTCAACCAGTCCTTGCATTTCCCCTCTTTCGACTATCCTTCGTCCCTCCTCCAGGCCATCATGTTACGGCGCATTTGTTACGGACTTTGTATATTTCCGGTTTTCTTTCCTCGGTTTTGTGTCTTGCCTTGCGTGTTTTTGATATTAGACTTACATTTCCCTCCTTATTTTTCCGTATGGTGGAAGCTTTAAGGATTTTGCGATTTTCGGATATGCTGCCCGCGGTTTTATTGCCCATACCATATTTATTTTTGCAGACAGTGAGATGGGATAATTTGCGAAACTGTCTTCCGTCGATTTATTTTATTTTGTCAATATATTTACTACAGGTTTTTTAAATCTTGTTTTGTTTACGGAGTATTTTCAAGTTTTTTTCTTTTCTTTACAGGTAAGCCCTAACAAATCATTTCATCAGCCAGATTCATCTCATTTTGGTAAGAACATTGAATATTAATCACTAACAGAACAGGACAAAATTTTAATAATTCATTCAAATTTATTAATTTACCATATTCTAACTATAATTTTTTTTTAATAAAGTTTTAATTTTTCTCAAAAGTTTAATGTACGAGTATAGTATATTGTTTCTAAAAACACACGCTAACATCATCAATTATTTTACCCCGTTTTATTGTAAAAGTTGTCTTGATATTGAAAGCCTTCTTCAGTGTGGCGTCCATCGTAAGTTAGGTCCAACACCTCCGCCTCTCCAGATCAGTTCGCGCCATAATCATAAGAAGTTTGCTGATACCAACGCCAACTGAAGAAACTTACGTGCAACTGCGAACAGGGTTGGCTATTAATCAGAAAAACTTAATTTTAATTATTAATTCCAGGACTATTTATGATAAAAATTTGTATAATAATCATTTTTTGACTTATTAATTTACGTTCAATATAATTATTTTTGATACTCGTAATAATTTCAAACAGAGTAATTATCAAAGTTTTGTACAGACTTCCTGTTAACGAGTTTAATACAAATCAAGATAATTCTTCTAGGTATTAATCTATTTATTTATTTAGCCACTTTATTGTAAAATATGCAAATGTCACGTTTATCTATTTTAAACGACAAGACAAGAGTTACGCAGATTAGTGGCAATTGTTGGGTAAAAAAAACAAATTCTGGGAAAGGTGAAGGAAGATGGGTAATTACCATAAAATATAAATATGGTACATGGTGTGACGATGTACACAGAATACGGAACGAAGTGATTAGGGATGGTTGTAAACTTAATGTTATTAAGATAAAGAGCACTCAGAAATGATTTGGAGAACGAATGAATGAAGAAAGACTTGAATTGGAACTTGGGGCAGAAGAATACCTAGGAAAGTATAGTTGAATCTAGTGAATGATAAGATAAATCATAGGAGTTGTATGAGATAGTGTACGGATTAAGAAAATGACAAAAATGTGTGTCACGAAAGGAAAGTTTGACTCTCTCTCCACTCTGCCCCAAGGAAACGGTGAGATAGGATGTTTGAGTATGTCTAACTATGGACGTTGTTAAATGATAAATACTAGGTTCGAGAAATATCGCTTGAACTGATTAAAAATGTTGGTAGCCAGATTATTTGTGAAGCATTCTAACTAGAAAATACATAACCAAGTCCGTTGTATTTGTACCAGAAAAAAAAATACAAATCATTTCCGCTTCAACACTTTTTGATTCAGATGAGAAAATGGCATTTCCCTCAAATGCATTCAGCTGAATTTGCATCGCAAATTGTGACTCGCCCCTGAAATTCGTTCGGTGGTTACACAGCCCGTAATAATAAACTTAAAGTGTTATCTGGATGTAAGAAGTTTAGCGAGGACAGGGCGGGTGTTGTGGTAACAATGGATGAAAGGGAACTTTGTCCAAGTCGAGGCGGCAGCAGATAACAATGCGTCCCTTTGACATAACACCACTGTGTCACTCTTTGTCGACGGGACTTTGGTATTTTGGATTCGTCTTCGAGCACGGAATGTAAAATTTTGGGTACAAATCTAAGATCATTTCTATTTGCTGGGGTTATGATTTTAATAAATATTAAATTAATATGGGATTATCGATCATGTTTCATATTTTTTATATTATATTTTATATTAGTTTCATTCGTTCCTCTTTATCACTTAAATTGGATTTAACAATAACATAGAGCTTTGTTGTGTATTTGTTTGAGTCCAGCTTGTGATGTATGTAACTTTCGTAACCTAGTTGATATTTCCACCCCGGGGGTTGCGGACTCGATCCCCGTTGAAATCACGATTTTTTAAAGGAGCTCTAGTCTGGTTATCACTTCAGACCTCTAACCTATTTTTGGTAGATTGGATGCAATTGCCAAATTCTAACAAACCACTGTACTGACCACCACCTGATTGTACTGTATACAACGAATATATAATATATTGTAATATATAGTACTCGTAATACAATACAATGTTAGAGTTTGGGATTTGACTATCCGTAAATTAATTTAATTATTAACGAGTTAAGGTTTTGTCTTTTCTAATATTGGGTTTACTGAAGTGCTTAGTAATCTCTGCTAAATTACTTTATAGAATAAGAATATCGTACCAAAGAATAATAACTACTATTTATATTATATATATAATTTTTTTAATATGTTGCACGCAACGTAGAAAAAAATCTGAAAAAAATCTTTCTGAACTAAAATGAAAATGAACACAATAAATGAATTTCTGAAAAAAAAATTAAAATGAACACAATAAATGAAATACATTCATAGATAACATCACGATATTCCCCTGTTTGGCTAGGCTGAGAGAACAGAGCGCTAAATTTTCATATCAAAACAAACTTCCTTTATATTGTTTATAGTTAAGGCATTAACGTTGTGGAGCTTTAAAGACATTGTAATTTATTTTATCAAACACGGTTTATTCCACTTTTTTGTAACGGGTTATACCGTTACAAAAAAGTGGAATAAACAGTGTTTGATAAAATAAATTACAAACTTCCTTTACTTCCACTCAAAACACACAGCTACTTCAGTTTCTCTTACTTATTTTTTTTTCTTTTAAAATTTTATTCACTTGGTTCAATCATACTTTTCTCGGTCGTCCTCTACCACGTCTCCCACTAACGCTTGCAATATAAATTTGTTAAATTAGTTTTGGCCACCTATCCTTTCAACATGTCCGAATCAATCAACTTGCTCTTTTTGCCCTGCTTAACACATCTGTTTTTAGCTCGCATTAACC